>JAYEPQ010000008.1:43302663-43330163 GCA_036321105.1 Dracaena cambodiana | reverse complement strand
TTCCATATCTTAAACACCGATTTTGATCGCATGCCAATTTTTCATGGCTCCTAAGATCAGACGTATCATCTATCGGACTTACACTCATACTCGAAAAAGATCGGGTCGATATTATTCTGCAACGGACCAGATAAGAATTAATAAAAATAATTCAAGATAAATACCTCAAACGAGTAGAAAATAATAGGATAGGCATGATACTAAATCTGATAGGTATCAAGGAATAAGAAACAATTACGAATAAGTCACACGCATATTCTTATGTGGCAGTAGTCTTATGGTCTTCCATCTAAATCTAGGCTCTGATACCACCCTGTAATACCCTCGTTTTTCAGCTGCTTCCCAAAATAGAGGACGCTACTTATTACTTACACTAGACAACCTAACCGTCACAGGATCTTGGAATAACCGTAACTACTGTCACAATCAGATTAATAAATAACATGTCTGAAACTTGAAATGATTTTATTTATACAAAGAGTTCATTACATAACATGGCACACTGCTTTAAATATGAACACAAAATAATCAAAAGAGCAAGCAGTGCCCAGACAAAAGGAAATATAAACAAAATATACAAAGATCTCTAGAAAGTATTTCACTTGTATACTGTCGCTCGGTCTGGTCAATGAAATACGGCTTTTTAATTGGGGCTAGTTCTCCTTCTTCGCTTTCTAAACCTGGGTTCGAAACCCAGGGGATTAAACCCAGCAAGTAACACAAGGAAAATATATGTGTACTATTACAGTACTAAAGATAAAAGTATGCAAATGAATAAAATGCTTTCATTGGAAATATCTCTTAATAAACAGAAAAAAATGCAATTAAATCATGATAATGTTGAACAGTCACGTGAATAATGAAAATATAACAGCAAGATTATATATGTCATTTGCAAATAACATGTAAATATCATGTAAAGATCATATCTTGTAAAGATGTTAAGTCTAAGTCAAATCTTTGTTAGCATTTGAAACTAAATAATGGATATGATAGCGTGCAGTTTCCGTATTGTACAAGTGACCGTGCATACCCGGGACCCGGCCTCAGACCCATGGTGCTGAACCATGACACACCGCTAGGTGTTAAAGTCAAACCCCGTACTGTGAAAACAGTACGAACATCACTCTTATAGTAACTCATGTAGCAGACGGTGGCCCAGTACCACCCAGTACTGCTGCAGTAAAAATCCTCAGTACCTCAATCAAGAAGTTGGCTAACAAGATCTTTGTACAATACAGTTTTTATCCATCATGTAGTTTTCCCAATTCCCATGTCAATAATGCATGATATACATGAATTAATGGAAACACGTGGCTTGCCAAGTCAAATTGTGTACATATCTTTGTTTTTTTTACAAGAAATATAGATTCAAGAACAAAAGTTAGGATCATGTACACAGGTATCACGAGAATAATTTATTTCACGTAAACAAAATATAATAAACTTGCTATCATGCACCATGCTTGAATCATAATATTTAAATACTGTAATCATTATGTATTTTTATTTTGATGGGTCATTCTGTTGTCCATATGCAAAGGTTCAAATTATTTTTCCATGCAAAATTTAATATTTTATAATTATTCTTTGGTGCAATTATTTATACACGGGATTCCTTGTAAATTAATTCCCATGCAAATTAATTTTTACACACAATTATTTAAACACGAAATTCCCATGCAAATTTTACTAAGTAGCAACAGACAATTATACTAACATGCAAATTATACTAATTAATTATCCCGCTGCATGCAATTTATACTATACAAATTATACTAACAACGTAGCTCAAGCCCATGGAAGTTATGCTCATGTAAAATAGTCATGCAAAAACATCCATGCAAAATGCCCCCGTAAGCTCTATTTCTCTCTTTCTTTTTTCTCTGCTCCTCTCTTTCTTTCAATGGGCCATGCCCACTGTTTTATTATTATTATATTTTTTTTTCCTAGTCCAAGTCCATCAAGCCCAGTTTTATTTATTTTATTTTATCTTATTTTGTTTTTCTGCAGCCCAAGCCCACGATGTCTCTCCCTTTTTTTTTCTGTTATTTATTTTCTTTGGGCGGGCCAGGCCCAGTTCACTATTTTCTTTTCTTTTTCTCTTGTTTTTTTTTGCATTCTGGACTGGGCCAGGCCCATGATCTCTCTTTCTCTTTTTTTTTTTCTTTTTCCCTACAGCCCAGGCTCACTCTCTCTCTCTCTCTCTCTCTCTTTCACATGCAGAATTTTTTTTTTATTTTTATTTTGCATGAGTATAATTTAACGTATGCAAATTTTTTTAAAAAAAATCAAAAACAAGCAAAAGTAATGATATTTATATATATATATATATATATATATATATATATATATATATATATATATATATCAAAATTGATGCACTAATACAGGTCAGTTCTCAGTATCAGTTAATAGTCCAAAATATGAACCAAGCATTTTTACAATATAGATAATTTACGTATACAAATTCAAATTAAATAAATAAACCAACAAAAATAGATATAAATAAAATAACAAAATGAACGAAAATAGCAGTATTACTTGTCTCGTCTTGATCTCGAATATTACCGTTCGAATCCTCGGTTCGATTTGATTTTCTTTCTTCTTCTTCTCTCTTTATTTTTTTTTAATTTTTTTTTCTTCGATTGGTGTAGGCAGAGTGAGTGAGAAAAGAAGTAGAGAGTGAGGGAGAGAGTGAGGCAGAGATAAGGGAGGGGTTGTGGTTTTTATTTTTATTTTTATTTTTAATTATTTTTTTTCTTCCCAATGTTCACACGGGTTTGCCACCTAGCCCCAGATGTCACTCCTTTTTGTTCATCACGACAGCACACCACATAAACGCATAATTCACTGTTTTATTTTTTTTAATTAATTAATTTATTTATTTATTTAATAATTTAATAATTTAATAATTTTGGTTTTGTGTAATATTCTCCAAATACTACCAAATTTATCTAGGACGTAGTGCTCGACGAGGGGAATACTATAAAATTATCCATTTGTTATTTCGATATCCGGAATAAATGAACCGAAATTTTGAAATAATTAGAAGGATAATTTTAATTTTATTAAATTAGCAATTTTGGGAGTATTTTTCGGTCTCGTAAGAAAAATCTCCAAAAATTCTAAATATTACAAAACTAATAATCGCCAAGACCGAATGTTATTTGGATTTTTGAATTTAAAGTTATATTAACCGAAAGTTATTTCAGTATTCAAAATTGACTGCAGTTGACTTATTCGGCACCACTAGCAGTACAGGTAGTTCGAAATTTGGGGTATTACAGAAATTTATAATTCTTTCATTTTACATCATGAAATTTCAATGAGTTAGATTTATAAGAACTATGGTGGAATCTTATTTTCTAATAAAAAATTATTTAAAACTCTTACTCTGAAATTAACTCTGATTCTCCCATTATGAGAGTTGATCCAAGGTCCTGTATGGCTATTGAATTTCTTAAAAGCCTACCTTCCGACTTAATGCCTTTGGGACCAGGATGTGATGAGGAATGTCTAATTTTTTTTTGTCAGAATCTTGGCATTAATGTCTATTTTCAATTCTATACTCAGAAAACCCGATGAAATTTTCAATGGAAATAACGTTTTACGAATTCTTCCGGAACTGTAAAAGCCCATTTTTTGTCTATTTGGAAGATGGGAGGGTTTTAGATACCCCAACCCCGACTAGCTAATGAGCAGTTCTTTCGGACAGGAAGCAGATCGAGGCATTGTTGGGTCTTCCTTAGTTAGAGCAGTTCGAGATGGAGGGTGTAAAACACATCCCCACCCCCACCACCCCCTAAATCCTCTCTTCGTTGTTGGGTCATCGTAAGATAGAGGAGTTCAATATGCGGGTGTAGTAGAAAATTTTGAAAGATAAGATTAAGATAATAGGGAGAAGAGAGGGTATACCTAGTAAACCATTTAAAATTTGAATTTCTGGGGAACGTATTTAGCAGGTAAGTGAGTCAAGCATAGTAGTGGGTGCAAATAGGAAGTCCATAAAATTTAGCTATTTGGGCCTTGAAAGTGTTGGGCCAGATTTTTCAGATCTATAACCTTTGGTAGTGTACTGGGGAATGCTACGAGTCCACCAACAATGCATCTATAAACCAGAAAAAAATGCTACGAGTCCAAGTACAAGGGATGTGTGCTTTTACTTCTTAAATCAGCAATTAAATTACTTAACACGTTTTCCTTTTTTTTTTTTTTTTTTTTTTTATGGTTAGATTTGGTGTTAGGGTTGTAAATGAGCGAATATTGGTATTACTATATTTGTATCTATTTTCTTCCAATTATTAATACGGGTATCACTCAAAAACTAATTTTATTATCTATATTTGATAATAGCGAATACTAATAATACCAAATCTTAATAACTATGTATATGCTATAAAAAAAAATGCTTCTTCATGCCCTTAAAAAAAAATTAAATCGAAGTTATTCTTGAAATTGTAGTTAATTACTTATATTGTCATTAATTGTCTTGTATATTCGAATGTTATTCGGATATTTGAATATCTGTTACGATATTATCATATATGGTTGGTCAATGAGCACTATCCATTCATATCTTCATATTTTTAAATGGAGTATATAAGTATATTCATATTCATCAAAACGCGAATACGAATTCAAAATGCAAATGGAATTATTTATATTATTTGTTTGTATCCCTACTTGGTGCTAGGAATGATAATATACGTCTCTACAGAATCATTTTTAGCATTTTTATTCAAAATTTTAAATTAAAAATAAATTTTTTATTTTTCTAATTTAAAATTTTGAATAGAATGTGTCAAAAATTAATTCATAAATCTGTCCACCATCTTTCTTACTAGTTGGTGTAGCTCGTTTTATATGGCACCTTGAAATGGGATTGCACATGCATGTTTGTCTTTTACTACCAAGTAAAAAACCAAAATTACTGGAAACTGCATACATATCTTTTTATTTTTAGGACAAATACAACTGAATGTGTGATTTTATTAATTAAATATCGGAAGCTACTATGCAATTCTAATCTCACAATACATGAAAAAAATTATTGACATATGATTTATGCGTCGCTCATTAAAATATATATATATATATATTTCTTATTATTCTTCAACTATGCACGAGTTAAAGATTGAGCACTCTCCTAATAGTGTTGATATTTGAACCCACACCTTTGAAACGAGGAATGTGAGAAACAAAAAATTGTTGAGCTTTTTAGAGTTTGGTTGGATTTCAAGGAAGAAATTAGCGAGACTTCTACTGTCAATAAACCTCAAGAGAATAGGGTGCAAAAGCACCAAAAGGAAAGTCCAGTTTTCATGTAAAACTGCGAACCTTGATGGATTCTTCTTTATTATTCTTCAAAGTTCGTAAGATTCAAATTGTTTATTCTCTTCTTGGCTGCGGAATTTGTAGATGTAATTGTTCGTCGCAAAAGTTGCTTCGCTTCCTTCCATTGAACACATCTTAGATTACAACGGAAGTGAACAAGAGATAAAAAGAACAAACGAGAGGATTTTATACTTCAATTTCTCTCTTTTACAATATTGTGAGATCTGTGGCGATGGGATCTGTCAAGCAGCTCCTTTGGACGATCGGTACGTTGAAATCTTCTCTTTTAAAGATATCGGCCGAATATAGACGATCTTCTCTGGTTTTGATTTGTTCAAGGCTCTCTCGCGTAACTCGAACTTCTCAAGAACTCCAGAAAGAAGATGGTGGTTTTCTCTGATCTTCACGAACTCAAGGCTCTGTGCGTAACTTGAATTCTCCAAGATTTCAGAAGATGATCAGCAAAGGCTTCAAGGCTCTCTCGCGTACTTGAATTGCCAAAGGATCGATAGGAGGCTTCCGATGCCGAAAAGAAGACCCTTAGGGTTTCACCAGGAAGGTATTTATAGCCCCAGGTTAATGCAAGAGTTTCTATCTAAATAGAACTCGCATTCATCAAGGATTCCAATCAAATATCTTAGTTTTGATGGAATTCTGATTAGACTTGATTCGGGTATTTAGATAAGCCCAGAATCATAATCTCAATCAATTTGAGATTCTGATTATCTGCTTACGCGGAGTTTTAATCGCATCAAAACGCGGCGCTAAATAACCAAAACGCGGAGCTAACGCGGTGCTATTGATCGTCTCAGCGTTTTACTCAAACGCGAGGCTAATACAAGCCAGACTGCGGAAAACGTGGAGCTATTAAACATCTCCGCGTTTTATTCAAACGCAGGGTTAATGTAACCAAACGCGAGGCTATTGAATTAGCTCCTCGTTCTGTTGTGGAAAATCCTTTTAACTTAGAAATTTTCACTGCCAACAGAACCCCCTCCAAAGTTTTCAAAATGGTTTAGACTTCAGCAGATTTTGAAATACTTTGGATATCTAAACTGAAACGCGGAGTTAGAATACCAAGTCTATCTCGCGTTACGCTCACTTACGCGGAGCTAATCAGCTTCACTTCGTCTTCAGTGAAATGAGTAATTACGTCATTAATTACCCTGAGTTTCCACGCCGAATACCAAGCGACGGAAATTCTGTTTAAATAGAGCTTTCGGCTCATCTTATTCTTCATCTCATCCGAAGAATTTCTGAGAACTCGAGTGACTCACGAATGATCTTCAACTGATCTTCGTTCAATTCTCCATAGGATGTCTCTCCAGAGGAGTTTGGCTTTTCGCAAGTTGGCCGGCGTTAATGGCAGCAGCCGTGAAGGTAGACGCGACGGCAAACCAGTCTATGCAGCGTCTTTCCGAAGGTAAAAACCTCATCTTCTGGTTTTCTAAGAACCATTCTGAGATATTTTGGCTTGATTTTAATCTGGACGATTGCTTTGTCTTGTCGGCGAGATCGCCGTTTTATTGTGTCGCCCCTGCGCTTGAAATGCGGGGCTTTACTAGTAGTCCCAATGAATCCGCGAGGCTGTCTTTGATTAGCAGTCGCGATGAATTGCGAGGCTATCTTTGATTAGCAGTCGCGATGAATTGCGAGGCTATCTTTGATTAGCAGTCGCGATGAATTGCGAGGCTATCTTTGATTAGCAGTCGCTATGAATTGCGTTGCTATCTTTGATTAGCAGTCGCTATGAATTTGAAAGAGAAGGAAAAAGCAGAAAGAAATCTTGTCCCCCTTTACGCGAAGTTATCGCATCATCCTCTGCGTTTAAAGCGCGAGGCTATTTCTTCAACTGTGCGCAGAGTTAGCTTAGCTCCGCGTTTTCACTCTTTTGGAAACTATGTTCCTTTTGCAGTAAGTTCAATCCTTTCTGAAGAGGAATGTATGTGGGTCCATCGATCTTCATCAGCAGAAGTGACTCTAAGGAAGTCGGAAGCATATGCTTTACAACATAGTTGCAGGTTTCAAGCTCTGGCTCCGAGAGATAAACTCCTGAAGGGGCTGTAAATAGGGAGCTGCAGCACTTGCAGTGCAAAATTGCAGCACTTGCAGTTCAGAATTGCGCTTCAGTGCAGCACTCTCCTTTCCTCTCGTGCTTCATTTCGGATGACAGATCCTAATTGACATTTGCAGAGGAGATCTTTTGCATGTGAACCAAGGAACTGAGCTTCAACACCCCGTAGAGAAGTCTTACTGTTTGATTATTGACAAGTTCATCATGTAAAAGCTTTTGGGAGAGCTATAACTCCTTCTTTGTAATCTCTTCTTTTATGAATAAAGATAAATTATTTTCCTCTCTATCTGTTAGCTTCAAGAATTTTGCTTGCTCAACAAACAGATGGTTAATAATTTTGGTAAAATAATCTAAGGCTCTTCTGCGTAACTTAGACTGATAATACCCAAATGATCGGATAAGGATCACTTTAACTTAGATGGAAGCGCTCAATTGCACTCGTCAAAAATCCAAGTCTTTCAATGAAAACGCGAAGCTAAGGCACAGGCTATCCTCGCATTTTGTATAGTTGCGCGGAGTTAATCAACTTCGCTTTTTCTTAGTCGCGCGAGGCTAATAGCTTCGCGTGTTGGAGAGTAACTGACCAGTCACTTTCTCCGAAATTCGCGCCTAATTCCAAGAGGCGGTTCCTTTCATTTAAAAGAAATCTCTATTTCTTATCCTTCTCACTCTATTTGAGAATTTTCCAGAAACTTAGAGATTCAGGCGATCAGAGCTCAGACGACCCGATCTTCTTCCGACCGGGTTTCTCCAGATTTTCAGTCGATTTTCCTCAGCAATGGCACCCAAGACTCGTACTACTTCTCGAGCAGCTCCATCTTCGGCGACTGGCGCAAGCAGTGGTGGTGGCGGCTAAGGCAGCGACGCGCCAGCCCACATTTCGCCTATCGGGGGTAAGAATCTCTCCATCGAGACTCTTTAGAATATTTCTAGCGTGATTTGGTTTAAATTTAACTGATCGATCAACCCTTTTACCGGCGAGATCACCGTACTCCTGCCGTAAGGCTTGGAGAAGAAGAAAAGTCTCTGACTGCCTTCTTATGCGAAGTTATCGCGTCATCCTCGCGTTTAAAGTGCGAGGCTATTTTAAGTAGCAATCGCGCTGAAAACGCGAGGCTATTTTAAGTAGCAATCGCGCTGAAAACGCGAGGCTATTTTAAGTAGCAATCGCGCTGAAAACGCGAGGCTATTTTAAGTAGCAATCGCGCTGAAAACGCGAGGCTCTTTTAAGTAGCAGTCGCGCTAAAAACGCGAGGCTACTTTAAGTAGCAATCGCGCGGTCTAATTTTTAGCTTCGCGCGGCGCTATTCTTAGCTTCGCGCGTTCTAATTTTTAGCTTCGCGCGTCCATATTTAGAGAATTTTTCTGTCTTATAGAAACTTCTCTCACTCTGGTGTTTCTTTGTGCAGTAGGGTATTCGATGGAATCTCTTCCCCACATGAATTACTTCGGCTTTGCTGGGGGTTCTGATCCCTCAGGCCAATTCCGTTTCACTACTATCCTGCCCTCATACAAACCAGACCCGAAGGATCGCGAGGAGAAGTTGATCAAGTATCATCCCACTACTGCGCGAGAAATCATAACCGATGCAGCCTTCGAAACTGTGAATAGAGAGGCGATGGAAAAACCCGCCTTCCTCTTTGGAGACCAGATGGATCAATCAGATGAGATCCTTTCTGAAGGGGAACGCGTTTGGCTATATAACTAGGCGAAATGTTGATGTTTTTGCCTAGAATGGATCGTAGCTATCCTCTGGTCTATCTTCAGAGCCTGGCAATGCCTCGGGAATTAAAGTGGGGACTGACTCAATAGCAAGATGGCGTCCCAACAGGCAAATTTGGTGTAAAAGGGTTTATCAAGATGGTTCCCCCAGATGCATTACTGGCTTGCTTCCAGGCCGATTTGGCAAGGAGCTTCCAGTAGGAGAAGTCTCATCTCGTGCCCGAACTTTCTTAAGTGAGTTCTTAGCGAAGGATGGTCAGTACCCGGCTAGCGACTTCAGGATGCCTGGCTGGGTTCATTCTTCTAACAATATGTGGTGGGCACGCCTTGTTCAGTACATGCTGGATTCCCACGAGCCCATTTTAAAGGATATTGGTTTGTATAAAGCCATCAGGAATGTCCAATTCGGGTTTCCCCAGAGTGCTTATCACTTTTACTGCCTTTTGGAGATGTATAACCCTGAAACCTGTACTTTCTTTACTCCAGTGGGTGAGCTAGGGTTCTCTCTCCACGAGATTTTGAGGTTTCTGGGCTCTCGATGGGCGAAGTCCCTTACGAGGAGTATATCCCTACCACCGATGAGTTGAACATGCTATTGGCGAGGGACGAGCGCATCCATGCCACATACTGGGAGATGATGTGCCATTATCATATCTGCACTGACTTGACGGGTGCGCGTAATCACTATCAAGCCCAATTTTTGATCTCCAACAGAGGTCTCATTGCCGGGTTTCTGATGCTGTGGCTGAAGAGATGCGTCGTGCCGTCATTGCCCAAGGAAGCGATTGCAGTGACCGTGGTATATCCAGCGGTTCTTCTTGCATACGGCAGACCCCTTGGACTCCTTCCCGCCATGGTATGCAATTTGCAATATGGACTGAGGGTGCTCTGTCGTGATTTCCTCCCTACTATTAAAGTCAAGGGGAAAGGAAAGGGCAAGTCGAAGGAGACTGCCCAGCCGAAAACTCCAAACCCTATGGTGGAGATGCCCTACACCTATTTGATGGCGTGGCTTGTCTTGCACTGTCCCTCCTTAATGAGTGCACCAGAGCGTCGTTCGGGCGAAAAGTGCTTCCTTGTAGAACTGTATGAACGTTCTTCATGGAGGCAGAATTATATGTCCCAGATTCGGAAGACTCTTCGTAGCTTTCAGAATTACGAGATCTTCCGGTGTTTTCCTGACTTTCCTGGCGGAGGATATGGGACGAGGCTGAAGGATGCCGTGGGAGCAGATAAGTTCACTACTTTATCTGCAGGAGCGTTCTGGTGGCTTCTCAATATTCGGCCCGGGCATTTGGTGTATCGTCAAGATCTCAAGTGTCAGATCGAGCCATATACTCCGAGTCGCTTTGCTCGCCAGTTTGGATATTCTCAACTCTATGTGGGCAATCCAAATAAAGATCTCACTTACGAGGGGAATTTATATGAAGGTGCTCATGGCTGGTTCCATTTTGCAGCTGGCGGGACCGAGGCTGAATTCTCCTTGCCCCAGAAGGTGCCAGAATTGGCCATGACCCTCAGCTTCTGCAATTGGTTCAACATTGCGAATGCTGACGTGCCTGGCTTCTCTCTCAATCGCAGTTGTTGCAAAGAGATTGAAGCCCTCTATATTAGCCGCCATGGTGCTTCTAGGGTAAGGATAAAAGGAATGGAAGAATTCCTTGGCGCTGCGGCTGAGCCTTAAAGAAAAGGCCGGGTAAGAAGCAAAAACTGGCACAGGAAGCTTTGATAGCCCCCAAGAAGTGGATATAAAACTTGCTTCCGACTTGTTGGCTTCAGCTGTACCCCCAGCGTTGGCAAGGGAGGATGAACCTGCCAAAGCTCCAAGTGTTGCTGAGATTTCAGCTCCTTCAGCCGTAGAGCCTGTGGCAGAACCTGGGGCGCAACTAACGGGTAGCGAGACGGGTACACTGCTGGAAACGACAATGGCTCCCCCTTCAAGTCCGACAACTGGACTTGTATCGCCTGGTATGGCCCTTAGCATTTTATCTTTTGCCCGTTATTATTTTAACGTAACACTGCTTTTCTGGTCTTCTGAAATGTAGGTGATCAACTTCTTTCGCCAATGCACTCGACTACCCAAGTAGAGTCTGACGATAGAATGGACCATTCCGGCTTCGTCGGTGGTGTGGGTAGCTCTGCTGGTGAGTTTGCGGCTGATTATTCCACACCAGCTCCTGCCTCTATTTCCTCTTCAATTCCCCCAATGGACGAATTGGGAAGTGACGAGAGAACTGAGGTTATTATCGCAGCTGCTGCTAATGAGGCTACACCTTCTCCTAGCATGCCATCTCCAACACCAGTCTGTTCCACTGAGACATTTCTCACAGTCGTTGGCGTGCCTTCTCAGTCAGCGATTTTAACGTCGTCTGTTGTCGTGGCTGCTGAGATACCTGCAACTCTTCCGACTTCAAGCCTTCCAGCAGGGGAGGAGAATAATTTGAAATTCTCGTTCGAAGATGCTTCTCCCACCGGAGGAGCTTCAGGCGAAGTGATCCCATCTTCTCTTCCTGTTGGTGGGGGTACCCAAGTGATCTGTACTGATGGTACTTTGTCTGGGGTCTCCAGCTCTTCCAGATCTGCACTGGCTCTACTGGTCCCTCATATTATGAATTTAATGCAGGAACGGGCTTCTTCTTCTCCAATTCCAGCAACTACTGCTCCCTTGCCTACGACACCTTTGTTGGCATTACCTGCTTTGCCTACCGACAGTGCAAATCCTCTTGAAAAACTTTTCGGCTTCACTGTCGAGGATTTTATGCATTTGTTAAGAAGATGTGTCGAGATGGTTCTTGCTGGCCACGATTTCTTCAACTTCGCACGTCCACTGTTACTCCGCTATTTAGGAAATATCGAAGAATTCGGTGGACAAGATCGAGCAGCTCCATACCGGGCCCGCCTTGCAGCCTTAGAAGAGCAGATGACCACGCTACACACACTCCGTCAGGCGGATGTGGAGGCGATCACTGAGATAGAGCTGGCGCGGCTTCGAGCAGAATCCTTATCTCAAAGACATATTTTAAGGCAGCAGGAGGAGATATGGTCTCAGCAGCTGACAGAGCTCCAGGCCAGTCGGGAATCCGTTCTTGACGACCTGCAGAGGGTAAACTTTGGAATTGAGGAAGGTCAGGCGGCCATCTCTAAAGCCCAGGAGACGATTGCGAGAGCTCGGGCCACCTTGATAGAAAATGAACTCCGATTAGGAGAATCTGTCAAGAAACGGGAGATGTTGCTTGTCCAGCAGGAACAGATTCTGCAGGAAGAGATGGCCAGGAATCGTGCCATAGAAGAATCTCGTCAGCAACAACTTACAATAAGTGATGATGAGTTGCGTAGGCAAGCTCAGCAAACCGTGGAGGCTTCTCATCGTAGAAATTTGGACGAGACAATAAACCAATTGAGACTTCTGAGAGGCCAATAGTTTCATCTCTCTTTACACTTTTATCTTCCTTGTAATAAGAACTTCGTAAACAGGAGAGAGATAACCTTACGATGTTTCTTTGAAATTCTTTTTGTATTTTCACCTTTTTAATAAAGATGATTCTTTTGACTCTTTTATTTGCCGGCTTCAAAACAGATTTGCTTGCCTAACAAATAACCTGTCGTCAAAACGATTTATCTCGGTATCGTTTATGCTCGATTTCTTGAACCGAAATAACAATTAAAGTTTAATATGGGATTTTTAGCAAACCCCCAGCTATTAACGGATTTGATTAGCCTTTACCAACTACCGTTTGAGTTGGGTTAGCCATGTTATTTCCCTCAACATGGTGAGTTGTCGAGGACTACGTTTGGGCTTAAAGGCCAAACTTTTCCTCTTCCCTTTACTTTATCGGTATTGGGCGATTCATACTTTTACCCCAGCATGATGGGTTGGCGAGAAACTCGTTCTCTTCCCATTGCCTAGTCGGCGTTGGGCAATTCAAACTTTTACCCCAGCATGATGGGTTGGCGAGAAACTAGTTCTCTTCACATTGCCTGGTTGGCGTTGGGCAATTCATACTTTTACCCCAGCATGATGGGTTGGCGAGAAACTTGTTCTCTTCCCATTGCCTAGTTGGCGTTGGGTAATTCATACTTTTACCCCAGTATGATGGGTTGGCGAGAAACTTGTTCTCTTCCCATTGCCTAGTCGGCGTTGGGCAATTCATACTTTTACCCCAGCATGATGGGTTGGCGAGAAACTTGTTCTCTTCCCATTGCCTGGTTGGCGTTGGGCAATTCATACTTTTACCCCAGCATGATGGGTTGGCGAGAAACTTGTTCTCTTCCCATTGCCTAGTTGGCGTTGGGCAATTCATACTTTTACCCCAGCATGATGGGTTGGCGAGAAACTTGTTCTCTTCCCATTGCCTAGTTGGCGTTGGGCAATTCATACTTTTACTCCAGCATGATGGGTTGGCGAGAAACTTGTTCTCTTCCCATTGCCTAGTTGGCGTTGGGCAATTCATACTTTTACCCCAGCATGATGGGTTGGCGAGAAACTTGTTCTCTTCCCATTGCCTAGTTGGCATTGGGCAATTCATAATTTTATCCCAGTATGATGGGTTGGCGAGAAACTTGTTCTCTTCCCATTGCCTGGTTGGCGTTGGGCAATTCATACTTTTACCCCAGCATGATGGGTTGGCGAGAAACTAGTTCTCTTCCCATTGCCTGGTTGGCGTTGGGCAATTCATACTTTTACCCCAGCATGATGGGTTGGCGAGAAACTTGTTCTCTTCCCATTGCCTAGTTGGCGTTGGGTAATTCATACTTTTACCCCAGCATGATGGGTTGGCGAGAAACTGGTTCTCTTCCCATTGTCTGGTTGGCGTCGGGCAATTCATACTTTTACCCCAGGATGATGGGTTGGCGAGAAACTTGTTCTCTTCCCATTGCCTAGTCGGCGTTGGGCAATTCATACTTTTACCCCAGCATGATGGGTTGGCGAGAAACTAGTTCTCTTCCCATTGCCTGGTTGGCGTTGGGCAATTCATACTTTTACCCCAGCATGATGGGTTGGCGAGAAACTTGTTCTCTTCCCATTGCCTAGTTGGCGTTGGGTAATTCATACTTTTACCCCAGTATGATGGGTTGGCGAGAAACTTGTTCTCTTCCCATTGCCTAGTCGGCGTTGGGCAATTCATACTTTTACCCCAGCATGATGGGTTGGCGAGAAACTAGTTCTCTTCCCATTACCTGGTTGGCGTTGGGCAATTCATACTTTTACCCCAGTATGATGGGTTGGCGAGAAACTTGTTCTCTTCCCATTGCCTAGTTGGCGTTGGGCAATTCATACTTTTACCCCAGTATGATGGGTTGGCGAGAAACTTGTTCTCTTCCCATTGCCTAGTTGGCGTTGGGCAATTCATACTTTTACCCCAGCATGATGGGTTGGCGAGAAACTGGTTCTCTTCCCATTGCCTAGTTGGCATCGGGCAATTCATACTTTTACCCCAGTATGATGGGTTGACGAGAAACTTGTTCTCTTCTCATTGCCTAGTTGGCGTTGGGCAATTCATATCTTTTAGGTCAGAGGCGCTTAATTACACATGCCTAAAAGAAAGACTGGAGGTGGTTCAAACTTGAGAACCGAACATACCAGGGTTTAGGTCAGAGGCGCACAATGCGCATGCCTAAAAAAAAGACTGGAGATGGTTCAAACTTGAGAACCAAACACACCAGGGTTTAGGTCAGAGGCGCACAATGCGCATGCCTAAGGAAAAGACTGGAGGTGGTTCAAACTTGAGAACCAAACGCACCAGATTTAGGTCAGAGGCGCACAATGTGCATGCCTAAGGAAAAGATTGGAGGTGGTTCAAACTTGAGAACCAAACACACAAGGGTTTAGGTCAGAGGCGCACAATGCGCATGCCTAAGGAAAAGACTGGAGGTGGTTCAAACTTGAGAACCAAACACACCAGTTTTAGGTCAGAGGCGCCAAACTGCGCATGTCTAAGAAAAGAAGACGCGTATCTCCAGGGGTACTAAGAATAGTATTTCTTCAGAAATTTGCCATTGATCGGCATCATCATCCTGTCGCCGTCTTGATTCATTAAGCGATAAGCTCCACTGGAGTAGACTGTCTCCACAATGAACGGTCCTTCCCACTTGGGTTCAAACTTACCCTTAGTCTTGTGGGTTAGCACCATTGGCCTTTTAACAGCCAGAACCAAGTCTCCTTACTTAAAGGTCCTTGGTTTGACGTTCTTATTGAACGTTTGAGATATTCGGGCTTGATACAACTCAATTTGTTGTTGAGCCATGAGACGTTTTTCATCTAACGCCTCTAGTTCTTGCAATTTTTGCTGATGGCGTTCTTCTGTCGTCATCTTTGTGGTTAAAGCCACTCTTAATGATGGTATCTGGATTTCAAGAGGTAAGACAGCCTCACTTCCGTAAACCTAAGAGAACGGGGTAGCTTTAGTCGGGGTGCGAACGGCGGTGCGATAAGCCCACAGGCATTCTCCTAGCTTTTCATCCCAATCTCGTTTATTAGAAGAGACGAACTTCCGAAGGAGTTTAATAATCGTCTTGTTGAAAGCTTCAGCTAACCCATTAGCCGCGGGGTTATATGGCGTTGAAGCAATATCTTTGATTCTGAACTTATTGCAGAATCTGGAGAACCCCTGACTAATGAATTGCGGACCATTATCATGAATAATCCGTCGGGGGATGCCAAAGCGGTAAATGACATGATACTTGACGAACTTGATCATATCTGTCGTTTTCACCTCTTTCATGGGCACGGCTTCGGCCCATTTTGAAAAATAATCGGTTATTGCAAGAATAAACCGATGTCCTCTGGATGACGGGAGAGTTATTGGCCCTACAATGTCCATTCCCCAGGCTTCAAATGGCCAGCTTGCGACGGTATTGTGCAAGTATTCTTGGGGTTGATGAATAAAATTGGCATGTATTTGGCATGCATGACATCGTTTAGCGTATGCCATTGCTTCCGTAACCATGCTCGGCCAGTAGTACCCCAGCCTTCTTATACGGTCTCCAAGTTTGGGACCGGGCTGATGAGCTCCACATACTCCATCATGTGTTTCTTTTAGCACTTGTTCTGCTTCTGCTTTCGATATGCAGCGTAGCAATAGACCACCTCTTGACTTTCTATACAAAGTCTGAAGTTTCTGGTCGTAATGAAATCTTTGGGCTTTCCTCTTTATTGAGGTGGCTTCTTTAGGATCTTCTGGTAATATCCCATGCAAGGCATAATCCACAAACGGAAATCGCCAATCACGGGGTTCTAACCTTAAGCCAGTCTGGCATACCTCTTCGGCTTGAGATACCACATCTGGGTGGAGGAGTTCTCTACTACCAATGGTGATGCTTTTAGCTTCACCTGGCGGGATTGCCAGCGTTGCGGCTAATGCGGCAAGAGCATCTGCATAAATGTTTTCGTTTCGAGATACGTGATATATGTAGAATTGTTCAAAATATCCTGCTAGCTCAATAGCTAGCTGATGATAGGGGATGAGGGCTTCATGTCTGACTTCATACTCACCTGTCATCTGATTGACAATGAGCTTAGAATCTCCACATGCCTCTAGATGGTTCACCCCCAGTTGCAGAGCTATTTTTAAGCCGATAATAAGCGCATTGTACTCCGCTACATTATTAGTGCACGGTTCTGTTAATGAGTAACCGTTAGGCAATATATGTTTATGTGGGGATATTAGTACAACCCCCACTCCAGCAGCAGATCGTCTCGCAGCACCATCAAAGAACATTTGCCAAGGTTGTTATCCGGTAACTGTATTAACTTCTGATGTCTGCTTTAATTTGGACCAAATTGGATGGTCTGCAAGGAAATCAGCGATTGCCTGTCCCTTCATGGCCTTTTGAGGGACAAAATGTATGTCATAGGGCGATAGTAAGAGCGCCCATTTTGCCAATCGGCCATTTAAGGATCCCGGTTTTGTCATCAGAATCTTCAGGGGGTTAACCCGTGATATAACATGAATTGTTTGCCCTGAAAGGTAGTGTCGCATTTTCTGAACAGCAAACACTAGGGCTAAACATTCCTTTTTAATTGGGGTATATCGTTGTTCGGCCCCGATCATTGTTCTACTTAAATAGTAGAGGGCATGTTCATGGCCGTGCTCATTATATTGAGCAAGTAATGCTCCTAAAGCATTATCCATGTCCTTACATATATAAGGAAGGGCTGCCCGGAGGCTGGTGCCATTAGTACAGGAGGCTTAGTAAGGTACTCCTTGAGGTCATCAAATGCTTGCTGACATGCCTCATCCCATATGAAAGATACTCCCTTCTTCATAAGTTTGGAGAATGGTTGGCATCGTCCAGATAAGTTGGATATGAAGCGCCGAATATAAGCGAGCTTTCCTTATAATCCCCTTAATTCCTTAAGATTGCGGGGAGGCGGCATTTCGCTAATCGCTTTTACATTTTCAGGGTCGAGGAAAATTCCTTTTGAAGTTATTACGAACCCTAGAAACTTCCCGCTGGATACCCCCATGAACGACTTGGTAGGATTCATCTTCAAGTGATGTTTCCGCATAAGATCGAAGACCACTCTTAAATCGTGAAGATGATCTTCTTTGTCTTTGCTTTTAACTGCTAAGTCATCCACATAGCACTCCACTGTTCTGCGTAGGTGTTCTTTAAATATGGCGCTCATTGCGCGTTGGTAAGTGGCGCCTGCATTCTTTAATCCGAATGGCATCACCGTATAACAGTATACCCCTTGTGGCGTTCTGAAAACTGTATGCTTTTCATCATCCGGGTGCATCTTGATTTGGTTATAACCTGAGAAGCCATCCATAAAGGACATCCTCTCATAACCGCAAGTATTATCGATCATCACGTCGGTGATGGGGAGTGGAAATTCATCCTTAGGACATGCAGCGTTCAGATCTCGAAAGTCAATGCATATCCGGATTTTGCCATTCTTTTTGCGGACTGGCACTACGTTTGCCACCCAGTCTGGGTGTTGTTCTTCACGGATGAACCCGGATTGTATAAGCTTGTTGACCTCAGCAACTATTGCCTCCATCAATTCCGGTCGAAAACGTCTCTGTTGCTGTTTAACAGGTTTGACATCTTCTTTTATATTTAACCGGTGTGTGGCAATTTGAGGGTCAAGCCCAGGCATATCTTCATAACTCCATGCGAACACATCTATATACTCTTTGATAAGGGATATAAGTTCCTCTTTTTCTAAAGGAGTCAGTGTGTCGCTTATGAAAATGGGTTTCGGATTTTCTTCCGTTCCCATGTTAACCTGTATTAATTTGTCTTCTGTAGGCGGGTCACGCTGTTCAAAGCGGACATCCCAGAGAGTATCCATGTGCTTAGCCCAAGCGTCATCTTGAATGTCAATTGGTTCCTCGTCGCTTTCTGGCGCGGCTGAAACCATATTGATTGTCAAAGATCGAAACCAAGCACCGGTGCTTATATCTGAATCATGATCTGGTGAAGATGTTTCTTCTTTATCCGAAGAACTCTCTTCATCCTTGGATGGCGATGAGGGTGGAGTAGACACATAGCCCAACCCCCTGCGGGTCTTCTGATAATAATCAGGGCTCTTTCCTCTCGGTCTAAACGAGGGTATGAGATTCCGCCGCCCTTTTCCAAAGTTTAATCCCGGCTTCTGGGTAAAATTATATCCCATTTTCTCCATCATCTGTCGGGACTTTTGCTCATATAAGTGAAATTGAGGTGATGTTTGTTCCTCACTTTCACTACTTTGTCTCTGTCGAGGCGACGTGGCCACTTTGCCGAACATGATCGGCCTTTGGGACTTCTGTCGGGGAGGCACTTCAAAGAAGTGCCCTTGATCCTCGGTTATTTTTAATTGAGAGAAGAGGGAAGACCTGAGGGGCAAATGATATGCCGTCAGAACTTCAAGTTCGGTCAGGCCATCCGCTTCGGTGGAGGTACAAGAGGGCTCAGACTCAGTAGCTACAGCATGCTCGTAGACTAACTTTACATTTTCATTAATAACCCATTCACTTTCTATTACATCCACTATATTATCAAGACCTAGGCTAAGATCTAGGTGAGGGTTGATTTCGTAATCACCCCCATCATCTTCTCCAAGGAGCTCGTACTCAGTGTCGGCTTCATTGCCACTGTCGTCGGGCTTTGGAGACTTGCTAAGACTGTCATTGGAGGCTTCATGTGCTGGCTTGTAGAGTGCAGCATCTGTGAAGTAATTTTCCAACCCTTTGAATGGCTGCTTGTCAGCAATTAGTGTCCGGACCTCTCCTTCCTCATCGCAATATTTCATGCACTGGTGAAGAGTCGACGGAACTATCATATGAGAGTGGATCCAAGGTCGCCCCAATAAAATAATGTAGGAGGTATCAGCATCAATTACGTAGCATGTAACCTCCGTTTTCAAGTCTCCAATTTGACACCGCAATCGGATCTTACCAAGAGGATGGCTATTATTAGCGTTGAATCCATAGATGGTAGTGTGTGTAGGTGTCAAGCGATGAAGGGAAATCCCCAACAGCTGCATCAATCTACTAGGCACGACACTGTGTGCAGAACCTGGATCAATCTGAATTCGGTCCACTTTCGTGGACCCGACATATCCAGCGAAATATAAAGGCCTATTATGCTTTATATTCCTCACCTGCATGTCTTCTGGAGAGAAGATGATTTGTGGGACTTGCCTCCTCACTTGATGACAGTGGGGGCAAGAGTCCCGCTCTTCGATGGCCGGCTCGACAATCTAAGATAGGAATGACTCAGAGTCTGCCAAGGCCTCTCTTAGAGCTTCACGTGTTGATTTTGATAATCTCAACAATTCGTAAAGTGTCATTCGCGCCGGGATATTAGCCAACTGCGCAATTATGTCAAATTCGAAGGGAGTTTCTTTGGCTCCTTCATCTCTGGTAGGATTCTTCTGGAAACGAAGTCCTTTCTGCTTCACAGGCTTTGCGAGTTCTGCATAGATATCTTTTGGATCCACTCTAGTGTAGTCCTTAAGATATGTCTTTCCAGATCGAGTACCGGAAGGGCCTGCCCCATCTTGATGGGTGGCCATAGTTTCGGGTTCTTCTTCAGAATCTGTGAAGGTTCCCGAAACTATATATTCTTCCTTTATATCTGCAGAAATGGCATTAACAGTCCGCTTCTTCCCTTGACTTCTTGAAGTAGTCCATTGTTTATCTTTCAACAAGTCGGGGTGAACCCACATAACTTCCCCCTTTTGGGTTGTTACGGGGACAAGTCCCTCTTGGGCTTTGTTGTGCGGATCAAGATTCTTCGTGACCATCTTACCCTTAGGGATTGGGGTCACTCCTGCGGGAAACTCGTGGGTTCCAACCACTATGGTTGTCATATTGGCAGTGACCTTCTTCTGCCCTTCCTTAAGCGTCAGAACCCCAGCTTCTATTAGTGCTTGGATCATGTTCTTAAGGGGAAAACAATCCCGGGTGGGGTGTCCAACATTCCAGTGATAGAGACAGTAGTTGGGATCTTTTGTCTTACCAACGTCTTCTGGCTTCTTATTCTCCGGAAGTTTTAGCATTCCCTTCTTTTGGAGCAGGTGAAAGAGGACTGGTGTCTGTTCAGCTTTGAAAGTATAATTCCTTTCTTGCTGCGGTCTAATTTGCCTTGATCCTCGCTGACCTTGAGATTTCGGCTCTGGCGGAGGACTGGTTTTCTGAGGAGCAGTTTCTGATGACATTACTGCTTTCCCTTTATTCTTGTTGCTGTTGTTTTGGGTATATGATTTACTACCCCCAGCACTTCTTGGCCCGCGGGACTCTTCAACTCGGCGAATCAAGTCTTCAGCTTGCTCTCCTTATTTGAGCAGGTCCCTCCACGTCTTAGACTCTACGGCCCCCATTTTGAGGAGCACATTGGTCTTAAGGTTGTGTCGACAGGTTTCGACTAGAGTTTCCTGGATCATTCCGTGTTTACAATGTACGGACTTCTCCCGGAACCTTTCTATGAAATCTTTAACCGTTTCTTGTTCTCCTTTCCTAGTTGCAAGAAGGGAATGAACCGTAATCTCGGTGTCATCCTCGAAGAAACGTGAGAGAAATAATTTCTCAACATCTAACCAGATATTAATAGTACATGGGGGCAACTGCATGAACCAGGTGAAGGCAGGCCCTCGCAAAGTACTTACAAATACTTTGGTCATGATGGGATCATTACCCATTAAGTGTCCTGCTTGGGATAAAAAGTAATATATATGCTGGCTGGGCGATCCTTTTCCGTCGTATGGCTCTAATTTGAGCGGCTTATACTTCGGTGGGTAAGGTATCATGTCCCATTCAGGAGGATACGGTCTTGAAACCCCTGCTTCTTTTAACTCCTTTTTACGCATTAAAGCTTCGAGTTGATTCTGGAGCTTTTCTATCTTCTCCCCATGCGGATCATGAAAAGAAAATCTATCCTCTTCCTCATTCATCGAGTGGGCTTTCTCTTCCTGTTCTTCTTCATTCAGAGTTTCTTTGCCCTTTTTGGTATTATCTTCCACGAATCTCGATAGCATGCTCTTAAGACCTTCAATCATCTTTTGCTGCTCTCGAATCATCTTTTCTTGAGCTTCAAATCTCTGATTGATATCGTCGGTCTTATCCGCCATATGCGATGCTGACTTCTGCAGTCGAGACGATGTAGAGGATGGAGGCGAGGCTATAGCGGAATTATCGCTGTCCTCGTCGTAAGAACCCCCTGCGAGCTTCTTATAATTTCGGGGCGGAACGGCTCCTGATCTTAGTCGAGTAATACGATGAGGTTCATCATCGCTCGATTCTGAATCATCATCCGTCTCTGCAATTTTCTTCCCTTTTCCTACCATGTTGGAAGTTACAGCTCTCCCTTGTTTCAGGGGAGTGGTTCTTGTCTTCTTAGCAGGATTCTAGTTTGACTCGTTTAATCGGTCGAACACAGATATCCTGTTCTTGCTGCAGCCACAGTTGTCCATTACAGCGGATACCGCTGTCACAAGTTGCTGGCAATGGAAATTATGTTCAACTTGAAGTTGGTCTATGCCTCTCTTCTTAGAGAGATGCTCCCTGAGGTCAGTGCCTCTAGCCATGGAATCAAGAGGTCCATTCAACTCTTGAGAGTGTTTAGGAATCCACTGAAGCTTCTTTGATTGATCAACCCTGACTCTGGGGTCGGACCGATCCTCGCGTGGCTTAGGAATAGCCTCGCGTTTCACATTGCGGGCCTGAAGAATAGCTCCGCGCTTATCCACACTAGCCTCGCGTTTCTCGCTGGCTTGGTGTGTCCTTGGAAGTTTAGCTTCTGGAATAATAGCCCCGCGTGAAGGGAAGTTCTTGCACGCTGGCTTATCTTTGCGATTAACGCAGATCATAGCTTCGCACTTAGCACGATTCTTACGACTGACAACTATTTGCCAATCATCTTCGCGTTCCTCGCGGGTATCAGAAGTCTTGCGTTTATTGCAAGTATTATTGGCTTCGCGTCTCTCGCTATGCTCAGTAATAGCCTCGCGTGGATAATCACACGCTGGTTTTGAAGGATTTTTATACTCGCGTAACTCGCGAGTGTTGGGTATTCTGCGACTAGCGCAACCCTTACTGGCTTCGCGTCTCTCGCTAGGCACAGTAATAGCCTCGCGTGGAGAATCACACGCTGGCTTTGAATAATTTTTATACTCGCGTAACTCGCGAGTGTTGGGTAGTCTGCGACTAGCGCAACCCTTACTGGCTTCGCGTCTCTCGCTAGGCACAGTAATAGCCTCGCGTGGAGAATCACACGCTGGCTTTGAATAATTTTTATACTCGCGTAACTCGCGAGTGTCAGGAATCTTGCGTAACTCGCCAGTATTACCAGCCTCGCGTGGAAAATCACACGCTGGCTTTTCCTTACTTTTAAGGCAAGTTGTATCTTCACGTTTAACGCGGTAGAGATTGGTCTCGCGGGTAGCGCGAGCCAATTTGTGAGGGACCATAGCCTCGCGTCCTCTAGAGTCAGCTCCGCGTCCAAGGCGGGCTTTGAGGGATCTACGCCTCGCTCTCCGGTTCCTGTTCCGGAGTTGGGTCCTGGTCAATCCAGTTCCCACGTCTTCTTTGGCAATCGAAAGCTCTTCCTCGGCTAGGATTTCTTGTGTGAACTCCGGCTCTATAGCCGCAGTCTCCAAGGATCCCCGTCTCTCGGTGGATACCTTTCTACCCGTCACTCGGGCATTGGAGTACATGCGACGATAGTGCCGTGTCTCATCCAAGTCACCTGATCCGGAGGAGAGGAACTCCTCGTACTTCTGCTGGTCGATTTCAACGACCAGCGTATCTACTTCGGATCCGATCAAGTCAACGTCCGATTGCGCCACAATCTCTTCATCAGTGAAAGAGATGGCTCCCACTATGGTCGCCAGTTTGTTCGTCGCAAAAGTTGCTTCGCTTCCTTCCATTGAACACATCTTAGATTACAACGGAAGTGAATAAGAGATAAAAAGAACAAACGAGAGGATTTTATACTTCAATCTCTCTCTTTTACAATATTGTGGGATCTGTGGCGATGGGATCTGTCAAGCAGCTCCTTTGGACGATCGGTACGTTGAAATCTTCTCTTTTAAAGATATCGGCCGAATATAGACGATCTTCTCTGGTTTTGATTTGTTCAAGGCTCTCTCGCGTAACTCGAACTTCTCAAGAACTCCAGAAAGAAGATGGTGGTTTTCTCTGATCTTCACGAACTCAAGGCTCTGTGCGTAACTTGAATTCTCCAAGATTTCAGAAGATGATCAGCAAAGGCTTCAAGGCTCTCTCGCGTACTTGAATTGCCAAAGGATTGATAGGAGGCTTCCGATGCCGAAAAGAAGACCCTTAGGGTTTCACCAGGAAGGTATTTATAGCCCTAGGTTAATGCAAGAGTTTCTATCTAAATAGAACTCGCATTCATCAAGGATTCCAATCAAATATCTTAGTTTTGATGGAATTCTGATTAGACTTGATTCGGGTATTTAGATAAGCCCAGAATCATAATCTCAATCAATTTGAGATTCTTGTTATCTGCTTACGCAGAGCTTTAATCGTATCAAAACGCGGCGCTAAATAACCAAAACGCGGAGCTAACGCGGAGCTATTGATCATCTCCGCGTTTTACTCAAACGCGAGGCTAATACAAGCCAGACTGCGGAATCAACGCGGAGCTATTAAACATCTCCGCGTTTTATTCAAACGCAGGGTTAATGTAACCAAACGCGGGGCTATTGAATTAGCTCCGCGTTCTGTTGTGGAAAATCCTTTTAACTTAGAAATTTTCACTGCCAACAGTAATCAGTAGAATTTAGCATCTTAATTCGTGGACTGAGTCAGCTGCTAGACTCGATCTGAACAGTATTTGAAGATGTTGCTTTCTACGAATTGTTAAAGGAATCAAGATTCCATGAAAACAAGGATAACTAACTACGAGAAAAATAAATAATTAGACATCAGTATCTATCAAATGATGGCTTCAATTATTTGTACAAGCTGATGAGCTAATGACTTTCGATAAAGTTTGTTTGATGATCTAATTTTATGCAGATAAATTAAAATGTTTCGCATGTATACTAGCTTATAAAGTACATATAGATATAGACATGAAATTAAGGACCGTAATGGACGTGTCTATTTATCAATTTTTGTTTTCGTTTTATACAAAATTTTGAATTAAAAATAAAAATTTTATTTTTATAATTTAAAATTTTGTGTAGGATCATTAGCTAAAAACTGGCTTGTTGAAGCACTTATTACCATCCATACATGGAGTGCCAAGCATGGAGACATAGACACTGTAAATCCTTAAAGAAACTGCACATGTATTTATCAAATACCAACATATAAAACAAATCAAGGTCTACAACAACTAAATAATATTTTATTAGAAGTAGGGAGAAAAAAAAATCTTTACGATTTATACCCTAAATTGTAAGTCGGTAACTATATTAAAAAAAGAATAACCGAAAGTTTGACCTAATATCTCTACATGGCAAATCTCCACGTCGATTTTGTATTAACATTCAAAGTGAAGTGTTCATGCTAAATTGCTAGCTATTAACGATACAATATGATACATATAACATTAATTTGTTGGATGTGTCTCCGACACTGAACCAATTTTCTTGGGTGTATATATATATATATATATATATATATATATATATATATATATATATATATATATATATGAGAAAATAGGAAATTCATCGACAGTAAAGAGAGTTCCTTCACCGAAATTTAGGTGGCCCAATAAAATTACAACATGTGGCATCACTTAAGACAATAAATAAAAGAACTCACTTAACCACTTTTTGAGTGGCGCCACGTGTAGTAATTTTATTGGAATACCTAAGCGGCGGTGAAGGAACTCCATTTATCGCCGGTGTATTTTCCGTTCTCTCTCTCTCTCTCTCTCTCTCTCTCTCTCTCTCTCTCTCTCTCTCTCTATATATATATATATATATATATATATATATATATATATATATATATATATATATATATATATATATGGGATTACTGTAGGTGAGCCGCCAGCTCAGGAAAAGTTACGTGCGCCAAAACTGTAATGATCCAATGATTTTTCTTCAATTTTATTTTAACAATCACTATCTCTGCCTCTTTAATTTATTTCGGATTAAATTTCATAAATTTTGGATTTCATTTACCCTTTCATCAAGTACATACAAAATATTTTATTCATTGAAAACCGTTAATTTTGTGTTAGCTTGATGAAGGACCAAATCAAAACTAAAATCCAAAAAGTTGGGTATGAGTGAACCCTAGAGGTCGAGATCATAATCCAAAAGAAAATTTTTTAAAAAAATTATTGGAGATAGTGATAATGAACTGTAACTCAGATAACTTGCGTGAGCTGTCAGCTCATTTCTATTTTTCTCTTATATATATATATATATGAGCAAACGGAAAATTCACCAGCGGTAAAGGGAGTTCCTTCACCGCCACTTAGGTAACCCAATAAAATTCTTACACGTGGCGCCACTCAAGATAACAAATAAAAGAACTATGTTAACCACCCTTTGAATGGCATAACGTATAATAATTCTATTGGGCCACCTAAACGACGGTGAATGAACTCCCTTCTTCACTGTTAGTGAATTTCTTGTTTCTCTCTCTCTCTCTCTCTCTCTATATATATATATATATATATATATATGTGCATAATTTTATCTCATAACCACTCTTATATTCTTTGCTGATTAACGATGTAGCTACCGATGAACAATGACGCTGACTGAAATGTACGTGGGGCATGAGGATCTCGCGATCAAAATAAGAAAAGACGTTCATTGACAATTTTGCATAAAGATCAAGTACGGTTACAGCAAAACATTTCAACGAGATAACACATAACCATTTTCTGTATAATTTAGGTGCAGATGTACTCAACAAGATGCACATGAAAAATTGATATCTTTACTTAATTTCTACTCGGGCTACGTCCTTCCAAAAACAAAGCCAAGCCTGAAGACTAGAGTTAGCCATAGAGATAGAGTAGTCAACATAATACACTAATTAATTGGTCTCTTGAACGCCTCTCAAGTACAAACAATATAATTGGCCTAATTCAAGTCCATATCCAACATCTGCATGCAGCTACTAGCGAGTTATCGAGTCATGCAAACCCATTTCAGCGTAAGTATCAAACTCCTTACCGTTACAAGTAATTCAACTTTCTTCCTTCTAATTCTCTCTGATTGCTACTGAATCCAATCCACAGACTTCCAAAATATCCAGTGCATGCAGTAGACAAATCTCTCTCCTCTCTCTCCTCTCTCTCTCTCTCTCTCTCTCTCTCTCTCTCTCTCTCTCTGTCTCTCTCTAAGCTTGGCATTGCTTCACTACCTAATTTCGTTATTTGCTTGATCAAACAAAACTCTCGTGCGCTCCTTCTCGAAATCCCCTATAAATACTCATGCAGAGTTCCCATCCTTCATCAACCAACACTTTCTCTGGCTTCTCTCATCTCTTAGGGTGCAGTGGTACTAGCCAACACATAAGAGAAGTTATCAACTCTCTTAACAATGGCGATAAAGATATTCTACGTCGTCGCGTTGCTCATGGTTATGGCCACTGCAACACTAGCCTCGATCCCTCTCCAGAAGAATGAGACGAGTCTGATCACTCCCAGTCTGCACACGAACATCACCGGCCTGAGGGGTCCAATAACATGCGATAGACATCCCAGGGTGTGCAGAATGGTGGGAAGCCCGGGGCCGGACTGCTGCTGGGGGAAATGCGTGAACGTGGATACTGACGGGCAGAACTGTGGGCGGTGCGGGAAGTGCTGCAGATACGGGCAGGCGTGCTGCGGAGGGTGCTGCGTGAACGTCCTGTCTGATCCGAATAACTGCGGATGCTGCGGGAACAAATGCAAGCCCGGCGGATCCTGCAAGTATGGGATGTGCAGCTATGCT
>JAYEPQ010000008.1:43290163-43297663 GCA_036321105.1 Dracaena cambodiana | reverse complement strand
AAGATTGGCGTAGTGGTTATGTCCAAATGTAACTATATTTCTCCAAACAAATTTGTACGTAAAAATTCATTTAAACTTCATCTGAAATTCTTGGTATAGATAAAAATTTAAATCTTAAATACACTGCCTACAGAATTACTTTGCTTATCGAATGATATAAAAAAAGAGCATGAATATGCCTTCTCTAGAAGTATCAAGAATTGCTAGTACTGGTACTATTGTTAGACTCCGTTTTAATTTCTCAAATGATTTATTACGTTCATTTGTTCAGACATAATGTTTATTTAAAGTGATAAGATCTTGTAAAGTTCTATACAAATGTTCAATAATACTCAGCCATCCCAGAAAATTCCATATCTTAGACACCGATTTTGATCGCATGCCAATTTTTCATGGCTCCTAAGATCAGACGTATCATCTATCGTACTTACACTCATACTCGAAAAAGATCGGGTCGATATTATTCTGCAACGGACCAGATAAGAATTAATAAAAAGAATTCAAGATAAATACCTCAAACGAGTAGAAAATAATAGGATAGGCATGATACTAAATCTGATAGGTATCAAGGAATAAGAAACAATTACGAATAAGTCACACGCATATTCTTATGTGGCAGTAGTCCTATGGTCTTCCATCTAAATCTAGGCTCTGATACCACCCTGTAATGCCCTCGTTTTTCAGCTGCTTCCCAAAATGGAGGACGCTACTTATTACTTACACTAGACAACCTAACCATCACAGGATCTTGGAATAACCGTAACTACTGTCACAATCAGATTAATAAATAACATGTCTGAAACTTGAAATGATTTTATTTATACAAAGAGTTCATTACATAACATGGCACACTGCTTTAAATATGACACAAAATAATCAAAAGAGCAAGCAGTGCCCAGACAAAAGGAAATATAAACAAAATATACAAAGATCTCTAGAAAGTATTTCACTTGTATACTGTCGCTCGGTCTGGTCAATGAAATACGGCTTTTTAATTGGGGCTAGTTCTCCTTCTTCGCTTTCTAAACCTGGGTTCGAAACCCAGGGGATTAAACCCAGCAAGTAACACAAGGAAAATATATGTGTACTATTACAGTACTAAAGATAAAAGTATGCAAATGAATAAAATGCTTTCATTGGAAATATCTCTTAATAAACAGAAAAAAATGCAATTAAATCATGATAATGTTGAACAGTCACGTGAATAATGAAAATATAACAGCAAGATTATATATGTCATTTGCAAATAACATGTAAATATCATGTAAAGATCATATCTTGTAAAGATGTTAAGTCTAAGTCAAATCTTTGTTAGCATTTGAAACTAAATAATGGATATGATAGCGCGCAGTTTCCGTATTGTACAAGTGACCGTGCATACCCGGGACCCGGCCTCAGACCCATGGTGCTGAACCATGACACACCGCTAGGTGTTAAAGTCAAACCCCGTACTGTGAAAACAGTACGAACATCACTCTTATAGTAACTCATGTAGCAGACGGTGGCCCAGTACCACCCAGTACTGCTGCAGTAAAAATCCTCAGTACCTCAATCAAGAAGTTGGCTAACAAGATCTTTGTACAATACAGTTTTTATCCATCATGTAGTTTTTCCAATTCCCATGTCAATAATGCATGATATACATGAATTAATGGAAACACGTGGCTTGCCAAGTCAAATTGTGTACATATCTTTGTTTTTTTTACAAGAAATATAGATTCAAGAACAAAAGTTAGGATTATGTACACAGGTATCACGAGAATAATTTATTTCACATAAACAAAATATAATAAACTTGCTATCATGCACCATGCTTGAATCATAATATTTAAATACTGTAATCATTATGTATTTTTATTTTGATGGGTCATTCTGTTGTCCATATGCAAAGGTTCAAATTATTTTTCCATGCAAAATTTAATATTTTATAATTATTCTTTGGTGCAATTATTTATACACGGGATTCCTTGTAAATTAATTCCCATGCAAATTAATTTTTACACACAATTATTTAAACACGAAATTCCCATGCAAATTTTACTAAGTAGCAACAGACAATTATACTAACATGCAAATTATACTAATTAATTATCCCGCTGCATGCAATTTATACTATACAAATTATACTAACAACGTAGCTCAAGCCCATGGAAGTTATGCTCATGTAAAATAGTCATGCAAAAACATCCATGCAAAATGCCCCCGTAAGCTCTATTTCTCTCTTTCTTTTTTCTCTGCTCCTCTCTTTCTTTCAATGGGCCAGGACCACTGTTTTATTATTATTATATTTTTTTTTCCTAGTCCAAGTCCATCAAGCCCAGTTTTATTTATTTTATTTTATCTTATTTTGTTTTTCTGCAGCCCAAGCCCACGATGTCTCTCCCTTTTTTTTTCTGTTATTTATTTTCTTTGGGCGGGCCAGGCCCAGTTCACTATTTTCTTTTCTTTTTCTCTTGTTTTTTTTTGCATTCTGGACTGGGCCAGGCCCATGATCTCTCTTTCTCTTTTTTTTTTCTTTTTCCCTACAGCCCAGGCTCACTCTCTCTCTCTCTCTCTCTCTCTTTCACATGCAGAATTTTTTTTTTATTTCTATTTTGCATGAGTATAATTTAACGTATGCAATTTTTTTTAAAAAAAATCAAAAACAAGCAAAAGTAATGATATATATATATATATATATATATATATATATATATATATATATATATATATATATATATATATATATATATATATATATATATATCAAAATTGATGCACTAATACAGGTCAGTTCTCAGTATCAGTTAATAGTCCAAAATATGAACCAAGCATTTTTACAATATAGATAATTTACGTATACAAATTCAAATTAAATAAATAAACCAACAAAAATAGATATAAATAAAATAACAAAATGAACGAAAATAGCAGTATTACTTGTCTCGGCTTGATCTCGAATATTACCGTTCGAATCCTCGGTTCGATTTGATTTTCTTTCTTCTTCTTCTCTCTTTATTTTTTTTTAATTTTTTTTTCTTCGATTGGTGTAGGCAGAGTGAGTGAGAAAAGAAGTAGAGAGTGAGGGAGAGAGTGAGGCAGAGATAAGGGAGGGGTTGTGGTTTTTATTTTTATTTTTATTTTTAATTATTTTTTTTCTTCCCAATGTTCACACGGGTTTGCCACCTAGCCCCAGATGTCACTCCTTTTTGTTCGTCACGACAGCACACCACATAAACGCATAATTCACTGTTTTAATTTTTTTAATTAATTAATTTATTTATTTATTTAATAATTTAATAATTTAATAATTTTGGTTTTGTGTAATATTCTCCAAATACTACCAAATTTATCTAGGACGTAGTGCTCGACGAGGGGAATACTATAAAATTATCCATTTGTTATTTCGATATCCGAAATAAATGAACCGAAATTTTGAAATAATTAGAAGGATAATTTTAATTTTATTAAATTAGCAATTTTGGGAGTATTTTTCGGTCTCGTAAGAAAAATCTCCAAAAATCCTAAATATTACAAAATTAATAATCGCCAAGACCGAATGTTATTTGGATTTGTGAATTTAAAGTTATATTAACCGAAAGTTATTCAGTGTTTAAAATTGACTGCAGTTGACTTATTCGGCACCACTAGCAGTACAGGTAGCTCGAAATTTGGGGTATTACAGAAATTTATAATTCTTTCATTTTACATCATGAAATTTCAATGAGTTAGATTTATAAGAACTATGGTGGAATCTTATTTTCTAATAAAAAATTATTTAAAACTCTTACTCTGAAATTAACTCTGATTCTCCCATTATGAGAGTTGATCCAAGGTCCTGTATGGCTATTGAATTTCTTAAAAGCCTACCTTCCGACTTAATGCCTTTGGGACCAGGATGTGATGAGGAATGTCTAATTTTTTTTGGTCAGAATCTTGGCATTAATGTCTATTTTCAATTCTATACTCAGAAAACCCGATGAAATTTTCAATGGAAATAACGTTTTACGAATTCTTCCGGAACTGTAAAAGCCCATTTTTTGTCTATTTGGAAGATGGGAGGGTTTTAGATACCCCAACCCCGACTAGCTAATGAGCAGTTCTTTCGGACAGAGGCATTGTTGGGTCTTCCTTAGTTAGAGCAGTTCGAGATGGAGGGTGTAAAACACATCCCCACCCCCACCACCCCCTAAATCCTCTCTTCGTTGTTGGGTCATCGTAAGGTAGAGGAGTTCAATATGCGGGTGTAGTAGAAAATTTTGAAAGATAAGATTAAGATAATAGGGAGAAGAGAGGGTATACCTAGTAAACCATTTAAAATTTGAATTTCTGGGGAACGTATTTAGCAGGTAAGTGAGTCAAGCATAGTAGTGGGTGCAAATAGGAAGTCCATAAAATTTAGCTATTTGGGCCTTGAAAGTGTTGGGCCAGATTTTTCAGATCTATAACCTTTGGTAGTGTACTGGGGAATGCTACGAGTCCACCAACAATGCATCTATAAACCAGAAAAAAATGCTACGAGTCCAAGTACAAGGGATGTGTGCTTTTACTTCTTAAATCAGCAATTAAATTACTTAACATGTTTTCCTTTTCTTTTCTTTTTTTTTTATGGTTAGATTTGGTGTTAGGGTTGTAAATGAGCGAATATTGGTATTACTATATTTGTATCTATTTTCTTCCAATTATTAATACGGGTATCACTCAAAAACTAATTTTATTATCTATATTTGATAATAGCGAATACTAATAATACCAAATCTTAATAACTATGTATATGCTATAAAAAAACTGCTTCTTCATGCCCTTAAAAAAATATTAAATCGAAGTTATTCTTGAAATTGTAGTTAATTACTTATATTGTCATTAATTGTCTTGTATATTCGAATGTTATTTGGATATTTGAATATCTGTTACGATATTATCATATATGGTTGGTCAATGAGCACTATCCATTCATATCTTCATATTTTTAAATGGAGTATATAAGTATATTCATATTCATCAAAACGCGAATACGAATTCAAAATGCAAATGGAATTATTTATATTATTTGTTTGTATCCCTACTTGGTGCTAGGAATGATAATAGACGTCTCTACATAATGATTTTTAGCATTTTTATTCAAAATTTTAAATTAAAAATAAATTTTTTATTTTTCTAATTTAAAAATTTAAATAGAATGTGTCAAAAATTAATTCATGAATCTGTCCACCATCTTTCTTACTAGTTGGTGTAGCTCGTTTTATATGGCACCTTGAAATGGGATTGCACATGCATGTTTGTCTTTTAATACCAAGTAAAAAACCAAAATTACTGGAAACTGCATACATATCTTTTTATTTTTAGGACAAATACAACTGAATGTGTGATTTTATTAATTAAATATCGGAAGCTACTATGCAATTCTAATCTCACAATACATGAAAAAAATTATTGACATATGATTTATGCGTCGCTCATTAAAATATATATATATATATATTTCTTATTATTCTTCAACTATGCACGAGTTAAAGATTGAGCACTCTCCTAATAGTGTTGATATTTGAACCCACATCTTTGAAACGAGGAATGTGAGAAACAAAAAATTGTTGAGCTTTTTAGAGTTTGGTTGGATTTCAAGGAAGAAATTAGCGAGACTTCTACTGTCAATAAACCTCAAGAGAATAGGGTGCAAAAGCACCAAAAGGAAAGTCCAGTTTTCATGTAAAACTGCGAACCTTGATGGATTCTTCTTTATTATTCTTCAAAGTTCGTAAGATTCAAATTGTTTATTCTCTTCTTGGCTGCGGAATTTGTAGATGTAAAGCATCTTAATTCGTGGACTGAGTCAGCTGCTAGACTCGATCTGAACAGTATTTGGAGATGTCGCTTTCTACGAATTGTTAAGGGAATCAAGATTCCATGAAAACAAGGATAACTAACTACGAGAAAAATAAATAATTAGACATCAGTATCTATCAAATGATGGCTCCAATTATTTGTACAAGCTGATGAGCTAATGACTTTCGATAAAGTTTGTTTGATGATCTAATTTTATGCAGATAAATTAAAATGTTTCACATGTATACTAGCTTATAAAGTACATATAGATATAGACATGAAATTAAGGACCGTAATGGACGTGTCTATTTATCAATTTTTGTTTTCGTTTTATACAAAATTTTAAATTAAAAATAAAAATTTTATTTTTATAATTTAAAAATTTGTGTAGGATCATTAGCTAAAAACTGGCTTGTTGACGCACTTATTACCATCCATACATGGAGTGCCAAGCATGGAGACATAGACACTGTAAATCCTTAAAGAAACTGCACATGTATTTATCAAATACCTACATATAAAACAAATCAAGGTCTACAACAACTAAATAATATTTTATTAGAAGTAGGGAGAAAAAAAAATCTTTACGATTTATACCCTAAATTGTAAGTCGGTAACTATATTAAAAAAAGAATAACCGAAAGTTTGACCTAATATCTCTACATGGCAAATCTCCACGTCGATTTTGTATTAACATTCAAAGTGAAGTGTTCATGCTAAATTGCTAGCTATTAACAATATATATATATATATATATATATATATATATATATATATATATATATATATATATATATATATATATATGGGATTACTATAGGTGAGCCGCCAATTTAGGAAAAGTTACGTGAACTAGCGGCAAAACTATAATGACTCAATGATTTTTCTTTATTTTTTTTTGACAATTACCATCTCTATCTCCTTAACATCTTTCGGATTAAATTTCATAAATTTTGAGGTTCATTTAACCTTTCATCAAGTGCATACAAAATGTTCTATTCATTGAAAACCGTTAATTTTGTATTAATTTGATGGATGAACAAATCAAAATTAAAACCTAAGAAATTGGGTATGAGTGAACCCTAGGGGGTTTAGATCATAATCCAAAAGAAAATTTTTTAAAAAAATTATTGGAGATATTGGAAATGAACTACAGTTTAGGTAAATTGTCTGAGTTGTCGGCTCATTTCCATTTTACCACTCTTATATTCTTTGCTAATTAACGATGTAGCTACCGATGAACAATGACGCTGACTGAAGTGTACGTTGAGCATGAGGATCTCGCGATCAAAATAAGAAAAGACGTTCGTTGACAATTTTGCATATATACAAAGATCAAGTACAGTTACAGCAAAGCATTTCAACGAGATAACACATAACCATTTTCTGTATAATTTAGGTGCAGATGTACTCAACAAGATGCACATGAAAAATTGATATCTTTACTTAATTTCTACTCGGGCTACGTCCTTCCAAAAACAAAGCCAAGCCTGAAGACTAGAGTTAGCCATAGAGATAGAGTAGTCAACATAATACACTAATTAATTGGTCTCTTGAACGCCTCTCAAGTACAAACAATATAATTGGCCTAATTCAGGTCCATATCCAACATCTGCATGCAGCTACTAGCGAGTTATCGAGTCATGCAAACCCATTTCAGCGTAAGTATCAAACTCCTTACCGTTACAAGTAATTCAA
>JAYEPQ010000008.1:42847663-43285163 GCA_036321105.1 Dracaena cambodiana | reverse complement strand
GCTCATGGTTATGGCCACTGCAACACTAGCCTCGATCCCTCTCCAGAAGAATGAGACGAGTCTGATCACTCCCAGTCTGCACACGAACATCACCGGCCTGAGGGGTCCAATAACATGCGATAGACATCCCAGGGTGTGCAGAATGGTGGGAAGCCCGGGGCCGGACTGCTGCTGGGGGAAATGCGTGAACGTGGATACTGACGGGCAGAACTGTGGGCGGTGCGGGAAGTGCTGCAGATACGGGCAGGCGTGCTGCGGAGGGTGCTGCGTGAACGTCCTGTCTGATCCGAATAACTGCGGATGCTGCGGGAACAAATGCAAGCCCGGCGGATCCTGCAAGTATGGGATGTGCAGCTATGCTTAAATCAAAATCTCTGGAGGTTTCTGATGATTAAGATGAAGTATTTTGGTTATAATTGAGTGCAAAAATAAACTGCATGTATATATTCATGCATATTGTATTAATAAGCAACTATCGAGTGCGACTCTTTATGGAATAATAAAGAAGGTGATGTGTTTCTACTATTATAATGGTTTGTAATTGTATGTGTGATTTATAAAAGTTTTACTTGAATGATTAATTATTTGATAGAAAAATTAATCATCACCGTTTTATAATTAATCATGAAAATATGGAACGCGATTTTGCATTGTCGAGTGCAGCTATTTCTTGCCGAAATTACAATGTTTGGACAAATTTCTAGTCACAAATTTGTTATTTGAAGCTAATTATGCTTGCAACACTTTTAATTCTTCATAAATATGCGACCTACTGCATTTATGCAAACTAGTCTCAGTTTGTCCACGATACATCTGTTTTACTTTAAAGAAGTATATTTGGAAATTTATTTGTATTCCTATATATGCAGATGGGATATGGGCATGTACTGAGAACAAAAAAATTAGATGGGTGTCGCATGATACCAAAAATTTAGATGGATGTTTAATAATGTACTAGAGTGGATAAAAAAGGATTAGAAGTTAATAGGGTGTAAGTGTTAATCATGGGTGAATGGAATAAGAATGAAGAAAGAACTTAAGAAACCTAAGGCAGTTATGCATGCAGTTGTTCTGAAGCTATCTGGACCCTCTCCTCACCAGTCAGTAGAAATTAAACCCATACCCTTGGCCTTTTGTGTACAGTAAATAAGAGTCTTTGTTTACAAGGTTATTAATCAAGATGAAAAGTTATTAATGAAGGAAACTAATCTTTTCTTTCCCTATTTTGTTCTTTCCCTATTTTGTGTGTACACACACACACACACACACATATATATATATATATATATATATATTGTTGTTGTTGTTGAAGCGTTATCTAGTATGAAAAAGCAAGAACTTTTGCACAGAATGCAACATTTCATATCAATTGCACATGTTAGCAAATCGTCTACAAAAAAAAATATCTCAGCATAAAAAGTAGAAAGAAAGCTGAAAAAATTAAGGCATACTATATTATTGGCTATCAAGATTTATGCTCATGCACTCGTGATTCATATGAGCAGTTTCAAATACTCCCACTCGTATGAATTGCTTTTTGAAACCAGAACTAGATGATCAAACTGTAGTTGTGTTTCAATTCTCAAATTTGCCTTGTGAAGCTTCTATGCGAATCAGTGTCTCATCAACTCCATTAATTCTTTGTTTGAAACAAAGAATATACATAAATAAAATCCAATACAAGGATAAACAACAGAAGAAACTAAAATGGAGCCAATTATGCAAGCTCACAAATTGTTGTTGCAAGTTCATGAATTTTGTTATCCCTCTTCCACAATCTCCAATAGCCTGAAGCAAAACATATGCCGCTGGAATAAGCGGGAATAAGTTGTACATGTTCAGCATTGTCTATCAACAGGCCAAAGGAAGGAAAAAAAACACAATTGTCTAACCTCGTCAGGCATGGACATTGAAGCAGGCTTCAAGAAACACCAATGACCAGTATAATATAGTTCTTTAACAAAATCAAGATAAGCAGGAGGAGTTAGTAAGCTCATCTTTGCTTTGCTTCCTTGATTGGCACATTTTAGAGCCCTGCAGCCAGTATAAGACATCCTTGAACATGCTGTTGTTGCCTGACTTCATACATGAAAATCATAGTAAGAGCAGAATCTCAATGGAGCATCATGGTCTTCGCTGCTCTAGAAGAAAACGATACAACCACCTTGTAGGAAGAAAGATATTAGGTTAGACTACTCTATGGTTTCATAACTTACCTGGTACTAATTTTCTCACAGTTAAATTGTAAATGAAGATTGGCTACCTGATACACTTGTCAGTGACACCCTGCTCACCAAGCGGATGGGAATTCTTTGTTCTCCAAGAATTTTTCATATACGAATATGGAGAAAAACTGATCACCACAATAGATAGCACAGCAACACAAAAACCTGCTTGGTTATCTATTATTAGAACATAATTTAATTGCTAAATTCCAACCCTTACTCATTTCCTACCCATATTTTGCCACCGTGGAAATATAGTTAAGGTGGGGGCATTGATGAGTTTGTAGTGGCAAATGCCTTAAACACTATTTTTGCGAGCAAATGGAAAGCTACTGACCAAATATACTTTGTTTTTCTTGATAGCACCAAGAGATATTCACAACCACTTTACGGTTTCATGTAATCGTGCCACCATATCATACTTGAACATGTAGTTTCACTGTCCATAATGTGTTCTATCGGTGTCCCATGTCTGTTTCTACTTATTTTGAAGAATCAGCTATTAAGTTGGATTTAATCCTCTTATATTTTCTGGCTATTTACTTGGCAACGAACACGAGAAGTTCTTACCAGTGGAAAAGTTAACACGTAGGCACCTAGTATGTTGCAGATTAAACTCAGCCAAGGAACAATTCTTTGGAATTTCTCTAGATGTCAGATAAGATAGCTGGTCCTAGTTGGTAGTCGCCAGTGTTGGACCGACACGGACATAGACACAAACTATGTGAAATTGATACGCAATTGCAACAGAATTTATGAAACCGAGGATACAAATATAGCATCGGACAGGATAATGAAGTTCATGCACAGGTAGACATGGGATCCTAAATTTTGGGCATGATATGGCAAAGACAAATACCAACATAATATAAATTCTCTAAATCTTTATCTTAAGTAGCGATATTTAGTTTCTATTACTTTAATAAAATACTGCTTAAAAAATTAAACTTTCAGCAATCAGATGTGTGCATATTCATAGATCAAGGCTATTTGGTTTCTTAATCTTCATAAGGAAGAGCTTAATGCATCAGTACGATGTTGAAAGACATGAAATGTTTCTTTTATGTTTTAGTAGCATTACTATGTTTTATAAACTTGGACATTTCATAAACTTGAAACCACCTATAAAAATTGAAAGACTCAAGAAAGAATCTTAAGACCAAATTCTGCTCTGCAAATCCAAAAACATCAAACATAAAGATTGCCCAAACTTTGAGATATACAAAAAATAGATGATGCACTGATAGTGTGGCAATCATAGTGGAGTATCCAAGAAAAATTGTATTGATACTCATCGAACACGGACAAACTTTGCATAGAGTTTTCATTCTACAGCTAGAGGCCTCCAATAGTCTGTTGGTTATTTGTTTCTAATTTTCGATTAATTTTTGACATCTATGGTAACCTTCCTTACACTGCATAAGGAGGCTATCAGTAACCTCCAAAGCTGTTGATTGAAATCAGTAGGGATTCATTCTTCTTATCGTGCTAAGAAGCTAACCTTATTCTGCATTTATGAATCAATTAGAAGAGAAGAATGCTAATATGCAAGGCACTCAGTTGTTATTATGCCTTTTGCCTACAAAACAAACTTACCAACCTTTTGTTATTATAACCCTCATAATTCTCACATTTATGTCAGTGCAAAACCTTACGTTCTGGAACTCCCTTGTCGCTCTGTCAGAGAGCAGAGAGCAGATAGCAATGCTCAATTGCTGATCAATTCTATATAAATATAAAATAATGAGACTTTCTGTTGCATTTAAAATAATTTTGAATGACGTTAAACCATTGGCTTGTCTTTAACATTCATATATTTGTAGTTTATGTCTACAACTCCACACAATGAAAGATGCACAAACTGGAATTGGAAGTTAGGCAACCAACATTCTGGTATTAAAATGAAAAATTATGACGCTTTAAATTACACTCACCTATACAGTTGGTAATCCAGTGTTTTACATGGCTTTGTCATCTATATGTGCCTTGATGATCCTTGCAACCCTGAAATAGGAAAGATTGTAGTTTCATGAAGACGCAAGACATTTAAGGATACTTATAAGGTGAAAATGAAGTTCAAATTCACTTTCTCCAAGATCTGAGCAATGTAAGAGAGAAATAAAGGCAATGACATTAACTTCATTATAAATGTGTTCTGGGTAACCTCCCAAAAGGAAGAGCTACAAAACACACACACAAATATATATGAAAATCAAAGTTAAATTTCCTCATAAATTATGACTATAGGAATAGTGGGATAACGGAAAACTATTGCAAACTTGAAACTTCTTGAGATTCTACAACCTTTCACTAGGGAACGACTAACAATTACTTACCTCTCTCTAATGCTGCGCATATCATTTAAAAGTCCTGATGTTTGCTGCACCTTTCTGCTCGCCTGCTTTTCTTTATTTTCAAGCATCAAAGTTGAGAGCTTTAAAAACATAACAAGGTCTGATTCCACTTTCTGAAGTTGCCCATCTATGTATTGCAAAAAATCTTCATATGAGGATATTCCATTTAACTTGTGTATCAGATGATCATGGTTTGATGTGTCGATGTCTGAATTATCTCTAATGCTAAGTTCCACAAAATCCTCAGAAAAGCTTTCTTCATGTACTTCATTCTGCTGCACATTATCTTGACCTGTTTTCATGCAATCTTTGTCTAAACCATTGGTTTCATCTGACTTTCCATCGTCGTATACCTTTGGGTTAACAAACCGAATTTGATGACCTGACTCGTCTTGGGACATTTCAGGATACATGGCAACATTTCCAATCAGTTGTTCCTCCTTCAGAGAAATTGCCTGAAACCAGGTATGCTACCAACAAGGTCATAACCTGAAACATTCTATCACGAGAAAAACATCTATTCAAAGAAAAGGATATTAGATAAACCCTCCAAATGATAAATAATGAAGCACCAAAATAACTGTAGACTAGAACTCTGAAAATGCTTTAATGCAGAAGAAGTCAACCATTTATGAGGAATTACACTCAGCACCATCAAGCTTTAACCTATCTAATCTGATAGGCTAGCTTGCAGCATGCAGTTTCTAACAATACTAAATAGACAATAATAAGCTTTATGAAAAGCAACTTATAGCTCCTTGCTGTAACAACAGATTCTAGCAAAGCATGTCGAAGAGAGACCTGTGGATTCTCCACATTATAGTTAAGATAAACACAGAGAGTTTAGACAATAGCGAAATGCATGCAATCATTCTGTGTACATACAAAAGTGTAATACTGATTATCAGTGGTACTGTTGCTGATCAAAAGCCAAGGCAAAGCTTAATCAATTAACAGCTCTTTCTTTATTTAATTATGTCCTCTAACTATTTCAAAGTATGTGTTCCAGCTAAAATATGAATACTTTCATAATCTTCAACGACATAGTTCTTATCTGAGGAAAACGTGAGGGCAGGTTCATAGACAATCAGCTTTCAAATGCTCTATGCATCCTTCAAGTGAATGTTTAAAAAGAATTAGCTGACAGTTATTGAAGTACACGATCAATATCTTTAACCAGGATAGCAACAGGTTAACATAAGTAACACATGTTCTGGTGAAAGACGTTGATAAAGAGAGATTCCCAGGTATGGAAGAATTTCTTGAGACACTGATAACAAACTGTTTTAAATAAAATTGATCACATAGTAGCAGATGGACATGCAACATAGCAACTATTAGTGGGACCTTATCGACAGGGTACAGGCTAAAGGCTAAAAGATAATAAACTATAAACCCTAGATTAACTTTATTCATGATAGCTACTCAAACATGACGGAAGGAAGTCTCCAGAACTTGTTGCTTTAGTTGAAACTCTTTCCTGCAGTTTTAAGCATATGATGACAACAGGTTACGTTATCTACAGAAATAACTAAGCCTTTCTTTAAAAGATCTCAATCATGTTGAAAGTTTTGACTGACAAAGACATGCTTCAATTTTTTTACTGGTATTTCCAATAGTTTCATAAAAAATTATGAGTTGAAGGGACCTGATACAAGAGGATGAATATAATGAGAGATAAGGAAGGAATAAACGGGTGATAAAAATATGAATACCTACCCCCTTTATTATTTACTCACTAGAATTTGAAGGGAAAAAAAGGAAAAAACACATGAATTATGTTCTGGATTATTAAAAAGTTTGTCCATGGGCATAAAAACGCAGTTGCAATTTGACTCACTAAATAAAACAAACATCAAATGATTCTCAATATGATAACATAGATATAACATATCACTAAAAATGAAAAAGAAAATGAACCAAGAATTATTTAGAACCATGCAAAATTTTCAATTTCTTCTTTTTGGAGAATGACCCGTAGGCTTACATGGTAGCCCCCATAATGGGGAAAGGAGCCTCACCATCATGAGGAAAGAAACTCTCAACTAGGGACAAAAAAACTCCTTTTCAGCTTGTTGAATCGCACATTGAGCAGTTCATTTGTAGCCTACAAATGCAGCTTCCATTTGCCGTAAGCATGTCTCCACAGACTGCTAGTTAGGTCTAGCAACTTCTGAAGCCCGTGATCATGAGCCGTTGTTTATGTATGCCTCTTTCATGCAACCCTACAAATTTATTTGAAAATCTTCTATTAAATAGAGGATGAGGGGACTCGAACCCATGCCCTTCAATGTAGGAGGGGTGTGGCTATGCCGCTTGCGTTAATAGTCTTAGGCAATTTTTTGATTAAATCCTAGTCAGTATAAAAGCCTCAAACTCCCAGTCATTTTAAAACACCAATTGGCTGGAGAGAAGCATGATTAATGATTTAATACTGCAAGATGGAAGAAAATATCCTATGATCTCTACAGGACAGACCTTGTTCAAGAGCAGGCGAGTATAGCTGATTTAAATTAGGTCATGGAAGCTAAATTTTCTAGATACAGTGTATATTTCATATGATGTCTTATCAAAAAATAAATGATATGATGGCATGATTATGCTCTTTGACTAATTAATGACTGTAAAATTGAAACACAGAGAAAGTTTCGAGATTGATCTACAGGTAGATGCTAGAAAAGTACTCGAGTTTTTCCAAGAAATTGATCCCCCAAAAAAAAACCCTACTTGCATTTATTCCTCAGCAACTTACCCCATTTCTTTAAACACTTGGAGCACCTCCATCATCATGTGAATATCAGAGGTATTTTCTGGAGATGCCCTGGTCGTCTTCCCATGGCCACAGTCAGAGGTTTATGAGAGGTTTTAAAAACTTAGAGTATAGAAATTTTGAAAGCAAAGAGCTTCAAAACCAGGTTAATGAGACTCAGAAAAATGCCCTTGACTTATTTCCTAAGGTTATGGAAATTGGAATTTAGTGAAATTTAAGTCCATATTTGAAAGGAGAAGAAAACACCAGATGAGTAGGGTTCCAAATTCAGGGTTATATGAAGAATTTATGGAGGAAAACCCTTATTTTCTTCCTTTAAGGTCAGAAAGTAAGGACTATGATATCAAAATTTCTTAAAACAAGAAAGACACAACAAGGAAGTAATTCAGATAAGCAAAGTCGGAATATTGGTATTTCCCATGCTATTAGGCATCCATTATAAAACCAAGGGAAATGGACAAAGGGTACAGTCCATTTCCACATCCGTTTCCTTAAGAAGATCCGTGAATGGAGCCGCCCATCTTGAGTGTCCTTGGATCATTTGATGAAAGCCAGAGGAGAGATTATCAATCATGGAATTGATAGAGAAAAAAGCCTACTGTTGACATGGAACCGAATGATCATTACATTACAAATGTGACTCCTGAGCTATGTAAATAAGCATTAAGGGTCTATTGTATTTTTTTCCGGCCAACCTAGCGATTTCCTCTAATTTGCTCTTAATCTGTATAATGCATTTATCATTAAGGGATGACAAGAAAACAAAACACCCAAAAAAAAAAAAAGATTCAACTACAATCAAATGCTCAAGAGAAGATAGCAAGAACTATGCAAAAGTTAGCATTTGAAAGTATAGGCCCAAGATTCTCACCTCATTAATCTTCATTGCAAGTTCATCAAGAACATCAATGCGGTTCTTCGATTTCTCCAAGGCCTGCATCAGCCTCTTTTTTTGTATGAGCAAATCCCTAGCCTCAGTTTCCTTACCAACCAAGATGCTACTAGCCGCCCTCTTCTGAAGGTTCTCAGCTGCCTCCGACAACCGCATTAGCCTCAATCTTGCACTATTTGCTGGAAAACAAACAACAGAAAGGCAATATGTTATTAGCATAAGATAATTACTTGAAGCATGCTACCAGTTTGTAACGATAAAATGAAAGAAGAAAGGAGTACATTATACTGACAAAGATTTCAGTCTACCAAATTTGCAATGTAGGAGAGGATTTATTATCTTTCTCTATTTTACTTGGTCATATTTGAAGGTTAGTATTAAACTATAAGATTGATTTCACTTTTATGAGCAATGTTATCATTCTCTAGGTTATTTGGTTATTTTAGGCTTCATTAATGATTTTACATCAAGATTTTATATCTTCATCAAGTATTCAAAAAGCTTCATATTTAGCAATTAAAAAAAAAAAACTCTTAGACATGCCCCTCCGAGCGAGAGACCATCATTTTAAGCTTAAGCTCGTAGGTCCTGCAAAGTTCATCGAAGGGGATCACATATCAAATTCCTATCTGCCTTCCATTAAAGAGTTGGGAAAATGCTTTTGACGTAAGTAAGGAAGCAGTGAGAGGTAATACCCTTCCCTCTCATTGGTAAAAAACCATGAGCAGCAGGATTTTGAGGTTTGGAATTGAATAAGATAACCAACAGAGACATCTCCATGACAGAAATGTCTGCAATTTCTAGCAAGGTAAGCTGCAAGCTTAAGATATTTGAATCATAATCACCTCTAAATTAGCGATAAAATCTGATTACAAGAATAACTTACTATATTCAGCTCACTTGGAAAAAAAAAAAGAGAACATATACAGTGGTAACCTACTTGCTCCTCTTCAACTCTATAACCGAACACACAGTAACGATTGACAATTTGCCATTAATAACTAACATCACAATCATCCGAAAAAGTAATTTTCGTTAATGTTCCTTTCAAATATATCAAAATTTTCTCCAATCTGTAACCCCAGATAAACCCTAGTAATCAACAGCTTAGCTACAATGTTAACGTTTCTTTTAGAGAAATTATCAAATAACTGGTGGGCATGATTTGAGATCATCCAAAATGCAAAATTAACACTAACCGATAATCTATTTCCTTCTCTCATGATTATGAAATTCTCGAGATGACCCAATAATTCCCATTTAAATCGACCATGGATTCAATAAAAATAAAAAAGTAATAATAAAATGGGGGAAGAAACCTTTGGAGCGGGTAGCCTCGGCCTCGGCGTGGAGCTGGTCGAGTTGGGTCCTGAGATTCTCTGTGTCGATCCTCCGCGGACTGTTGATGTTGATGTTGGCGAAATTAGAGCAAGATGCTACTGATGCTGGTCCCAGGGCAGGCGTCTTCCTCCTCCTTTTCCTGTTACTGTTGTTTGTTCTAGTTGTTGTGGTTGGAGAACTCAACTTCAATGGTATCATTACCCTTGACAAGTTTAAATTCAACATCATTTCGTCTCTCTTCTTGTGTCGATTTCATGAGAATTGATAATTAGAACTTGCCCTAGGGCTTTGTCCCTTGGCGCTGAGCTCACCGGATTTGTGTATTTTGTCTGTATATGCAAGTGGCCAACGCCCACCCAACCAGAGGCCTGCCCGGGCCCGTACTCCGGATGCGGGCCGGGTTTACCCCCGTTTCCAGGGGAACTTCTAACGGGGCACAACTTTTTTCGGGAATTTCTAGATGGGCACGGTTTTTTTTTCCTAGTGAGCCCACTTTTACTAGTGAGCACACTCTTCCTTTTAAAAAGAAAGCACTCTTCCTTTTAAAAAGAAAGCGTTTTTCTAGTGAGCACACCAAAATTCCTAACATACCCTCTCTTCGATTTCTGTTGCTGCTGCTTCTTCTTCTTCTTCTTCTTCTTTTCTTCATCTTCATCTTCATTTTCATCTTCATCATCTTCATCATCTTCATCTTCATCTTCTTCTTCTTCTTCATCTTCTTTTTCTTCTTCTTCTCAATTTCACTCTCTCTCTATCTTTGAGAGAAAAAGGAAATTTACAAGACAGTGGGACTAATTCAACATAACAAGGTGATAAAAAAGAGAAGAAATAAAATTCAACATAACAAGGTGATAAAAAAGAGAAGAAATGAAAATTGTGCAAAACAAAGAAGAAATGAAAATTGTGCATCCAGGGAATCGAACTCTAGTCAATTCAATGGGAGGGAAATATGATACCACTACACCAGATGCACATGTTATGACATGGAAATTTAAATTATTTTATCTCTCATCCCTCACCCGGGCTAACTAGCCCGGACCTATGCTCCCTGTCCGGGGCTGCTAGCCCGGATGGGGAGGCTTCATCCGGGCTGGTTAGCCCGGATCAGGCTTTCAAATTTCTGACCAAGATGAAAGAAGGGTATTTTTGACCAAAAAAAATAATGGCAAAGTGGTAAATAAAACGATCTTTTAAGTGGGCTCACTAGGAAATATGCTGTGCCCATCTAGAAACTCCCCTTTTTTCCTAGTGAGCCCAGATTTCCTAGTGAGCCCAGTTTAAGTTTAGAAGAAAATAGAATTTCTTAGTGAGCCCAATTTAATTCCCAAAATACCCTTAACCTATATTTCATAAAACTCCTCTCCTCACTTCAGATTTCCAAAAATCCCTCTCTCCTCTCTTCTCCTTCCAACCCGCCGCCGCCGCCGCCGCCGCTGCCAATCTCCGCCGCCGAAGCCTCCGCCGCCTCCGCTGCCACAGCCCGACACCCCCACCTCCGCTGCTACAGCTCCCCACCCTCCGCTGCCAAAACCCCCAACCTGCCTCTGCCACACTCCCCCACCCGCCGCTGCCACACCCCCCACCCTCCGCCCCCACTCTCCGATGCCACACCCCCCCACCCTCCGCCCCCACACCCCGCTGCCACATCCCCCGCCACAGCCCCCCACTCTCCGCCCCCACACCCTGCTGCCACAGCCCCCACTTTCCGCCGCCACAGCCCCACACCCTCCGCCCCCCACACCCTCCGCCCCCACCCGCCGCTGCCACACCCCCCACCCTCCGCCTCCACTCTCCACTGCCACACCCCTATCCTCTGCTGCCTCATTTCTTCTCTCTTGGTCTCAGAGTTTTGAGCTCCACTGTAAGTCTCTTTTAATTTAATTTTAATTTTGTTTTATTTAGTTTATTCTTATTTGCTCTGTGACTGTCCTGAAAACTGAAAACTTCTTATTTGGTTTGACAATAATTTACAATCGGGAAATTCTAAAGGAGTATATTTTTTTGTTAATTTTGTTTTTTAATATTTAGATTATAATTATGAAGAAAATATAATACTGTAATCGTAGTTGTAAAATATGCGAAAATTTAGTTATTTTCTAATTATAGATGTTAATATTAAAATTTATTAATTAATTTAGAAGTTTAATGATATTGTCCTAATAGTTGATTAAGTAACACAGAACGGTTTCAGTGTCTTTAAATTTTAATATTACACTATCTTGTAGGTTAAAAATAAATAGATAAAATATGATATTTGTAGCAAATTATACTTTATTACTACTTATTTGCACATAAAAAATTTACTGTTTTGATAAAAAAGTATCTATGAATGAAATATCTTTATATTACATAGATGGATCCGGTAGAATCTTCTCGCGTTCGACCAACTGCCTCGTTAAGGAGGAAGAAAGCAGCATCTCGACCCCAAATCCAACGCCCGATACGAGAGAGAGAAATCGAAGTGGCCGTAGATACTGAATTAAATATAGAAACTCCGAATTTAATCAGATATGATAGTGCAAGACTAGAAGAAGGAAGCAGAGAAACCAAATCAAGATCAATCCACTCTTAACGCACCCGATACGGTAATTTTGACTCAAACCAGAAGCAGACGTCAACCCCCGAGGAAGACAAGGAGACAGTGATCAATGTGTGAGATGTATAATGATATAGATGATGTAAGGAACTTCACGTCGCCGGTGTAAACTTATTTTGCAAACATTTTGATGAATTTGTTGAATTTATGGTTTTTGTTTGTAATGAACCCTATTGGTCACTTTTTGTTCGTTTAATATAAACACTACGTTTGTATTTGATCGTATTTCTTTAATTTGTATAAAATATTATTTGTTTTATATGTAGGGAACCCTATTTATAATCTTCACTATTTTATTGTATCAGTAATTGTATCGTTGTTTCATTGTATGGGTGTATCCAAGTATCATTATATCAGTATATCGGTGTATCATGAGTATCATTGTATTTGTGTATCAGCAGTATCATTGTATTTGTGTATCATTGTATCATTGTTTGTCGGTGTATCATTGTATCGCAATAAACGATGTATCAGAGTATCAATGGGTTGGTGTATCAGTGTGTCAGTGTATAATTGTATGTTTTTTTTCTTCCTTCCCTATATTTCGATAATAATGTATAATTTGTTATTAATATAAGTCCATAAACTGACGTTAAATTCGGTTAACTAATGATACATCAATTTTTATAAGTAAATAGAGTCGATGAGGCAGTGGCCAAATCAAGCTTCTGTCCGGACTGTCAGTCCGAACAGGTCGGATTCGTTCGGACTGACAGTCCGAACGAATGAAGACTGTTCGGACTGTCAGTCCGAACGAACTTGATTTGTTCGGACTGACAGTCCGAACGGAGTTAGTTCGTTCGGACTGTCAGTCCGAACGGCGGGAGGGACGGAAGAAGCAGGAGAAAGAAGAAGGGTAAGATGGGGATTTTTTTAGAGGGCATAGTTGTTATATATTGGGAGTTTTAATTGGGCTCACTAGGAAAAAACTTGTGCCCATTTAGAAGTTCCCGTATCCAGTGCTGGATGCGGGTACACAATCTGGGTTTGGAGGCAAAATAGCGGGGGAAATTCTGCTCATGCACACTATTCTGCTAAAGACGGACTTTGTTTAAGGCACCCACCTTTCTCTCTGCACTCCTTTAACTTTGAATCAAGTCATATTTGGGAAACTCTATTTATACACGGTAATATCCTCTTGACGTTGCAAATAATTACAAGTTTAACAAATTTTTTTCTTGACTAAATTATACTTTTAAATTCTTAAATCTCTAAAACTTCTTAAAAATTTAAAATATTGTTATCGTTTTTCTTCTCTATTCTCTCTAAAATTCAAATTTTTTTTTTTTTTTAATATTTAAATTTTTATAAAATACATTTTCAACAAACTCATTGATTTCTTGACTCTCTAAAATTTTCACATTCGCATTCATCAAAAAGTTAGGAAGAATTTTAATTTCTTTTAATTCATTGTGACAAGCAAAATTAGGGTTTAGAATTTGAGTTTTTTGAAACAAATGGAAAAATTTAATATGCAATTGCTGTCCAAAAATAAATTTTAAGTACGGATTCAAATTATTCTTAGTTTTATATTCGTTTTTTTTTTACAATTGATTATTGCTAAATTTTTTTATTAGCACAACAATCGATGTTTACAATTGATTATTGCTAATTTTTTTTATTAGCACAAAAATCTACCACAAATCAGAGTAAAGGATTGGGATTGGAGGCGAAAAGCAACGCTGGAAGCGGTATGTGGTGACGGAGTTAGATGTGGTGATGGAGACAGGTAGACATAGAAGCCGAGCTCAAAGAAAGTTTGGAAATTATAGGATTCAACGGTGATAGATAAAATATGGAAGAGAGGGAGGGTTAAATTTGAAAAATAAATTGGACAGAGAGTAAATTGGTAATATTTCAAAATAAAAAGTTGATTTAAAGATTAAACTTGATGTAAAGAATAAACTGGACATCAAAAGTAATTTATCATGCATAAATAGAATGTCCCCTCATATTTACTCAATACTCAATGATCCCACTTTTTTTTTTTTCCAATTCTAACTCACTCTCCCTCTCTTATTTTGTATCCCATTACTCTCCCTCTCTTTTCTTTTTCTATCTAATTTCAACATGGACAGTCAGATATTACTCCTAATATCCGATCAATAGATTATGAAAAGACAACTTAACCTTAAAAAAAAATGATGGATAACCTTCTAAAATTTCTTCAGCAAAGTAGCGTGCGTGATGAAATGGAACTCCGAGACAACATTGTCACATAGCAGTTCCAGAGTAAAATAGTAACCAGCAAAAGTCTGAGGTTTGAATAATAAACGAACGGTTTACGTTTCTTCTATAAAATTAATTTAAAACATACAACTCTCAGCCAACAAAAAGATTCTAATAATTCAAATACAACAACAGCAAGAAAAAGTAATGGTCTGAAACATCCACGAGAGAGATCAACCGAAGGATGCATTGCCGTCTTTCCTCCCTGCAAGAATCCTTGAGATCTGCAGCCCTCGGCTGAACGCCTGGTTGAAGAGCAACCTTGTCTGGAACTCCGACACAAAAGGGAACCAAGCCAGCACGGCTATGGGCGCAAAGATCGTGAGCCCCATCACGTACTCGTACGCCCTTCCCAGTTCCTTGATCGAGTCCCAGAATCCCACCCTCTTCAGAAGTGGTTTGATCGCTTGGCCGACCTGGCAAAAACGAAACCATAAATGTCTGTTTGGAGAAACATGTAATCAATTGATCACATGACAAATGATGGAGCAAAACCAGTAACTGAGCTCTACCAGAAGAATTGACCACCCAGTTGGCATGAAGCCCAGAATGCTGGCGAAGACATCAGCTATCGTGAGGCCGCAGACTACAAATAAGACTGTCATCACCGAAATGAATCCGAGGAAGAGGAGACCCTTGAGGATTCGAAACATGAGCTGAAAGTCTGTACCAAACCTTCGCCTTCCCATCGAGACCATCTGAAAGATTGAAAAAAAAAAAAAAAAAAAAAATTGATAAGGATGAAATTATATTGAATTAGAGAAGGCAAAAGTTTAGCTCTATGGGCTCCCAATGGGACACTAAGAAACTAGCATGAAGAGCTCAAGGGTGATGCGATGTAATTTAAGTTTCAAGGAGAAAGTAAAATACAGTCGAGGAACAATTTTAATGCCTTCAAGAGAGTAGATTTAACAAATTCTTATTGGGTTGGACTAAAATACAATGACTAATTGATAACAGGAAAATTTTCTTTTCTCAATAACCAACTCTGAAGAACTTATCAACTCATAAATCTGCGGACAGTTCTACCAAGTCCTACTTAAAACCAAAACCCACGTATGCATGAAATTATATGTCTCAGCATATCTGTGAATACAGGCATGTTTGTTTGTAGGCCTTGTCAGCTTATATAATTATTATTAATTATGGGTTGACATATGTGCAAAGAGAGATTTTTCGAGAGAATATACTATAAAAACATACATGGGCTTACGGAAAAAAAAAAAAAAAAAAAAATCGAATCAGTTACTCATATTTGCAATATTGCAGTCAGTAACAGTGCTTAGTACAGTGTTTACCTTCAGAACTAATAGAACAGTCAACATAACCAGCCATGATAATCCATAAACCTGACAGAGCGAACACCAAATCAGAACCACAGAAACTATCAAAACAAGCTAAAAATTTTATCGGTGGCATTGGGTGGAAGAAAAAGGAAACGGGAAAAGTATGTATACCAGAATACTTCTGCTATGATGGGCAATGTTGAGGTGGTAAACAATCCCATACTGATAGATGAGGAAGCGCAAAGCCAGAATGATCTCCAGCAATCGGCCACGGATGCTAGTGTACTTCAGATGCACTTGTTCTGTTTCCCACCAAGATTCCCAGCTCCTATCTTCTGCTATCCCGATCCCACCCCGATTTCCCATCCACCTTGTCCAATCAGTCCAGTCATCAACCGTCTTCTGCCATTCGAACCCTGAAGGGTTGAACACAAAGGGTGCAAACAACCACGAGACAACCAAGAACCACATCGAGAATGTGACAAAGATGTAAAGATTTGAGCTTCTGTAGGAACTGCCATAGACTTGGTATACTAATAGCAGTATCATCAACTCCAAACCCTTAACAAAGTGACTGCGAGAATACATTCGATAGTTATCAGCAAACTTGGCATGAAACACCACAAACCCACGCCCAGTGGCCCTATATTTAGCACCTCCGTGAAGTATTGTCCTTCCATAATAGTGGGCCTTGGTTCCGAGATGGAATGTGAAAAAAACTGAGGCTAATTGCAGCTGCATAATGATAAATTCACCCAGAGCAGTACGAAATCCCTTCTCCAGGCCAACTTCCATTACCATTGGAAGCACTAGTAACAAGCCAAGCTGGAACACTGACTGGGATGCAAGAGCACTTTCAAGAGACTTAATGTTCTGTTGCACACTTGGATTCTCAAGAATTGAGCTCTCCAGACCACTCATAACTAAATATAACCGCCCATATAAGAAAACATACACTGTAAGCACTGTAACCTGGAAACAAGATACTGCTGATGTTATCCTCTGAGAATGTACTCGCAAAAATATATGCTACGATCATCAGTAACAAATTTAAGTCATCTGCACTAATGAGGATGCAATACTTGATTGCGAATGCATTCTTGATATCTATAATTCGCTCCATACCGTTTAATAACAGCTATACAATCTAGACAAGAAAAAGAATTACATGATTGTTGATTGGTAAGGGAAAACAATACTAGCAATTTCTAATGGAAAGTATATTACAAGATAAACATGCTCTGTCAGAACCAAAAAAAAAGGACTATCACATGATGCTTAAGGAATCATGAAGGTTAAGCACCCAGGCACAAAGATTTCTAGTTACATCAGAAGTGACTGTTCCATAGGGGAGAGGGAGTTTTAATATGGATATGAATTACTTAAGCCCACAGCAAGACCATCTTAACATGCTATCTCACCAATATCTTAGACTGAAATAGGCAAGTGACACAGTTCTGAACTTGAGTATGAAGTTTTAAGAAAAGGAATTATGTTCTCCATGGAATCAAGACACACTAGATTGCTGAGTAACAGAAATAATGTTGCAATCTGGAAGGATCAACCTTTGAAAAGGCTCAGCGCTTCTCTTGTTTTTTATTTTCAACTAGAAAGGCTAATAGACAGGCTTCAAAGATATCGGCCTACACTATACTACAGTCTACAAATCATCAACACTTATTTATACCTTGCCAGATTATTGATAATGTTGGCTGTTCAAGGCTATATTTACTAATGAAAATTTCGAACCTTGATCAAAATTAATTATACAGTTAGGTAAAAATTCAAGCCTTTAGCTTGCAGAAAATTGGAAAACCTTACAACATCATATAACAGATAGTAGATAATAATAGAGAAATGAAAAAAACAAAAATAAATAGATAAATACTAAAATACATTATCCATACCATGCTACTGAAATAGAATCCCACTGTGGTGAAGTAGAAAGACAACATCCTGTAAAAGTCAAATCTACGTCCCAACCGATAAACATCACGAGACAGGGTTTGCTCCCCATTTCCATTTGCTACCTTTGCCTCAAAAAGTGAAATTTGATTCATTCCTACATCACGCCCCTTACCCACTTGCATATATTCATGATGTGTAACATTGCCACCACGTAGAGTTGAATTATAACCTAGATGTAATGGATTGTTAGCCATGAAATGCTACCTATAGTAAGGTGAAAGCTATGCTCAGCTACAATTGGGAAATAGCTATTAACCAAATAGAAACAAACTCACCAGCAAAAATATCCTCACTTAAATTGATGACTTTTGAAGCTTTGCTTACGCCACCTCTAGTAATGTGAAAGATTCTATCAAATATATCAGGATGACCATAGTGGAAACGGACCCTTCAAACCCACAATTAGAACTAAAATTAATACTCTGTTCATAAGGCATAAATGAGAAACATTAAGCGACATAAATGATATAAAAAATAATCATCTAGTTTGTGCTAAATAGATAGTTAAAAAACTTGAGATTAAGGACACATTAGCAAGTATAAAAAATTATATAATAATAAAAATTAGCAAAATATCAGTAAAAAACCATTACAATAAATCTCTACCTGAAAAAAATGATTACTTACTTGAGAGGATCTGCTAAAATTCGTTGACCAATAGTAACAAAACTAGTTTCTTGGTTGGACATGAACCATGCAAGAGAAGAAACACTGGTATAGCAAGAAGAGGAGAATTAATGAGAAAAATTAGAAAGTATAAATGTTTATGGCAGTCTTCATTTCTGTAACTAATGATTTTATGAATACTAAAAAGTAGCCATCTAGGCCAACATTAGGGAAAGTTGTGATGTTGTTAACTGTAAAACTTAAGTACCTTCCAGTGAAAATATGTTCTCGGAGACCCAATATTGTGGGAGGACGTCTACGAGACTTTAAGAACTCCTCCAAGACATTTCTAATTTTGAATGCTTCTTCAAGGTAATTATCCTATAAAACAAAATATATGTAATGTTGCTCACTACAGTTTCTTCTTTATTTCACTGAGGATGAACTGTACCTGATTCATGTCAATAGTCTGAAGTGCTTCCCCTCGCGTGAAAATTATAGCATGATTTTGGTTTTCAGGCTTTCCTTCACCAATATCTGTGGGTTTTCCAGGGAGTTTGATCCGGTAAATTTCCTATGAGCAATAACACATAATATGACTTTTCCTTCGCAATAGCACATAAAATAGTGAGTGTAAGAGACGATTAGCATAAGATGGAAGGACAACCAACATGCTATGGTACAGTTAAATCATGCATCATGTATAGAAGAACAGAAATTGCATGCCGATAATCAATATTCATGTCATAGTTGTAACTCATGCTCTTTCTGAGAAAGCATAGAGTTCTATCACTGCATTCATAAAATAAAGCTGGTTACAGATAAAACTAGCAAGTTAGGATCAATTAGAAATAGGATATAGTGCTTCTCAACCAAGATTCAAAGACGCATCTAAATATAACCACAGGACAAACTTTAACTGTTTAGAGACCATCACCACCACCAACAAAAACAACAGCAAAAACTAAGCCTTTTATCCCAAGTATTTGAGGTAGGCTATATGAACAAAATAGAAAATTATGCTGGATGGAGCACATGGATCATCCTTCTCGACTCATTCCTATCGAACATGACTTCATTAAGACCCTTAGCATCCTTTACTTTTTTGTATGTCCATCCATATTTTCTTCGGTCATCCCTTCCCTCTTTAATTTTCCTATACTGATAAACTCCACTCGCCAAACCAATGCATGCATAGGTCAACATTGCACATGACAAAAGCATCGTAGGCAATTTTCTAGCATCTTTCCTTCTATAGGGACCACACTTACCTCAGTAAAAAGAATCTCATTTCTAGCCTTATCTTTCCTAGTTTACCACAGATCTTACAAAGCATGTATATCTCTATTGCACTCATCTTCTGTGCATGATGTCTCTTTATAACCCAATATTCCATGTCATATAATAAAGTTTGTCTATAGCAGTCTAAATAAGTCGTTCCCTTTAAACTTAACAGAATATCATGGTCACATAAAACTCTCATACACTCCATTTTAACCAACCGGTCCGTGTTCCATTGTTAACATCACTATCAATCTCCCCATTCTTTTGGATAATAGAATCCAAGTCTCTAAATTGATAAATCATCAGTAATCTCTTGACAGTCCAAGATCACAATATTATAGTTTTGGATCCACTGTTTACTGAATTTTACTCCATATACTTTGTTTTATTCCTACTTGTCAAAACCTCCATAATCTAATGTTTAGAGTCCTAAACAGGCAAAAATAATGCAGCAGTACACTACAGATGCATCAAATCATGTAATGATGTAGAATGTATTGTACCTCATCCAACTTATCACCACCTTTAACAAGAACAGAATAATAAAATTTCTCAGATCTTCCATTCACTGTCTCTTCCCTCTCATCGATGTAGGCAACACGTAGTGATGGGTAGCTGTATTGACATGGATTAAAATTGATCAACATTGCTTAAAAAAAATAAAAAAAATTAAATAGCTTACAAATAAAGAATAGTTACATTAACATAAGGTTAAGTATATTCTGGTAACAACTTCTATCGCGAAGTTCACTGGATTTTTTCTGCATTCCATAAACCTGACATGAAACCACGTAGGTGAACTTAATGTCTGCAACAGCTTCTGAACGTTGAGCAAAAGCCATCTGATCATGATAATTCTTGTCCGGAGATATTGTTCTATAACCACCTAAGATAGCTGCAAGGTAGAGTAAAGGCAAAAAACAAGTTCACAACATGATAGTATATCTCAGCATTGGAAACAATTGGCAATAAAAAATGGATAAAAAGTGGTGGCAGATACAATAACTAACCACGATCTTCAGCCATGTCTAGAAAGCACTGTAGCTCAAGGGCCTCTCTGTAGTACATCATTCCTCTTACTGACAAATAAATGAAGTCCAAGCGTGAATAAATGAATATAGGTTGAAATCGTTAACGAGAAAATTACATCTGACATGATCAGAATCATTGCTCACCTGTTCTGGAAAGTGTCTGTGCTCTGTATGATACCCAATGGCGGACTAAATCCATTTTTTCCCTCAGCTCCTCCTCATCCTTTGGATGATTTATACGTTCCATGAAGTTTTTCCACTCATCTAAGGAGAAAGGAAGATGCAATACAGTTTACACTTAATGAAGTGATAAACCTTTGTGCAAACAAGGCATTACGATCTCCAGCACGTTACCTGGATAAATTTTCTGTAGATAAAACAAAATTGATATCCCATCCTCATTTTCCTTCTTAATTTCATCCTCAGAATAAAGAACATCTTCTTTATAATATGGAGTCAAAACACTGGAATCCACATACAAAAGAAGTATATAGTTAGAAAACAAACAGAGCAAAAAGGGGAAAAATATTAAATATATCTTGATTATATTCAGAGATGCAAAACTCATCATTATAATATGTTGAATCTGTTATGAAATAATCAGAACAAACAAATCTATTTTATATGAGTCAAAGAATATATTTATTTATAGGTGTCTCAATACCATAAAAACAATTCAATAGGTGATGTCGGACTAAACCTAAACTAAAACCAAATATAAGATACCTCAAGTTGGAGTATAAATATTAATTATACCCAACTTGTTATACAGATTAGTAAACATTATTTTCCTCTTCAATAGTATATATTAATTTGAAGTGAATGAGCAGTAGTAGATGAATCACTTGAATCGACACTCGTCACCACCACTGGTAGGCCTTTTATCCTACATCGAAAGCTGACAGTTAGCAATAGTAGCAGTTGTAGTAGTAACAGTAGATAAACTTCTTACTTAGAAGCAGTAATAGCAGTAAATAAACTTCTTTCTTGGAAACAGTAATAGACAGAAAATAAACTTTTTCTTAAAAGCAGTAGTAGGCGAGGCGACAGATAAAGTTCTTTTTTAGAAGTAACAGGCAGCAGACAAACTTCTATTTTAGAAATAATAGTACGCAGCAGACAAACTTCTTTCTCAGACGTAGTAGACAACAGATAAACTTCTTTTTAAAATCAGTAGTAGGCAAAGAAAGGAGAAAGAGTTACATTAAAACTGGATTACATGTTTACAATCAAGGAGGAACTAGTCAGACTCCCTACAGTTACGAAGTAGATAAGAAGCAGATACAACAACAACAACAACAACTAAGCCTTTTATCCCAAGTATTTAGGGTAGGCTACATGAACCAAAAAAGAATCATGCTGGATCGATCACTTTGATATTCCTTCTCCATTCATTTCTATCAAGTAATATCTCCTTATTTAAACCTCTAGCCTCCATATCTTTGCGTATCATCTCCATCCATATTTTCTTCGATCTTCCCTTCGTTCTTTTAACTTGTCCTACATAGATAAACTCCCCTCTTCGAACTGGTGCACTTGTAGGTTTACGTTGCACATAACCAAACTATCGTAAGCGATTTTCTCGCATCTTCTCATCGATGGGAGCTACACCTAGCTTAGCACGAATATTTTCATTTCTCACTTTATCTCTCATAATATTGCCGCACATCCAACAGAGCATGCGCATCTCTGCTACACTTATCTTCTGTGAATGACGTTTCTTTATAACCCAACATTCTGTGCCATATAATAAAGTTGGCCTAATAGCAGTTTTGTAAAATTTTCCCTTCAATCTTAACGGAATGTTACGGTTGCATAAAACTCCCGTTGCTCTCCTCCATTTCAACCAGCCAGTTTGTATCATATGGTTAACATCATTATCGATCTCTCCATCATTCTGAATAATAGAACCCAAATATCTAAACTGACTGCTCATTTGTATCTCTTGCTTATCCAGTTTTACAACATTATAATTTATGGTCCGGCGTTCACTAAATTTACACTCTATATACTCTGTTTTAGAGCTACTCAATCTAAAACATCTAGATTCTAATGTATGCATCTATAATTCTAACTTGGTATTTACCCCTTCTCTTGTTTCATCAACTAAGGCAATATCATCAGCAAATAGCATACACCAAGGTATCTCATCCTGAATGACTTTAGTAAACTCATCCATTACTATAGCAAATAAGAATGGGCTCAATGCAGATCCTTGATGTAATCCAATTGTGATAGAAAAATCACTTGTTAAACTACCATATGTTCTGACATTGGTCACTACTCCATCATACATGTCCTTAATTATGTCGATATACTTGATGGGAACTCTTTTCTTCATCAGTGTCCACCAAAGTATCTCTCGTGAAACTTTATCATAGGCTTTCTCTAAGTCAATAAATACCATATGCAAATCTCTATTTCTCTCTCGGAATCGCTCTATAAATTGACGAAGTAAATGAGTAGCTTCTGTCGTCGATCGCCCCGGCATAAATCCAAACTGGTTCTCCGATATTTTAACAGTTTGTCGCAATCTATGTTCAATTACCCTTTCCCAAAGTTTCATAATGTGACACATGAGTTTTATTCTCCGATAGTTAGAACAACTCTGAATGTCGCCCTTGTTCTTATACAGAGATACTAGGGTACTCTTCCTCCATTTATTTGGTATTTTCTTAGTTTGCCAAATCTTATTAAAAAGATCTATTAGCCACCTCACACCAATCCCTCCTAAATATCTCCATATCTGTATAGGAATCTCATCTGGACCAACAGCTTTTCTTGATTTCATCCTCTTCAAGGCCTCTTTTACTTCAGACTCTTTGATTCTGCGCATAAAACTACAATTCATATGCTCACATTGAATAGTAAGATCTCCCAAATCTTGAGTAAAACTACCATTATATAATCTATCAAAATAATTTTTCCATCTTTCTTTAATCTCTTCATCTCGAATTAGAACTGTCTGATCCTCATTTTTAATATACTTTACAGTACATAAGTGTTTAGACTTTCTTTCTCTTATTCGAGTAATTCTATATATATCTTTTTCTGCCTCTTTATTATCTAACTTCTCACACACTTGTTTATATAATTTAGTTTTTGCATCCCGAACAGCTTTTTTAGCCTCCTTCTTTACTAGTTTATACTTCTCAAAACATATTCCATTATTATTATTATTATTATTCAAATCTCTATAAAAATCTCGCTTGATCTTAATAGCATTTTTTACCTCTTCATTCCACCATGATGTATCCTTACATGGTGGAGCACCGCCCCTCGACTCACCGAATATATCTTTAGCATCCCTTTAATGCAGCTAGCCATTTTGTTCCATGTTACATTAGAATCATTATGGTCCCTCCAATCTGCTTCTTGAACTACTCTATCTACAAAAACTTTATGATTACCTTCTAATCGCCACCACTTAATTTTAGGATCTAATTTACACTTAATTTTTCTAAGTTTCTGTCTAATCTGAATATCTAAAACTAAAAGTCTATATTGCGTAACTACACTCTTACCTGGCACTACCATACAATCGATACAACTAGCTCTATCTACCCTCCTAATTAAAAAGAAATCTATTTGGCTTGCATTCGATCCACTTTTAAAATTAACTAAGTGAGAAACTCTCTTTTTAAACCAAGTATTCGCTAAAATTAAATCATAAGACAAAACAAAATCTAGAATTGAGTTACTTGCTTCATTTATTTCTCCAAAACCAAATCCTCCATGTACACTATCAAACCCATTACGACTAGTTCCTACATACCCATTGAGATCACCACCAATAAATAGTTTTTCTCTAGCGGGTATTCCATATATTATCTCATCTAAATCCTCCCAAAATTGATATTTATTGGATTTATTAAGTCCTACTTGTGGTGCATAGGCGCTAATGACATTAAAAATCTCTCCATCTAAAATAACTTTAACTAATAAAATTCTATCACCCTTCCTCCTAACCTCCACTACATCCCCAAGTAATTGCTTATTTATGATCACACCTATCCCATTATGATTTCTATCTCTACCCGTATACCAAAGTTTATAACCCGAAGGCTCTATAACTTTAGATTCCTCACCTACCCACTTAGTCTCCTGCACGCACAAAATATTAACCCTCTTTCTAATCATAACATCAACTAACTCTGCTAATCTACCTGTAAGGGAACCTATATTCCATGATGCCAACCGAAATTTATGTTTATATTTATGAGCTAATTTCTTTACCTCCACCCGCTCATTAAGATATGGGAACCCTCTTATATTTGACAGCACATCCGGGCACCGACGTGGCGCGTCGCTTCTGGGTGACGACCTAGCAGAATCAGAGTCGATATCAGAATCAAATTGGATATGCGATTACGGAGTTGAAGTCAGAATCAGAGTCGATATCGAATTTGTGATACGATTGTGAAGACGGAGTCAGAATCGGAGTCGGTATTGGAATCGGAGTCAGTCATCGACTAGAATGGTTGAGATTGATAGATGAGATCTATTTCGCAACGCAATCTGATACCATATTATGAAAAAAATCAGAACCAACTAATTTATTTTATTATAAGTCAAAGGGTACTTATAGGTGTCAACCAATGTTGAAAATAACGCATTATGAAACCCGATTGCGTTACGTAAGCTAATGGAACTCCAGCGCTACGTAACAATTAGAAATAACTCACTGCACCGTAACAGTATGTTTTTTATATTATTTTACGTTATATTACGTAACGTTATGTTAAATTACGCTATGTTATTATATTATTGTCGATTATTAGCGAATTACTGTAATTTTCTTACTTGATTAGTTGTTGGATTGTATGATTGCTTGCGGAATTGCTAAACTGTTAATTTGCGATTATTTCCTTGTTCGCTTATTGTAATTCATCTATGGTTGCTGAAATTTTTTTAACTAAACTGAAATCAACAATTATAAATAAGATAAATTGAACGTTACAAAATATAAATTACAACAATAATAATAACTAGAATTAAAATAAAAAATTAGAATTTTGTTTCTTATTTAAATGATGAGTGGAATTACGATTGCAGACATAATATAATTTATGAAAATAAATGTGAAAATTATTATAAAACTTATTATAAAATTAGAATAGATTATGTATTACAAAATGGTATTATATTTTTTTTTAGACATTTTAAAATTTATTTTTTAATTTATAAAAATTATTTTATTTAGTTTTATATTTTTTTTTATTAAATAAATAGGAAATTGCATAACCTACATTATGCTTTATGCTATATGAGACAAACTATCAGAGACAAAACGTTAATGTTATCGTTATTTTAAACATTGGTCTCAATACTATATAAACAATCCAACAGAAGACGTGAGACTAAACTTAAACTAAACCCAAATACAAAATATTTTTCTAATATAACAGAATCAGTAATATGTCATTCATTTCTAAGTTATCTCAAGAGTAAGGATAACATTCTTGGCAAGAATAAATGATAGATAAAAAAGCAATTAAGTTTAGAAGAGACAACAAAAAAGCAATAACAATATCACCAGTCTTGCAAGAAAAGTAGACCTATAGTATGCCAATTAATGTAGCAGAAACCCTTGTATTAGAATTTAGACTCGCATTGAGGAGTTTCCAAGTAATCAAAAAGTGCCAAAGATCGAAAGCAAAGCCCGCAAGAATATAAAGCAGCAAATCACATTCTAATAATCATTACTTCAGTTTGACTCTTCAATCGACTTTAAAAACTGTAGAAATTTACTTTCAAACAGTTGATACTTCAGTTGATTGGTTAGGAGCTGCAATACACTTCTGGGTCAAATTTGGACTCATTTTCAACTTGTTTTTTAGTCTCTTTTGCATTGGATTTCCTGGGTTTAAGGCATTGTATCTGGGCACGAATTATAAGGGGATTCAACCTAATCTAGGGCTATATAAAGGAGATAACAAATAGGATTTTGTGTGAGTCGAAAGACAGCCTGAGAGAATCCAAGAAGGAAATCGTTAAAGAGAAGATTTGAGGTTAAGTTTGGGATTGAAAGAGAGGTGAGGCCATAATAGAAGAGCCCATTGAGAAGGTGTGTAATCTTTGTATCACCATTGTTCTCTATTTTTTCTTCATGACGTATGGCAATTCATAGAACCACATTATATCATTGTTTCTCGGTTAATTTTTGTATTATTTGCCATAGTAGATATGTAGTCTTATGTCTAAATCATCTGTAAGTATCATCGTTGGAGAAATCCTAGGGACAAGCTTCTGTTGCGATTATTGCTTCTATGGCTTCATCAAGAGGCCCAAAATCTGATCAGTTTTTATCACACCTTCAATATTCAACATCTATAATAATACCCTAGCATCATTTCACCACCTCAACTTCCTACTCCCATCCTGTGGATAACAACCCTTGACTCTAACTTAATGATGCATGAATCCGAATCCATGGTTAGCCCTAGCAAAATTATCACTCTCATGGATTTGCTAGTCGACAAAGTTATTTATGCCCTTTATCTTCATTTAATATTGCTAAAAACAACTTCTAACCATTATCATTGGCTGCTTTGGCTAAAGTATAGCGGCTAGGGGAGTGCTACCCTATAATAGCCGCTACAGCAATGGTACAAAACACTATTTGGCACACTAATGCTTAGTAAATTTATCCATTGGTACTGCAGATAATAGGACTTAAATATTGATGGCCCCCAAAAATATCATAATAGGGAAGGAATTCATGTCTAAACTCTTATTATCTCTTAGTCCACAATACATGTTAACCACCTAAAAATAACAAGTCGATTCATGTGTTTTCTAAACAATTACATCACTTCCTCATGGGCTTTCTCAAGTGCCTTTCTTTAGCAATTAAAATCATTAATACATTTGTGCTCTCATAAAACTTATTCTCCATGTAGGACATGCATCACTATAACAAAATCAAACTGGTCCTGAGAGCTAACCATTGTTAGGAATCAGGAATATACTAAGATGGACCACCTAAAAAGACTGAAACTAAAATTGATCCAAAATAAGAAACCCCTAATGGAATCTTGGATCGACTCATAAGACACTTTAATCCAAATTCAAAGTCTTGTTTTGAATTTGCTCATTCCTCCTATTTGCTAGTCCAGATTTTCTAGATATTTTCTATCTCTTATTTACTTAGCAAAATGCAATTTCATATCCAAAGGGGGAGAAACTGACCCATGTCAATAATTGAAGCGTGCAGTAAGTCTCGATGTGTGACCTTGGCGCCTGTTCAGAACAACAGAGATGTTAACAATTTGTGCTAGTGGCCAGAGTGGATCTCAGACACCCGAGCGCCAATGCTTTGATTAAAACCAGCTACTTTGTTGTTTTAGTCGAATATTTAGTCACAAGTGTTCGCCTGTTACAGCTAGTTAGTATATTTCGAACACACGGACCTTGTATGCAAAAGGTTTGATTTTCAACAATTTGAATTTTCTTTCGACTCACAAATGGCGAGCCTTTGGACATGTATTCAAAACAGCAGCTCATTCAGAAAGAACAGCATGACCTCATACACCAATGTAAAACAAAGCTATCACTACTAAGGCCTTCGGCTGCCTGCCTGATACGCTCTGGTATTTAATTAGGGGCGTTTTCAACTCATACGACTATTGCACTAGATTTCTTATTTACTCTCTCTTTCCACTATATATATCCTTCCATATCTATTTTCTGATGTAAAAATATAGCAATAAATTTTGTTCTTGAGAGGAAAAAAAGAAAAGATCATAACTTCATATCCCTTCTCATGTGATCTTGTTGAAGTTCCCATCTTTCACTTTCTTGATCTTGAGATCTTAAGCTTTCTATCCAACCCAAGATCATTCGTTTTAGTTGTAGCTTGTCCCTCAGCTATTATCTTTTAGATCACTATCCTATGGTCCTTGTAATTTTCTATTCTTAGCTTTCAAGATCATGTAATTTGAGTTCTCATTTCTATAGTGAACTCCAAACTTATAGGATTTTGAAGTTTCTATTAGCCTCTCCATTAGGAGTTCTACATAACGAGATCACAATCTTTGGATATTGACAAGTGGATGTTCTTGTGAAGCCTACACTTGGGGCCCGTAAAATCAAGCTAAGTATAGTGGATTAAAGTACAAGAGGGAGACAAGTTTGGTAAGTGTATTGTTCTGCCAAATATACTCATCAGATTGCCCGTGAAGCACGGAAATAGATGAGCAATATGGTTATAATATGAGACGGACACAACAATACGTCAAATCTTGAAAAAAATAGGACACGAGTACGACAAGGATATAGAAACAAAATTGTATATAGATATACCTGCACACATATAAATACATGTGCATGATTTATATAACACTTGAATGGTACATGGACAAGGCAAATCTAAAACATTTAAGATAATGATATATTGTGAATACATCATCAGTAAAATTATACATGCGCTTATGTTAATGTTCAATGTCCAGGATAATATGTCCAGTAATCAAAGTTCATAATTGTGTAAAGATCATATTATTTATTAAAAAAATATGCAAAATATATAAATGCAATCCTCTGCAATTGTTGACCCATCACTCATACATTCCATTTTAGTTTTTTTAGATGCATATCTGATACGCTTAGGATACATTGCTAATTTTGGCTACGGCAAATGGAGTATCCGGAACTTGCATCAGAGTGTCAGATTGTCATAGTGTCAGATATATACCTGATGTACGGTCCGTCTTCGAATTATTGGTGCTACATGGCATCAAAAAGTTATTTACAAGTATTCCCTGCTTATTTCTGTGAAGTTGAAACTTCAATTTCATTATTCTTCTCTAACTTGCTCTCTTTTTTCATTATTCCCATCTTGGAGAGAGGCCATATCCTGACTTCCTCAAACAGTTTCAATAAATTAACCATATTAACGTTTATTTTTTTAGCAATAAGGTAGGTATCTATACCCAACTACTATTCTTCAAGGAGACTTGGTCTCCTGCCATATCACATTCTTACTTTCCATGGCTAGGAGCATTGCACCAACTCAGATCCTTCTGCTACCATACGCCGACTGGTTGATGATGAAATGTGGTCAATATCCCAAGGAGCCTGGTACTACTACAGAACAAGTTATTTTTAAAAGGGTAAAGCTAACAAATGATGATGATGATATTCACCTAATAGTGCCTTGAATTGGACTATTCTATGCTCTTCCAAGCTGAATACAAAAAAGCTATACCATGATAAACTGCAGAAAACTAAAGATAACATTTAATATCCCCAAATTTGTATCCTCAACCTTATCAAGTTTATTTATTTACTTCCACCATGTGAACATTACAATCATCCAAAGACTGTACTCCAAAATTCCAGTCCCTCATTATCTCCCAACTGATCAGCTATGATGCACAGATACGAATTGATCAGAAGATCCTTTCGATTGGCTAGAATCCGTTACTTGAACGAAAATAGTAGACACAATATATGCCGGCACGAGATTAATCGTAAAAAATACATAGGTTACAAGTTTATGACACGAAACACTACTTCATAATATGAATGCCCGTGCTTCATAGCTGATCAGCAACATCTGTACTGAAGTAGCAATATTCATTTACTTTTAGAGTTCTAATGTTAGGAAGATATCATTAATTTCAAGGTAGTACAAAATACCAATCTCTAATTATATATCCAATTCTACCATTCTCCTTCACCATCATCTAAGCTTCCAACATAAGATTTCATTTTGCTCACAGAGTGTGGTTTTGCGTGTTCGTGTCTAGGCTACAAATACCCATAAACCAATAAAGTCAGTTTAGACTTTCAGTTTCCTAATTGGGAAGGGTTAAAGCAGGAAGAAAGCCCTTTATCCAAACTTTATTGGGTTTGGCTACATGAATGTTTTTTCTCCATTAAGTTATATTGAGGATCAGACTCCACGAGGGACCATTTCTATGGTTACAATACACAATTCACAGAGTAATAAAAGTTACATCAATCAAATTAACATATCCTTTATAACTAAAATGTGTTAGCCGATGGGAGCAGTACATTCTGTCAAATTTTTGGATTTGAGATTAATGATCAATCATGCAATATAAATAGGTCCAATGGTGGATTAGCACAAGTCATGCACTGCAGAAACCAAGTTGTTGTACGTGTGCCTGCGTGTGTAAGCCATGCTAACATCCACACATGTTCCAGTGAACAATTTATTGAAAGAGATAAAGACCTTTTTTAGCCAAGTTCCCTGATATGAGAAACCGCATTAATAACAAATAGTATTTTTTTTTTTTTTTACTTCTAAGAAACAATTAAACCTAATATGTTAGATATCTGACCTGAAAGAGAGCATGTTACGAACTTTTGGAGCATTCGGCATATTCATAAATAAGGAATTTGCAAAGAAAGTAATGCGACGCCGAGCATCCAAATTCATAGGTACGTTTATTGCAGATTCTTTGACTGTAAGGAGCAAATGGAGCCTCACCACCTGCACAGAGTTAAAATTTATATAAATGTCAATGGTAATGGTAAATGTGCAATGATGAAGCAACAGAGAGGTCAAAAAGTACAAAGGTAGATGTGCAATGACGAAAGAAAATTGAGGTCAAAAAGTATCAAGCACCTTTTCCATCCAGGATCTATGTTCCCTAAGATTGAGGTTTATATTTGCAAATTTTAGTTTGGTTTTATCGTTCTCATCTGTGCGTGCTTGAGCTCTGTCCAAAATAGTGTAAAGTAGATAATAGAAATCAGTATACATGATATAGCCGAATGATGGAATGAGAGTTTAGGGATATCACACCCGTGCCCGCCAATCATTACATCCTGTGTAATGATCTCCATTATATCCTGTAGTACATTGATGATCTGTCTCCTAAGTGACTCAAGGTCTTCATGTTCACCTTTCTGCAAGAGTAGGTTATATTGAGAGGAAACAAACAGTAGTTTTATTTCAACAGTTCAACAGCCTAAATAAAGTCATATAGAAAATTAAATTACCAGAAGGCTTAGCAATTTCTCCAATTTACTGCTGAGCGGGGGTAACTCACTCATTTTGAAATTAGTGAGAAATTCGTGTTTCTGTATGCTCGTATCAATAGTATGGCTTATTTCCCTAATAACTCTGGAAAAAGGAATTAATCACGAAAACAATAATGATAATAATTTAAACCAAGAATAAAAGTGTGCATTCTGCGAGTAATAGTGAAGCTCCTCAGAGTCACACAGTACTATCAACAAACGTCACATGCTTACTGTCTGTCTGTTTCATCGACCAAAAGACTATAAATTATATCTCTCAATGTTTGGTAGCATTCAGTGACCGCAGATGACATGTATCGGTCATACGTGATCTTCTTAAACAATTCCGTATCATCCTTCTTCTTGAAATCTTTGGCCATGTCAAGTGCTATGGGTATCTATTGCATTTATGACACATAAGAAGAGGTCATCATTGAAGAGAAAGCATGATGATATTCAATGGGAACTGAGAGTTTATACAGTTCACACCTTACTGGCAAGAAGAAAAGGAGGCCATTGCACAACAGATACGTCACCAGAAGAATATGGCACCAACAACAGATCTTTTTCACTGGCATATGTAAAGAAGTAAGACTTCAGACAATATTATCAGTTAACAACACCATCAAGTATTAATCAAATGATCTCAACTTGTTGCTGATCAGGTCTTCGTCTCGTAAAGAATTAATGAAACCATTCCACACATGCGAAAATTTGGCTATGTTCCTTCTCTCTGCCTCTTCCTGCTTATTTCACATGTATGCGATCAGTGTACTATGGAAAACATATTCGTGTAGTTCAACAATTACTAGGAAGAGCATTTACAGTCATGTAAAAGAATATAATAACACAACCATAAGCACTATCTACATAGCAAGTCAGCCAGTGTAAGCAATAATAATATTTTGAGCATCAAGAACACAACCTGATTTCTACTGGATTCCACCTTTGACCCTGGTACAAGACGTTCACTAAAAGCAAAAGGCACTGACTCAAATCTAGACCTTAACATTCCAAGGGTCCGTATCTGTAATGAACCAAGTGAAATGGATGGTACAAATTCATCATGATAAGCCATTTTGAGAGAAGGGTTATAAACAAAATGCTAAACGAGAAAAAAGGCCTTAGAAAAGAGCCGATTACAGATGCAATACACCAACAATTTCTCACCTCACCCAGGTGGCTAAAGGCTCCCTGAATGCCTCCAAATATAGTGGAGAAAATGGCATACCATATCTGAGCATCCATAAAATACACCTGGCCAACCAAAACAGAGCATAAAAAGGGTATAGTAACATTCAAATGCACAAGTAGAAAACAAAACCACAGCAAAGTTCACTTTTTAGAATATCTTACAAGAACAATTGGAGCCCATATTGTTATAACAACACCAAGATTATGTTTCACTGCATTATTGTAAATGTTGACTCTGTGTCAGTTGAAAGTTGAAGATGGAAGCACAGTTAATAATAAAATAATTAAAAACTTACAATAAGGGAAGAATTCATGCCACTCATATGACCCAACTCCAGCAGTCATGATCAATTTTGTTGGTTCCACTAAAGGGTATATCTATTAATAATAATATGAAGTCAGGTTTACAAGAATTTTAAAAGATACATTTGCAATGATGATATAATACTAAAAGATTATTAAAACAAAAATATTTAAAAGAGCTTGAGAAAGGACAGCAGTTTGAGAAACATCCTTTCTAAAGCAAAACAGTAATATTAAATTGATATATGTCTGCAGCAACCCTGAACGCGAGTTGTGAATCTCATGACTCGATACTTGTAACGCCCCGCATCCAAGAAACGGGTAGCGTTTGGCGACGTATCATAAATACGCTAAACCTAAAATACTTTTAATAAATTGAAAATTACTGCCACAAAATTTTTCACATATACACTGAGAGAATATTGAGAAGACTATAAATAATCTTTCTATTTTGCTCTAACAAAATATTAGTAAGTTTATGAAAGAATCCAAAAAGACAATACTTATGACAACTTTAAATTTTGAGTTTTGGAAATAGCAAACTAAAATTAAACAGACAAAATAAAATAATTAATAAATCCCCTAAATAACGCCTTATAATGAAAACACTACTAATTGTCTACTGACTCCTCGAAATATTGCTCCAGTTGTGGTGGTTCCTTCTCCTCAGTATCCCGCAACTTATCTAGGCATGCCAAACCAGGGTCGTTAGAACGACCTAGTAAGTACTACAAAGGGAAAAATAATAATGAAACAGGCACGCTTTGTGTATATATAAATAAAATATAAAACTGCATAAAATCATAAAATCATGATAATATCAAAATTTTAAACTAACTGTTGAAAGAATGTGAAACATGAATTTAAATTATATTTGTCTAATAATAATAATAATAATAATAATAATAATAAATCAAATGGTAATAGTAAAAACATATCTTGGGTGGTGTTGGAATTTTAACGTGTCAGCAAAATTTATATGAAACTGAAAAATTATGAATGCATACAATATAAATCTAAATCTATAGGAGAAGTGAACATTAGTTGATTTGCAGTTGTCTTGAAAATGATAATGGTCAGAGATACATCTGTATACGTATATCATAGATAATCTTGTAGCAGAGATATATATAATAAAATGATCATGCATGTAAAATATGATATCATATTATATTTTTTTTGTTAATTTTTTTTGGAACTGTCAAAAGTAGTGTACCACATGTTTTACGAGTATCTCGTGCATACCCAGAACCACGGCCATGACTCCTGGTACTACCCCAGGATGTACCGCTAAGTACTAATGAACATGAACTCTGATAAGCCTAAGCTCCAGGCGCACAGTCCTATATAAAGATGGTGATCCAGTAATCACCTAGAATCCCCATGGTTAGATTCCTAAGTTCGGTTGGACAACCTCAAGAATGTAAAACTCGTAAAATATGTATACATTTCCTTTTTCGAGTTCCCCCATAACTCCATGAATTTATTTTATAATTTTATTCTTTAGGATATATGATAAAAGATAAAATTTGGTATATTACAATCGTTGACTGGTTAACTAATCAATCACCATGTAAGGACTGTTTATTGTGATATAATAAATCTTATTTCAAAGAAATATTACAACGAAAGAAACATAATAGATTAAAAGAACTTGTTATTTTTCATAAATAATAGTATCACCCACTACTTTACATACTAAGAATTTCTTCTGGAAAGAAATTAGTTTACTTGCATTAAAATGAATCTTTTTTTGAAAAAAGTATTTTGAAGATAATAATATTAATAGTAAGACCGAGGATATAGCTTTTAAAAATAAAAATAAAAAATCATGTTCTAGGATTCACAACAAAGCACACTCTCTAGTAAGATTTACAGTGAGTTTATTATTAGTTATCCAAAGTAGAAATCCAACCTTATGGTGATTACATATTCAATAAAAAAAAGGATAGGAATAAAATATTTTACAAAACTTTATCAATGACGGTCCATTTCTGTAGTGCAATGGGTGTATGCTATTATTTTAGAATAAGTTGTAGATAAATCATGTATCATGCGTGAATTTTGACAATATAATTTTAATTCAGTGACCTAATAAATAATTAATAATAATAAATGAAAAAAAATTGTTGGAGAATTCTAAAACTTTACCCATGATTCTATTGAGAGATATTAAGAAATATGACGTGCATCTGGGATCTAAATTTTTAAATTAATAGTTAATGAAATAAAGTAGAATTAGTCTGTATATAATCTATCATTGTTGGACAGAAGAAAATTTTGATATTATTTCTTCTAATGGATTACTTTTGTTATAGTACTCACTGGAAAAATATAGATGTGTTTAAAAAAAATTTAATAAGCAACTCCTCAGACAAATATTCTTATATATTTTAAAGAAGAGTTTATACATACTCAACATCCCAAATTGTTTTCTTTTCTTTTTCTTTATGGTGCTTTATGTAAATTATTATTTTATTAATTTTATTTCATTCACCATTTTTCTGTGATGGTATAGTACAGAGAGGAAAATTTTTGGTTTTTATTTTCTTTTTTTTTTTGTTCAGTTATTTTTAACTTTTTTTTTGTACAATTTGGATTAAGGTAAAGTTAGATATGATAAAATTAAAAAAAAAACTAATTGAATCCAAACTAATTAAATTTGTTATTATTAACTTTCTGGTATTTAGGTTGAACACAAATTTTGAGACAGATAAAAAATGAGTTTTGTTGAATAAGAATGTTATCAACACTATCTCATTAACTATTTGGATAATATACTTTAAAAAAAATAAATATACAACTAATTTATAGATAAACACAAGGATATTATAGGGAGTAAAATAGAGCATTACAATTTCTAACTCTTTTTCTTACACGTAAGAACCGTATTTCTTAATGACATTAAAAAAAAATTATTTGGATTGGATTCAAGTTTCATATAGGAATTTCTTCAAAATTTCTCACTGTGAGCATAAAAAAAAAAAAAAAAAAAACCAGAGAACTAAAAATAACTAGCATTTGATACTAACAAATATAATTGGCATAAATCTAAATATTTATAATCTTTTAAATTAAAAGTACATGTTTCTAACAATTTGTGTAAGTGAGAAATCTCTATTTTATAGTTATTTTGCCATGTTAAGAATTCATTCATTAATTTCTTTGTTCCCAAATATTAATTTATGTGGTTACAGTAAAATTAAAAGAAAAATAACATAAAATTCCCTAGATAATGTAGTTCAATAGGAAACTCTTAGTTTATGTAAGATGCACTTTACAAGAATATACTATAGTAGAACAAACTTCACATTTTTTCTTAGTTATCCTAACATAGTAAACTAAAAATCCATATTCTAATGAAATCTTCATGTAGTAGTAAGATGGATATGAAAACAATAGTTGAGTAGATATAAACACATCATTTGATCTATATAAACATAGCTAATATGCACAAAGTATGCTAGAAAAAATTAACATACCTATAAATTTAATCTCATATTGCATTCATATCTATAATCATGAATTTATGATATTATCTACCTCATTATGCTCTTCTCATTTTTTTTTAATTATTTTTTTCTTTTCTTCCTCTATGTTCAAGAGGCTGAATATAGAAGATGAATCAATAGTGTTATTGCATTCAGATGAATCTATTATTATTTAAAATCCAAAATCTTAAAACATTCTTAATTAACAAATGATGTGCTAAAGCATAAATTTACAGACTAGTCATTAAAATCAATTTTTTTTCCTAGAGGCTATTTGATAAATGAAATTAAAGAAGAAAATTTTGAAATATTTTAATTAATTTCTCCTTCAATTTAAATTGTATTAATAATAAGATAAATCAAAAGAAAAGAGCAGTTTCATTATTACAATATAAATATTTAAAAAAAATGTTGAGTTCCGTTAAAGAAGAAATAATATAGAAAATTTATAAAATAAGGATAAAGCATTTGCCTTTTGTAGAAAACTCCAAAATTTGAACGATCACTATTACCAACAAATTTGGACACCCTTCTTCTCTCACTCTTAACTTCTCTTTTCTACTTTTTCTTTCTTTCTTTCTTTCTTTCTTCTTCTTCTTCTATTTTCTTTTTTTTTCTTTTTTTTCTCTCTTTTTTTTCTTTACTTTTCTTCTCTTCTTTTATTTTTTCTTACTGTTTTTCTTTTGTTCTCTTCTGCCCGATAACAAAAGAGGAAAAAAACGTATTTTAGTTATCGTTTCTTATATTTATTTTTTCAATTTTTTATAAAATTTACGTTAGTTTAGAATAAGTTTAGATATACGATAGATCTTCTAATCTAATCTAGACTCAGTTAGATTTGTTATAATCAAACAAACTAGTGTTTTAGATAAACTTAAATCATAAAATAGATAGTAAATAACATAAAAATATATCAATTATTACTTTAATATTTATGATAATAATTTTAAAAATAAATAAATACAAAAATATTGTATAGGAAAATGGGGTGTTACAATACTTATCAATGATTATGACTGAGAAATTGGATAGAGTCCCCAGGTATTGAATCCATAATGAAACATAATACTCATTGAGGAAGCTTCACGACTATTGAAAGTAAAAAATATATATATATATAATAACTTTTTCATATAATCTAAAAAAAGGAAAGCCAGTGCGCGAGGCTCCAACACTAGAGTCCGGGGAGGATTTAATGTACGTGCTAAATTTTACTATAGTTCTATGTTGTTTTGAGGAATCAAGATTTATAGATTATACTCGTCACAATGAATACGTAAGCGTTGATATGCATTGAATTAGGGAAATACATTCTGTTTAGCTCGTGGCTTTACATGCACAATAAAGTTGCATGAACTTCCTTATAGTAAATTTATCACCCCCCCCCCCTCAAAAAAAAAAAAAAAGAATTTTTCCATGTGAAGGAGAATTTGGAGGTTATCAAGTAGCCTTTTAAGGGTTACGACAAGAGCCGCCACCCCAATCCACAGTTTCATCAATTTCACACAGTGTTCTAAAAAACGCTCTATGCGGGCGCATTTTCGCTACCCAAATGCAGAGAAAACACTGAATGCGCTCTCTTTATGCGGATAGACGATTATGCAGATTATGTGCCCGCATAATCCGCATAACGATTATGCAATTAATGGGTTTCGGGCTTCAAATGTTAAAAATTCGCCTAACCCGAACCCAAAAACCCTAATTTTTCCCCAGACCCGATCGCGCGAGCCCTAATTCTCCCGTTCCCTTTTCTCTCGAAGTCCCGATTCGTTTTTCTTCCCCAAAAAATCAATCTCGTTCCCCTTTCTCCCAGCGGCGAGCTTCCTCAGCTCTTCTCTGGCAGTGTCGAGGCTCCAATTGGCGGCGGCGACATTGCAAGTAAGGTTTTCTCGTAATTTTTCTATTTTCATTGAAAATTTATATATTTTTTATGTTTTAGTGTTTTTTTTTTTGTTATTTCTTATTTCAGTGGTTTAGTTGTTTAATTTGATAAATTGGCCGATCGATGATTCAACTTGAATCCAGGGTTTCGAAAAATAAGCTGACTTTTAATTGGAAATTTAATTGGACAATTTGTTCAAGAATTGATGAAATTTAATTGGATAATTAATTGGAGAATTGTTTGTGTTGCTACTGCTCCTGTTTGTGCTGCAGCGTTGCTGCTGCTCCGGTTTGTGTTGCTGTTCCTGTTTGTGTTGTTGCTGCTCCGGTTGTGCTGCTGCTTCTTTTTTTTTTTTTAAGGCATATAATCCATTGGCACTCAACCACTCCAAGCTCCATAATGTATGCATTTGTACTGCTGCTACAATATGTTGCTTCTTCTTCTTCTTTTTTTAATCCATGCTCCTAATGTATGCATTTGTTATGTAGACACTAAATTATTTAAGAAATATAATCTATTTTGTTTCTTGCAGTTCTAATGTTCAGTTTTGAATATTCCAATGCATTATGAGTTTAAGTAGAGCAACATCCCATGCATTATGATATTTTTTTCTGCATTTATATATGAAATCCATATATGACTAAAATTAATCAATTTGGCGGACCGAAAAAGTGAATACAAAGTACATTAGGGTCAGAAGTTGGAATTTTCCTCCAACTTATGAGCTTGATTTCTTTTTTTTTTTTTTAATTATGGCAAAATAATGGTTGATATTTGAAAATGTTTGGCCATCATGTTTGCTTTACAAATATTGTGACTTGTAGTATTTAGCACCAACTTCCACTCACTAATAGTCTAATATACTTACTCTGTCATTTTTATTGTCTATTTGATATAATATCATTTTCTCATTTTTTTTTTTATTAAGAATTTATTTTTTTCCTCAATGGTGAGGTAGGAATATCTACAAGACAAGTAGTTGAATTTATATGTCATCATCAATGGTTTCTAATTCTACTAGTTGTGGACGACCAAATCCATTGAGTAAAGAAGATAGTCGATTCCATTGAAACCACCTAGATTGAATGATATTGGGTGGAATTCTGAAAAGCTAATAAAGAAGGATCCTACAATGATATCAAATGCATAAAGTGTAACACGATTGTGAAATGAGAAATAAACAGATTGAAACAATATATTACAGGAGTTGGAGGAGAAATGTCAGCATGTGTGCTTGTCATAGATGAAGAGAGGCGCATATGCAGGGAGAACTTGGAGGGAATTAAGAAGAGAAAAGTTGACAAGAAAAAAGCTAATTATGAATTTGGAGAAGAAATGCAGATATCAGTAAGAAGAGAGACAGCAAAACCCGAACTTACTGACGATCATAAGTCTCGTGTTAGTGGTCCGCTGAACAGACTGGCAGACGAAGGTAAATAGAAACAGACAACTATCAATAAGGAGAGAGAAGTGGAAGGGACTGGCACATGATTATTGTGCCATGTGGGCATATGCTAAAAGCATACCTTTTAACACTTTTGACTATGAAGAGTTCGATTTGTTTTGCAAGGCTGTCGGCAATCACCGTCCTGAGTATAAGGGCCCCAGTCAATATCAATTAAGAATGGCTCTCTTAAATAAGGCATATAAGAAAATTGAAGGCAGTTTAGCGAAAACAAAGGAAGCGTGAGATGAATATGGTTGCAGTATTTTGACTGTCTGATAGACCGACAACAAGTATAGAAGTGTCATGAATGTATGTGTCCATTACAAGGAAGGAACAAGTTTCATTAAGTTTATTGATAACTCAGTCAATGCACACCGACGAATATATTCTGAATTAAGTGAAAAACTGCATTAAGAAAATTGGTGAGAAGCATGTGCTGTAAGTTCACTGATAACCATCCATCCCACATGGCAGTTAAAAACATGTTGAAGAAAAAGAGGTCTAATATATTTTGGATCAGTTGTGCAACCCACACTATAGATCTTATGTTGGATGGTATCGGCAAGAGACCAAAATATAAAGCCGTAATTGAGAAGTCAAGATCAATGACAGTTTTTCTCTATATGTATCACAATGCTTTGACTTTGATGCGCTCATTTACAAATAGAAGAGAGCATGTTCAACTAGGGATTACCAAATTTGCCACTACCTTTCTGAGCTTGAACTGCCTTATGAATAAGAAATTACAGTTGACTGTTATGGTTTCTTCAGAGAAGTGATATAACAACCGATGGTCCAAGTAAAAAAAGGACAAGTCAACTAAAGTCACAATATATTCTGACTCGTTTTGGAAAGATAAGAAAGAACTCTTGAAGATATACACTTCTTTGTTTAAATTGCTGAAAATGATTGATACTAATCGTAAACCTTCAATGAGTTTTGTCTATGGAATGCTGGAAGATGCAAAGGACGAGATCAAAACTGCTTGCAATTCGAAAGGAGTTTATATTTAGACCAATTATTGGTATAATTAGAAAGAATTCAGGGGCAAACTCGATAGCACAATGCATTTGACAGTATATTATTTTAATCCCTATTATTATTATAGGGATAGGACAATCCAAGACAATACACTAGTTCGGACTATAGTCATGCATTGCATATATATATTCTATCATGTGCATGACATCCAAGATCAGATTGGCTCGTATGAATTCCTTATGTACAAGGATGGACTTATAGGGAGTGGCATGACGGATAGATACTGATTGAGCTTTAATGGCACGGATAATTTTGATCCATGTAACAAATACGTGTGAAATTTAAAAAGAAAATGAATATTAAGTTCTATTCTTCCTAATTATTAACATATTGTTATATGTTGCTTTAATAGCACATTGGTGAGATTTTTATGGAGGAGAGATACCCTATTTTCGACAAATGGCAATTAAAATCCTAAAGTTAACAAGTAGCTCTTCAGGGTGCGAGAGAATTTTCAGTGTATTTGAAAGGTAAATACTATTAAAATGATTATATATTTTATAATTTTCAATTATAATATTTTTAAAATTAAAACCCTAAACTTCTCTTTTCTCTTGTGCAAAATAATATATAAATTTGCATATAGATACTAAGAACAGAAACAGACTGGATGAAAAAAGGTTAAATAAATTTGCATATACATACTAGCCTAACCCAAATACTTGGGATAAAAGGCTTAGTTGTTGTTGTAGTTGTTGATAAAAGGCTTAGTTGTTGTTGTAGTTGTTGTTGTTCGTTCAATTCAACAGCAAAGTGGCACAGAAAAGGAATGCGAAGAAGGATGGGAATGGTAAGGATGTTCCTATTGCTCCAGATGATTCCAGAGTTTTGTACTGAAAAGATGCATTTGTTAGAGAAAGAGAGAACGATAACGAGAATGAGATCATCCCTAGTTCCGATTTGACATGGGATCTTGTCGCTACCGTGAGTGGAGCTAACAAAAATAGACTCATGATAAACAAAAGGACAATAAGAACAGTTACAGCAGGAATGAGAGCACAAGAGGGTTCGTCCAATGCAGTTGTTGAAAATCTTCCCGCACATCATCAAGAAATAGAGATGCTTCAGAAAAAGAGGGTGATGATGATGTGAATGAAGAGTTGAAGGAAAAATTCCGTTAAGATTCCGTTAAGAAACTGGCTAGTTGAAATGGAGGGTAACGGGAGTTTTATGCGACCGTAACATTCCGTTAAGATTGAAGGAAAAATTTTATAGGACTACTATTAGACCAGTTTTATTATATGGCACGGAATGTTGGGCTATAAATAAACGTCATTCACAGAAGATAAGTGTATGAGAGATGCACATACTCCATTGGATGTGCAGCAACACTAGGAGAGATAAAGTGAGAAATGAAGATATTCGTACTAAACTAGGTGTAACTCCCACCAATGAGAAAATACGAGAAAATTGCTTACGATGGTTTGGTCATGTGCAACATAGGCCTACAAGTGCACCAGTTCGAAGAAGGGAGTTTATCAATGTAGAACAAGTTAAAAGAACGAAAGGGAAGACCGAAGAAAACATGATAGAAGTGATACGCAAAGATATGGAGTCTAGAGGTTTAAATAAGGAGATATTATTTGATAGAAATGAATGGAAAAGGAATATCAAAGTGATCGATCCGGCGTGATTCTTTTTTTGGTTCATGTAGCCTACTCCAAATACTTGGGATAAAAGGCTTAATTGTTGTAGTTGTTGTTTATGTTATATTACGTAATATTATATTAAATTACGTTATGTTACGTTATTTACAATTATTTTTTTAGTAATTTCTATATTGTTGTTAATTATTATTTTGATTATTAGCGAATTATTGTAATTTTCTTACTTGATTAGTTGTTGGCTTATTTGATTAGCTGTGGAATTGCTAACTTGCTAATTTACGATTACTTCCTTATTCGCTTGTTGTAATTTCTCTCTGATTGTTGATATATTTTACTTATTGATTCTATTGAATTTTTAACTAAATTAAAATCAATAATTACAAATAATATAAATTGAAAATCACAAAATATAAATTGCAACAATGATAATAGCTGGAATTGAAATAAAAAATTGAAATCTTGTTTTCTTGTTTAGATGATGATTGGAATTACAATCCCAGACTTAATATAACTTATACAGATAAATGTAAAAATTATTATAAAACAATATAAAATTAGAATAGATTATGTATTACAAAATTGTTTTATATTTTTTAGAAGTTTTAAATTTATTTTTTAACTTATAAAAATTATTTTATATAGTTTTATTTTGTTATTAATAAATAGGAAATTATATAACCTACATTATGTGTTATGTTACATGCGCTATAACCTAATAAAGGCAAAACGTTACGTTACTATTATTACTATTTTAAACATTGGCCCTAATATATCAGACTAGGTGGATGAAAACTAGGTCCAGAACCCAGGAACATATCAACTTTTGCAAACTTTCCTCACTTGATTCCAATTTTCAACAATGAGATTCCTTGGAATTCTTTCCACCCCTACAGTTTTCTCCTCTGTTATCATCTGGCTTTATGTTTGCCTTCTTGCTCCTCCCTCCTTTATGTTATGCTGCATGTTCTCCTTCGAGATTCCCCAAGCCTTTGCAAATTTTCACCGGCATTTATTTAAAATAGAATTCATAAGAAAAAAATACCTTGGACAAATAACTGCCAGAATACACCCTTACTAGCTGACTAGACAACAACTTACTACCTCTTCCAAACTGCAAAGGGCACAAAACATTAGGTTGCATGTCACTTGCACTATCAACATCAGTGAAAAGTTATAAGTTTATGTATTATCCAGAGTAATTGAAAATAGAACTAGTTGTGGATAATCTTTTGTTTTTTTAATAAGAATAAATGGCAAGAGGGACAGGAAATTCTTTGAACTTAAACTGTTCATCTTCTGTAAGAACAAATTTATAAAAACAGGGGAAAAACAATTTTTCTTTTCTAGTTGAAGTAGTCGAACCTGGGGTTTCCATCAACCCGCCCATTCCTTTACCACAGAGCCAGGCCTCAGTGGCAATGGCTTTTAAATAAGGTCATATAATTCAATTAGAATTGGCTCCCACCTCTCACCCATTCGACCTTTGGCCTCAAAATGGAATAAAATGACAGGTGGCACCTCAAGATTGAATAGAATAGTACGAGTAAAGTAGCTAGGCGACTACATTGGAAGGTAGTATCTCATTAAATATCTGTTATGGCAATTGCGTGTGTGTGTGTGCGTGTGTGCGTGTGGGTAGCAGCATATATTTCCATTCCCATGATCGCTTTATTGAGAAGTATATCAATCAAAACAAGACAAGTGACGTTAACAAACCTCAACGTAGTAACTAAATGCAAGCTTGCTGATGAGTAACAGAATCCAGAAAAGAGTATATCTGTTATGGCAGTAGTATATATATATATATACAGTTATTACCCATAATAATAGAGTCAGAAATCAAAAATCAACTATCCCATGCAATCTTACTTGAGAAGTGAGAACAAATCCTCATGCATGCCCCGTCCTACATATAACTTGGGCTGTCAAGGTAGTAAAGTCAATATCATATAAGAAATAATGATGAAGTAATCAATAATATCAGTTAGTTATCTCAATGCAATATATGCTTACCTGAGCCCACCACATAACCAGAGTGATTAAACGATTATTGGAACGCTCCAGGTGCCTTCGAAGTAGTGGAACCATAAACAACAAGGCAGCCAAAATGTTTGGAATTATATAAAGGGCAATAGCAAAATTAAAGAATGGCTGACTCTGCCAATTGCTAGCCCAGGTACTGAAGAATTTAACAAGTCCAGTAGGATTCTGTACAGTGCTAGAGTAGCCTATTGGAAGTGCCACCAACCATGCAGCTGCTACAGCAAATTTCAGAAGATACCGAATGATTTGGGTGTATCGCATGCTTCCCCAGGCCTTCCAGCTAAGAATGATATCAAGAAAGGCTGCCAAGTCAAAGGAGAACATAATAGAAATTAATTACAGACAATCTACAGACGGAAAGTTGTAATACATGTCGAAAGAGGTTTCATCATCATTGTCGTCTAAGCCTTTTCCCATCAAATGAGGTCCGACTATAGCTCAATACAATTTTGACAAAAAAAAAATTTGGAATCCATCAACCAAATGCCAACCCTTTAAAGTAGCGCCAAACTACCGAATAAGAAATTTATAGACAATGGATAGTGTCGCACAAATCCTTGAAGGCAAATTAGCAGGTAGAAAAGCCTAGCTTATTGCCATACAGCTTAAAAGCTCCTGCAACCAGGGAGCAATCTAGAAAAGTCTCATAGAGCAAGACAGATTAGAAAAAGAAGTGAAGATATGTTTACCATGACATGCATTCAATTGTAAAGTATTGATCAAGGTTTCAAAAATCAGATATATATCACATATATCGAATTGGATGAGGTATCAAATATTGCCGATATTTCTAATATTTCTAATACTGTCCATATGATAATTCCCAATATTGCCAATTCAGATACCATAAACAATCGGGCAATGCCAACTCTGATATTTTAAACCTTGGTCAAATATAACTAAATAACACGATAGACCAATGTTTCCTAGATCTGAAGAGATTTAGTTGATCCAAACAAGTACCTTGAAGGAAATTGAGTAATGCAGCAGTTATGAAGATACTCAGAACGCTTCTAAAAACATCTGGATCAAAGATAGCAGTAATAGAACCTGATGGACTCCATGCAATAATTAGCATAGCCTGAAAAAAAGAGAAGGTATTTTATGAGTTTATAATGTAAACTTAAGTATGATATTAACTATGACAAATAAACAAAATTTGTTACCTGAAAAGCCAGTATAAAGAATGTCCACATACGATCAAAACTTCTAAATAGATGCCAAAAGGTACGTACTTCGACAAAATTTGTTTTGGGCTTTCTTCGTCCCCTACTAACTTGATCATGATGCTGCAGACAGTTGTATGTTATTGAAGCGATAGAGCATGCTTTTATGTTGTCATTAATATAAAACCATCACATATACCATAGGAATAAAAGAGAAAAAAAAAACTCCAGACTCTTGTAAGGACAAAATTATAGGGGCAACTGTTGTTTCACAACTGAAACATAACACGTACTATTGTTAATTGACCACGTAATGGGATGGCATCTAGAATTTCATCATATCAGCTGGAAAACTTCCAGATTATTCTTTCTCTTGCTCCTTTTATCTACTAACAGTTTGACTAAAATTTAGGTAACATTAGCCAGAAACTAGCTGAAACATATTAAATAAGACCAAGAGATTCTATTCATAATACTAAATGAAATACTTTTTTCTTGGATATGGGATTTAAAAATAAGAATTAGTACCAAATAGTCAACAATTCCATTGGGTAAAAAAAGAGATACTAAAATAGTCTACAATTCTATTGGGTAAAAAAATAGATACTAACTTCGGTTTTAGGTCGTATCTCCTCTGTATGAATGAAAAAGTCAGCCTTGTGGTCCAAAGGCCACCCTAATTTGAAACAATCTCTTGACCTGCAAAAAAAGGTAATGTTTAATCATAGAAGCACCATAAAAAACATCAATTAAAAGGAGAAAAAACTCACCAAAAGTATTCATTTAAATCATCATAGTTTCTCCATTTGGAATGACTAGCAGTACCAGCTTTGTTTCTTTGAACTTCCTTTTATCAAAGACGTGAAGAGGATCAGACCATACTTGTAAAAAGTATTTTAGAAAAATAATAAAAACAGGATGAAGAAAAAGATAATTAAATCAAACATACTCTGGATTAAAATCAATACCTTGTGCATGACCTGATAGATAGGAGACACAACGTCTCGCAAAAATGATTCCTCCCCTTGATATGCTGGTTCAAAAAATCCTCCACTAGCGGAATGTACATTGCCAAATATGATGGCATGTAGCTCGTTTGCCATCTTCCATTATATATTGGTGAAAAGAATTAAGGTACTAGTCAAAGTTTGAAATTGTATATCATATGCTAATCGTAAACAAAAATTAATCTTATTTTCTCCTATCAAAACTTAGATTAATAAAAATGATAGGCTAAGAATCCACATCATCGTTCTATAAGTACTCTTAAAAGCAAATACAAAACACTTTCTTTTTTTTCAAGAAGTTGACAATTTGGGTATTCTTTTGTTTACAATTTCATAGGGACGAATAAGAACTAGGCAGTAAGGTCTAAAACATCGGAATCGCTATCGGCTAATCATTTATTATATCAAAATTGGCAAAATTAGTGTATCATGTTACCTGCATCTTAGATATCAGCAATATTGGCTGATAATATAAGGTATATCGTGTATCAAGTACCTCAAAATTTGATATGATATTGATAGATATCGCTATCAGCCGACAGTCAAAACCTTGTTAGGTATCTCCACTATCAAAGCTAGATTTTAACAGCAAAAGTTTTCTCCTTGTTTGTATGAATTATCTTTTGCAGTTGTTTTCAACATGGAGCATATTGTCTAATCTCAATCCGTAATAATAGATAAGGTTATATGAGAGTACAAGTATGGCAACAAAATCTACTGACTCAACTGATTCTTGCAATTGTTCTCTAACTTTGAGCAAGTCATCTAATTACAATCCACAAAGGATAAGGTCTTTATTTGCATCTCCAGGTTTTTTGGAGGCATTCAAATTTAAACGTGTCATGAGCACATTAACTGGATTTGCTTTTGGCTGGTCTCAACATGAGCCAGGTTGAGTAAAGACAAACATATGGTGAGAGATGAAAGCTCTTTTTCATATAAGATTTATTCCTCAATAATTTCCACCTCTTGATCATCAGCTGTCACTGTTAGAGTGACCAACTTTCCTCTAATTTTTTGGCTCTGCAACCATTAAATATGCCCGAGACAGAGTCTTCTACGCTGTCCAACACTCTTTGGCTATCATTTCCTTACTATATGAACTGTGATCAGTTGCTAATAATTTACTGCTGCCCGAGACACCAAACCAGCTCCCATCTTTGCTGTCTTTATCAGTAAATCAATCACAACTCAAGTAATTACTATCCACCTTATCATTAGATACAGGGCCTTCTAAGCTGTCCAACACTCTTTGGCTATCATTTCCTTACTATATGAACTGTGATCAGTTGCTAATAATTCACTGATGCCTGAGACACCAAACCGGCTCCCATCTTTGCTGTCTTTATCAGTAAATCAATCACAACTCAAGTAATTACTAATTATCCACCTTATCACTAGAGGGTATGGCCTCAGAACAAGTAGAAGATTCGAGAAATTTGCAAGATGATGTCAATAGATGACCTTTGGATAAAAATGATCGTGTATTGCTTGAACTCATAAGTAATAGAGTGACAGTTAACTTTTCTTCAACTTCTTAAGTCGCTGCCCAAGTCAACAAGGCAACGACCACCAATTTCGTTATTTGGTACAATAGAAGTCCATCTTGTCAGCTCCCTCAACTGACAAATGAGTTCCAAAATATGATCTGTATTAAATTTGTGATCCAAGTACACTGCCCTATCTAATGTTCAACTTCCATTGAACCTTTTCAGCGCATCTTCAAGATATATATTGTTCCTTCTCTCTTTTTGACCAAGTTGTCGAGTTTTAAAAAGGAAGAATTGATACAAGAAAAAAATAAGAAGAGGCACAAAAAGAATTATCATTACAGCATTGTGAATAGTACAGCTAAATTTCCATGAAAAGTTTCATGCTACAGAAACTTATTTTATATATATTAGGATTTTATTTTTTAAAGATCATTGTATCCTGAATCTATAAAAGCAGCAAATTTAATTTGCACATCTTTGGTCTCTCATTAAGGATTTTCCTGTTATGCTTATGTATTATTGAACAACAAAAACTTTGTAGCCTAATTAATAGAGGCACTAGTCTTAGTTTTCATATCATTACGGTTTATATTCAGGTTGAGAATTATTGAATGAAAAGTGAGATTCTTTTGTTCTTGGAATGATTGTGTGACTCAATTCCGCAAATCTAGGCCTGATTTCCTAGCATTATTTTTTATCTTTGCTCCCTTTCCTATTTTTATTAAAATCACTTATTGTTTTATATTCAAAAGGAAGCTTCTGTAAACCTTCTTCGTTGCTCCATTGGTTCCAACCCCCCATCATTAACCATAGAAATAAATTAAATTACACAGCCAAACAAATTCAACATAAACTTCCATATTAACTCATAAATAGTACTTAATTGAATAAACTATAATTGAAGTTGTTATAGCTATAGTTTGAACATGCCATTACTTCAAACAATGTTTATTTATGAAGCATGGACACTTTATGTCAGAATAGGTGTCACGCACTGGAATCAAATGACACTTGCCTATGTGCATCCCACACTCTCAAGTTGTAGTGGATTTTAAGAACTCAAGACTTGCGTGTTGGAGCCATGTTTGCTTTCCGAAATCCCTACATATTACGTATTAGACAGCATGGAGTTGTGCATTGCTTAGACCAATTGAAAAAAAAAAAAAAAAAACATAAGAGCGATACAAATCTAATAGACGTTAAATGCCTTGCAAATATGTGAAAGACTTCACATACTTGTAACATTCAAGGTATTGAGGATTGTACTTCCATATTCTATTTTTTACTATAGTCACTTGGATAGAATCCATAGTTTAAATTATTGAGATTTTAACTATTCTTTCTACTTTTAATAAAGCATGTCCTAACGAGTACAGGTTTTGATGTGTGTGATTAAAGAAGAAGCACATAGTCATTCTGTGCGTCCCTGTATACTATTTTTTTTTTCTGTCCCTATGTCAGTGTTGTATCTGGGTTCTTATCCATGCTTCATAGATGCTTATAGTCTACGGATAAGATTACGAGTGCAATTTTGATATCAAATGCATAGTTGTTATTTGCTAGCTATCTAAATCTCATTTCAACAGTCCAAGTAAATTAATTTGTTTCCACTACTTTTCTCTTCATTTGTTGGTGTACTGTCTGTGAACTTCTACAAATAAAATTGGCATGTGATATTATCATAAGTTGCAGGATATTGTAAATTAAAGTAAGAAAAGCGAGAGCATCTCATAGATAAAATAAAATAAAAAAATAGTGAGTTAGATACACTTCACAAACTTGAGAAAACCACCGTTACAGATCCAAGGTACCTACTTTATGGAAGATGTAGCAAAGGCATTCAGGCATAAAGCGAATATTTGAAGCTTCGCCCCAGATAAGGAAATAGAGTCCAATATAAAGAATTTGCAATTGTTGCACATCAGCATTGCTTGGGAAGCTGCATCGGGAAAGATAAAATATATAAACACCAAAATGAGATTTCTATTATAATAAATTGGTATAGCTTAAGCATTGTGTTACTGAAGAGAGACAAATTTACTATTCATATGACTTACTTGAGGTTCTGTTTGACATGCAAATAGTTACACCATGAACGATAGTTCTTAAAAACTTTGTCCAAAAGATTCTTCACAGTGTTATTATCCAACTGCAATGGCACATGCATTATCAAGTCTCCTGGTTTTACCGCTAAAAAGGAACACATGAATATACGATATATCTTTGAAATGCTAAAAGGATAAGAGAATATCATCTGAGGAAAAGGATTGCATTACCAGGGAGTAGTTATCCTCAGCCTTATTTCTTATGTCCATATTGGCGAGTAACAAAATCAAGTGTTCCCTTTGATTCTCCACATTCCCTTTCTTCAATTAAAGTTAAAGAAGATCCACTAATTTAGTTTCATAAACTATTAATAGTTTCTTTCCAGAAGAACAAACAGAAAAAAAAAAAACAGGATTGAAGTTACACAGACCATTTAGAACTTATCTAGAAGTGTGTATGGGTATTAGTAGTCTATTACTGAATAGATCTATAAACAAAAAAGAAAATTACTTGCCTGAAATCCAAATGTTAGCCAAAGCCAGTCAAGCAAATCACGAACAGATTTATCCTCATCTGAGGAAACCAAAGGCCCATCAACTTTTGGTTGGGTACTCTCTGTGGGCTGAACTCTAGGCATTGGAAGATTGTCCACCTTACGTAAAGCAGCCACAGCAGCTTTGATCTATACTATCCATAAAGATTGAGAAGAAACGGAAAACCAAAAAATAGAATAAATTAATAAAGAATTGTCACAACCTAGGAAAAACTAAATTTAGGCAAAAGCAAGGTCAGGATGCAGCTGACCTCAGGAAGTTCCATAATTGCTGGAGGAGCACCAGAAAAATGAAGAGGAAGAATATTATAGTGAGCAAAGTGAACTTTCTTTCTCTCAACTTCTTTGGCATATCTATTTATCTACATTCAGCATAAAACTTAAACTGTATCAAATAACAGTGAGAGTAAGCTGAGATATGTGACAATATATATGTGTGTCACACACACACACACACACACACACACACATCATCATCATCTTAACATCATATGATACAAACCTCATCATCAACTTTGTCTGAGGGTACCACAGTTTTCAGTACGTCGTATAATACTGATGCTATCTGATAATGTTTTGCCATCTCCTCGCTAAAAAATTACAGAATTAAGGAGACATGAGTAGTAATGAAGAGACAAACTCAAAAGGTTGTTTGCTTAGTATAAATTATGAAAGTCAAAATAAACATGTACTAGTCAAAAATTAAATGGTTCAACTTACGGTTTTCTTTTGGTGGGACCCTCCTTGACAAAATTTTCATAGTACGACTGGTAGAACTTTTGGATTTCTCTTGGATCATTTCTTGCAAGCTGAGGCTTTGTTTCCACTTCATCCTGCCCGCACAAAAGGGAAAGAAAAATACATTCACGGTCGCAATAATGGGGACTTGAAATGAAAGAAACAGAAGAGATGAGGTGGATTTGACTGTGTGATGTATGCACGCGCGTGCGAGTTTGTATGTGGTTAATACAATGAGATGGCCATGTTATTATTCACATCATTACATGAGAGACAATAAAAGAAGGATAAGATATGATCTATAGTTGCAACTATTATTCACATGTCCAGTAATTTATATACTGTTTTGTCTTAGGAATTTGAACTCAAGTCAGTCAACTTTGTTAGTATTATGTTAACTTAGGCAAGACATAATTTGCTTGTAAGGCACAAACAAGAGGCAAAAAGAACTTTACATTGAACTTTCTTCTATCTCTATTTTTGTTCTATAATTATAGACAGTATTAAACCTTATCTTAAAAATCTTAATTTTCTGACTGAAAAGAGCCCCAAATCCTACTTTTGGGGTGAGATAACCCCAGATCTACATCAATTTTTTGAAAGCAAAGTCGGAGATAATTGAATATTTTGTGAGAGATTTAGATGATGACCCCAAGTCTTCATTGCATTCACACTGTGTCAGCCCAGGCCTCCAGAAACTGATGAAAGCTTCAGATCCGACTTCCATGGCAAGTGGTTATGTAAAAGTGTTCGCCATATTGTAAATGATTCTTTACTAAGATTTTTCAATGAAAAATTACAATTATGAACGGCTTCCCGTTTATAGAACATGAGGAAAATCTAATTCCCTTTTCGTTTAAAACTGGACTCAAGAGTAGCTATGAAGGACGATCCTGCTCTCCATTAACACTCTGTATAAACTTTGGTTGGCGAAAATTTTGAGCTTTTAATAGCATCAGCACTTAAGCGAAAATAGCTTTTTTTTTATAATACTAATCTCTCGATGCCTTTTTCCGCCTAACCTTCTCTATTTATAGAGGTTTGGAGACTTTTGAGTTGATGTAACTGTTCAACTGTTGGTCTCCACAATCTGATAATTAATTTCTCGCCTTTTGCTCTAGTGGATTTGTATTAAATCTCCAGAATTTGTAACCAACGTCTTTAATCCTTTAGATCGTAACTGAAAGGCAAAATGCGAATCTCAAACATAGTTCTTTCAAACTGCAACTGGGATGTGAATCTCAAACTTTAGATTCGCAGTTCTTTCAGACTGCAACTGGAATACGAATTTCAAACTTTAGATTCGCAGTTCTTTCAGACTGCAACTGGAATGCAAATCTCAAATTTTGAGATTCACAGTTCTTTCAGACTACAACTAGAATACGAATCTCAAATTTTAGATTCGCAGTTCTTTGTTGTGATGACATGTACATTGTTTGCATAATATACTTAGACGCGATAATGAGACCCTGTAGGGCCCACTCTTTATTATGTCTGCGAATCTAGATAAAAAGATTCACACTTCAGTTTCATCCGTGAATCAAAGATTGCGTCTTATCCTTTATAGAAAATAAAGTACAACTCTGTAAAGACCACGTCTTATTTTTTTGTAATTTATATACGCGGATCTCTCTTTTATGAAAAATGATCCCAATGAAAGAAAATTCCGTCAACAAAATCCCTCCAAAGTTTTCAAAACCCCATGATTTTAGAAGTGTTTTGAAATACTTTGGATAATTTTGGCCAAAATACAATCTTCGCATTTTGAGAGGAAATACGACTTTGTATCAGAATTGCGAATTTCGCGCTTTTGGGAAATGCACGACTCTGCATTGTAGCCACGGATAGAGTATGACTCTGTATTAGAGCCGCGGATCTCGCGTTTTTGCAGTATACCCGGAAAGTTAATACTTTTCTGGCATAGAAATCTAGACGTTTTCTGAGCTTCATTAATGGGGAGATCCTCACGAGATTCCGACCAGAAATCTCGTCTGTCAAATCACCTGTTATAAAATCTCAAACTCATCATTTAAAATATCTTTTAACACTTTCTAAAAATTTTGAACTTTAGACTTTCTCCAAACTTTCAAAACCCTTCGTCTTCAAACTCCTTATCCTCAATTTTCTTAAGAACTTTAAGAAGATGACGAAGAAGGTTTCATCATCTGGTCTATCCAGCAATGGTTCCCAAAATTCTCGGCCTACTTCTAGCGCCATAGTGGTTCGGCAGGAACCTCTGGTTGAAGGTGATTCTCTTACTTCATATTATATTTGGAATTTATACTCTAACCATAAAAAAGCATTTTCCTTTTTACTATTTCGTTTTAGCTCTTTCTTCTTTTCATATAGTGAATTACACCTTAAACTCTTGGCCAAAAGATCATTACTTTGGCCATACAGGAAAATAAGATGGGCAACAAAAATTTTAGGCTTGGTCGAGTCTTTCTACGTTGTGCAGCATCTAATGGCCGAGAGAGGAAGAGTAAAATCTTGAACCCTACTCGTCCTACATTGCGAGAATTTATGACTACTGTCCCTTTTGAGAGAAAAAACAAGAATTTATTGAACAAGCCTCTATTTTTGTTCGGTGATCATGTCTCAATCCCTGATGATTGCTTAGATGATAGTGTTTACAAGTGGCTCCGTCAGATTAACGGTCGTAACCTATTTCTTCCTGATATAGAAAGATCTTATCTATTCTTGTACTTCTAGTCACTTTATATTCCCAAAACCATGGATTGGCATTTAAATAAACTGCAAGATGGTGTTTTGCTTGGTGGATTCATTGCACAAAGTGCATTTCCTTGTTCTACTGGAAAACATTTTTGCGGATTATTTCCAAGATCTTTTACGCAAGACCTCCCTATGGGTGAGACTCCGATAATTGCCCGAACTTTCTTATATCGTTTTGTTGATGCACAAGGAGAATTCTCAGTCTAAGACTTTCGCTAGATGGATCCATATTACTCCCAAGAGAGAATGGGCGATCTTGAAAAAATAATTCTCAAGAGTTTTTTAGGATCAATTGAAGTACGCAAATCGTTATCGCGCCATAAGGGCAGTTCAACATGAAATTCCTCCTAATAGGTTTTATTTCTTTTCCTTATTGGATTTGTATAACCCTAATACTTGCACTTTTTTCACACTCCGAGGTGAATTAGGGCTTGCCCTTCATGAAATGTATGAGATTTCAGGACTACCTATGGGAGACATTCTCTATGAAGAATATGTCCCCACAAGTGAACTCCATTTATTGAAAACTTGGGATCCCATGATTTATGACACTTACTGGGAATTGCTTTGCCACTATCATATCTTTGCTCACATGTGTAACACTCGAAATGTAAAGCAAAAGAAATAGCTGCAGTATCATTTTCCAAAGTTTTCAAAGAACAATCTTGACTTAACTAGTCTTTCTCCAATTTCCTAGAAAGAGGATGAAGAGAGAATTGCTCAATGTGGAATAGATGCGTATGTTGTTGAATCAGATGAGGATGTCTTCAAGGTCGGGGCATCATTTGAGAGTTTTCATTATCAGGCTTTACAACCCATATCAGACCCTGCTTTGTTGGCGGGTTTCTTGATGTTATGGTTGAAAAAGTGTGTAATTCCATCACAAGAAGTTCTACCAATCGAAGTGGTATATCCGGCAGTCTTGTTAGCATTCGGTCGCCCACTCAGTTTATTGCTAGCAATTGTTTGTGGAATCCAAAGTGGATTAAGAAAATTAATTACTCTATTCTGCAATGTCAAGAAAGACCATGATAATGAAGGAAAACTGATTGTCAGGACTCTAAATCTGCGGGTGGAACTTCCATAAACTTAATTGATGGCTTGGATAGTTCTGCACTGCCCTTCATTAATGAGTCCAATTGATACTCAAGTAGATTTGAGCTCTCCAAAAGTTCAATATTATGAGAAATCCCACTAGAAAGAAGGTTACATGGCTACGGTCCACAAAACACTTCGATATTATGCTAATTATGAATTATTCAGGTCTTTTCCTTACTTTCCAAATGCTAGCTATAGAGAAGAATTCGCAGATATAGCTGGTGCTGATAATTTCATGACTCTGTCTCCTGGGTGTTTCAGGTGGTTAATAAATATATGTCCAGAACACTTGGTTCTCCGTTTAGGGAATCGCTGTTATATTGAGCCTTATTACCCAAGTCGCTTTTCTCGACAGTTTGGGTATGAACAGTTGTATATTGGGAATCCAAATACAAATATGAGTTTTACTGGGAATCTTTTTGAGGGGGCCAGAGCTTGGTTTCATTTCATCTCTGATGATACAAAGGCCAAGTTCAATTTTCCACTCAAAACCCCAAATTCGTCTGATTTTCAGATTTTGCAAATGGTATTCTGCTGTCCATTCCATGCCTCATATTTTTTATGTAAGCTTTACTTGTTTGAAAGACATTAGAGCATGGTATGCTCAAAAGAAAGAGGTAGATAGCACTAAAGTAGTTGGAATAGAAGAGTTTGACATTGAAGAAATCTTATCAAGGGATGAAGGCAAAAAGTCGACGGTGCGATGAGATGACAAAAAGCAGTCAAAAGCCACCCTACCGGCTTGCTCGCCTTCCTTCCCACGAACCCTTCAGGACAATAATTCGAAAACAATCTGTACCGTCGGAAGGGTAGTCGTCAGGGGGATCTCTGTCGGCAAGACCTACTTTCTCCACGGAACTTTCTCGATTCCAATGCAACTGGTAATTTTTGAGTTGACGTAACAAACCAGTACTACAATAGGCTCAATAGATCGACATGTATCTCCCACCATTCCAACTTCTCCTTAATCAAAATCTTCTCCTAAGAAAATCTCTTACAAATGAAAGAGGTTGAGACATCTAAGTGACTTGCCAATCATTCCACAAGCTGCATTAGCTGAAACTGGCGCAACAATACTTAGTTCAGTTTTTGAAACTGCTGAAGAGGAACAAGAAGATGACGATGATGCGAATTTGATTCCTCGCTCATCTAAAAAGTATCGGAGTCAAGGACCTGATTTTCCTAGCGATCCTATTACAGAGGTTCCTTCTACTGCACCAGCAATTGGGTTTCTACCTTCTTCAGAAAGACCACTTCAATTGATGCAAGAGGAATCTGATGCCCCTGTTCCTCCATTAATCCGAGTTATGAGTGATGATGATGATAGTTATATCATTCGCTCCTCTACTTCTTCATCAGACTATGGTAAATATACATTTCTAACAGTAAAAGAGAGAGCTGAGGTGTATAGACCTGGAGAATCCAGTTCCCAACCTCAAGGTCTATTCTAAACTTGACTCATTTATATCATCTTTTATTTCTTTTATCACCATTTAATAATTTCTCTTTTTTTCTTTAGAAATGTTTCCTTCTACTCCAATTTCGGAATATGTACCTGAAGGTGATACTTCATATATTGATACTGAAGTTCAATCAGAAATTGCATCTAAAACTACTGCAACTACTGACCCTATTAAAGTTGCTGAGGTTACTGAAGTTAAGTCTGTTGAGCCTGCTGCGACTATTGAAGTTGAAGTTGTGGCTACTGATGCTACTGAAGCTGTTGTCCCAGTTGGAATTACTTCAACAACTGAAGTCAGAACTGATGAAACTACTGAGATTACTGCTCCTGCTGATGTCGTTGTTGTTGGAGCTATTGAAGTTGGAACTTCTAAGACTACTGTTCCTTTATCTCAGAACATATTACAGGTCATATCTACCCCAGGGATTGTCTCCGGTGCAACTACTTCTTTTTCACTGCCGTCAGCAAGTTGTGCAGAAATTGATGCACTGGAAGATGACATGCTCTAGCATACTATTAGAGTCTTTTTTTATTTTATGGATCACTGTATCAATAAGATTCTGAAAGGAAATTCTTTCTCCTCAGTTGACAGTATTCTCAATATTTATTTGGCTGGCATAGCAAGTGTTGGTAGAGAAGAGAAAGTCAATCCTTATAAACTTATAGTTGCCGAACTCCAGAATTATACTGACTCTTTATTGAAGATTTGCAGTGCTGATAAGTCAGAAATGACAGAGACCACTTTTCACAGGCTGATGGAAGAACAACTCAAGCTCCAGAAAGAAGTGAAAAGAAAAGTTGATGCTTGTAAGGCCTGTGTTGACAAGAATCAATCAGACAAACAGTTTCTATGTATTCAAATAGAGAATGTTACTTCAATTATTGAAGGCTCAACCTATTGTGAGAACTCGGAAAACCATTACTAAAACTCAGGTTTTCCTTGAAAAGATTTATAAGGAGTGAGTGGATTCAAAGAAGAATCTTGTTGATTTGTCTATACAGCTTGATAATGTGAACCAAGTTTTCTCGACTACTCAAGCTGAATTAGAGGCTTTGAAATCTGAACCAGTAAACAATACAACTATCAATGAAGAGGAGTTACGTAGGCAAGCTGTTGTTCACGCTTATGAAGCCATTCAGTTGGAGATAAGTGATGTAGAAGAAAAAATCAAGGCTCTCATGAATTAATAAATTGTAAAACTTTTTTTTTTTGTTCATAATGCAAACTCAGATTAATCTCATGAATGCAATCTTTCCTTCTAATTTTGTCCAATATAAACTTGGAACAATTTTTTATTTGTCATCTCATTGAAACTTTGAGCCAACTCTATGTAAATCTTATCTTGACTTTGACGAATTGGCGTATCAGACATGACTTTATGCTCAAAAATGCAAATCTACATCTGAATCGCGAGTTCGCATATAAGTGTAACCCTGCATTAAAATATGTAGGTTTATATATAAGAGTAACCTTGTATTAAAATCCGTGGGTTTATGTATAAATGTAACCCTGCGTTAAAATCCGCAGGTTTACATATATAGAATAACTTTTCATTAACTTGATTGACTTTTTGGTGCAAAGAACTAAGCACTGCATGCATCCATTAATGACAGGATTTTAAACAAAAATCTCAGCTGAAAATCTCATTTTCTTTGTGCAGATACCGAAACGTTCCATGCAATAATAATAAATCTTATTGAGATTCGAGTCAAAAATCTCAATCGAAAATTTCACCTATAAAATCTCCCAGCCGAAGATTTGAATCATGAAATCCTCTATATAAAGCGCCCAGCCTTTCTTCCAAAAAGTTATCCTAACTTGAGAATTCTTCTCTACTTTTACAAAGTTCTTCTCCAAAGCCAATGGAGCTTTGTTCTTCTTCCTTGTCCTTGATCAAGGCAATGGACTGGGGTTAGCATGTCACAAGACCTTCGGATAATGTTACCGTATTTGTGCCTGGTCTTCTGCCAGGTTTGTTGGAGAAAGAATATCTCATTGAAAAGATTCTTTTAACTGTAATCATTTTCCTTAATTATGGTAAGTTTTCTCATTACGAACATAAACCAGGTATTTTCTTTTATGTTTCTTAACGAGATTTTGGATCTATTACAGAATATAACCGTAGTCATTTTTCTTAGCAATGACCCACACCCGTCTGGTTCTCAAAATTTTCCAATATCTTTGGAGAGCCAGAAAATCTCATGTACTTTTTATGAGATAAAAATTTCGGGTGTGTGGCATTGTTTATTTCCTGCCTAGCATCCTTAAAGTAAGGATGGTAAATGGTTGTCGGTAACCCTCAATTTCAGCAGTTCCGCAAGTTGTATACTTGGGAACATGCATTTGGTACACTCAGCATTAAACTAATCAAGTCACTGGCAATATTGATCATAACTGAGCAAACAAACTTGGAAGTTTTCAACCATCGGTAGGAGGAGACTACAAAAGCAAACTTTTGTCTTTACTTATAAAGCCATCCATTTGAGATAATAGATGTTGACGAAAAAAAAAAATTTAATGTTCTCTTGACTCAAAGATTTGTACTTTATTTCCATTCATTGTATGATATTAAGGAACTCTTTGTAATATTGATTTGGTAATGAATAAAATTTTTACTTCTAGAATTTTGTTATCATTCATTCAGAGATAACTGTTAACATGATAAATGATTTTGGTTTTGATCATCAGAGATAACTGTTAACTTGATGAATATTTTGACTTTCGAGAATATTGTTCAGAGAGAATTTTTAACTTGACAATATAAAGTCATTATTCAAACACCCAAAATGGATTTTCCTGCGAATGAATAAGTTTCTTTAATCAGGATAGAACTAACTATTAACTTTTCTGAATAAGTTAAAATCTGCATTGTTCAGTGACTTATAATATAACAGCTTCTGAATTGCCAGAGATAATGTTTAACGTGGCAAATTTGGAGGAAAAAAGAAAAAGAGCGCAACTTTACAAAATTCGCGCTTTTGCCAGAGACAATTTTTAACTTAGCAAATTTGGAGGGAAAAAAAAGAGCGCGACTTTACAAAATTTGTGCTTTTGCCATAGGTAACTTTTAACTTAACAAATTTGGAGCAAAAGAAAAAGAGCGTGGCTTTACAAAATTCGCGCTTTTGCCAGAAGTAATTTTAACTTGACAAATTTGGAGGAAAAGAAAAAAAATGTGACTTTACAAAATTTGCGCTTTTGCCAGAAGTAATTTTTAACTCGACAAATTTGGAGGAAAAGAAAACAAGCGTGACTTTACAAAATTCGCGCTTTTTAGGAAGCTCTTATTCCATAATCGCAAATCTCAAACAAAAACAAGTTCGCAGGATTTTTAGCATTTCAATTGAAAGCTCAGAATAATATTTCTTCAGAAAATTTCCATTAATTGGCATCATTATTTTATCACCATTCAGTTTTGTCAAACGATATACACCATTAGAATAGACTGTATTAATAACAAAAAGTCCTTTCCACTTTGGTTGGAACTTTTCTTTAGATTTTTTATTGGTTATGATTGGTCTTCTTACTAACAGAACCAGATCTCCTTTCTTGAAAGTTCTCTGTCTAACCTTTTTATTAAAGGTTTTGGAGATTCACGCTTGGTAAAGTTCAATAATTTGTTGAGCTTCCAAATGCTTATCAAAAACTTCTAACTACAGAAGTATTTATCGATATCTTTCCTCTTGTGTCATTTTGGTTGCTACTGCGACCCTTAATGACAGAATTTGAATTTCCAAAGGTAATATTGCTTCAGACCCGTACATCAAAGAAAATGGCGTAGCATTTGTAGGAGTTCTGACACTAGTTCGATAAGTCCAAAGATATTCTCCAACTTTTTCATCTCAATCTCGTTGGTTGGATGAAATAAACTTTTTAAGAAGCTTCACAATAGTTTTATTGAAAGCCTCTGCCAAACCATTGGCTGCTGGATAGTATAGAGACGAAGCTCCACTTCCAATTCAATACTTATTGCAAAACCTAGAGAATGACTCACAAACTGAGGTCCGTTGTCATAAATGACTCTTCTAAGTACTCCAAAGCGGTATATAACATGATGTTTAATGAATTTAATCACATCTGAAGATTTTACTTCAGTTAAAGTAACAGTTTCAGTCCACTTTGATAAATAATCGGTTATAGCCAAATTGCCAATATAAATCGATGGCACTTCGTTGAAGGAGGGAAGATTGATCCAATAATGTCCATTCCCCATTGTTCAAATGGCCATGATGCAGTCGTTGGGTGAAAATACTTTGGGGCTTGATGTATGAAGTCCTGTATCTGACAGGCTCTATATTTTTTAGTATAAATGACTGCATCTATCATCATTTTGAGTCAATAATAATCCATTCTTCGAAGTCTATCCCAGATTTTTTTTGTCCTGATTGATGTACTCTGCAAATGCCGTTATGAGCTTCTTCAAGTGCTTCTTGAGCTTCTTTATTAGAAAGACAACGAAGTAAAATCCCATCATAAGATTTTCTATAGGATTAATTACACTCAGACTCCCTGTAGTATGGGGGATGTATAACTTATCAATCCTAAATTTTAAAACTCTCACTTAGACTCCCTGAACTATCTAAATTACCGTGTTTTAATTACACTCAAACCCCCTATTTCAAGAGGTCTAACTGAGAGTTTTAAATTTTAGGGGTGATAAGTTATACACCCCCATACTACAGGGAGTCTGAGTGTAATTAATTATTTTCTATATAATGTCTATAGTTCGGCATTATAATAGAATCGAACAGCTTTTCTTCGAATTGTTGTTGTTTCTTTAGGATTTTATGGTAATATTCCATAAAGAATATAATCTATTTAAAAAAATCGTCGGTCTCTTGGTTCAAGATTAGACTCAAGAGCATATACTCATCTGCTTCTTGTTTCTTATCTGAATTCAGTTCCACCTCAAGCTCATACTTTGGGCAAAACAATTCTTTACTTCCCACTATTACACATTTGTTAGCGTTTCTGGGTAATGCTATAGTAGCAGCCAAGAAAGCTAGTGCATCTGCATAATCATTCTGGTGATGCAGTACCTGAATGGTATAGAAACCATTAAAGCTATCCGCCATCTTTATTACTATTTGGTAATATGGTAACAGATCTTCATTTCTGACTTCATATTCTCCTCTAACTTGGTTTATAACAAGTTAGAAATCTCCGTATGCTTCTAAATCTTCACCCCAACTATTTGACTATTTTTAAACCAACCATTAAGACATTGTATTCAGTAATATTATTAGAGCACAAACTTGTCAATGAGTACGCTCTAGGAATAATATGATTATAGGGAGAAACAAAAACAACCCCCACTTCTGCTACCATCTTTTCTTAAGATCCCATTCTAGAAGCGTCGTCAAAGAAAAGTTATCATATATCTTTTGTAACAGCATTTACTTCAGCAGTTTCTTGTTGAATATCTTTTTTCGAAATTATATTTCCTTCACCTACTTCACTAAGGATATCCTCATACAATTTTGAAGATGCTGGAATCAGGTGTTCAGATAAGAAATCAGTTATAGCTTGTCTTTTAATTGATTTTTGTAGAATGAAATGCATAGCATATTGTGATAGTAGAATGGCCCAATTAGATAATCTGGAATTTAATGATCCAAGCTTGGTCATTAATATTCTTAAGAGATTAACTCTCGATATAACGTGGATTGTTTGTCCCACTAAATAGTGTCGCATTTTCTGTATTGCAAACACTAAAACTAGACATTCTTTTTCCACTGGATTATATCGATATTCAGCTTCAATTATCATTCTACTGAGATAATAAATGGTTAATGGCTTGTTCATACCCTAATTCATTCTTTTGCGTCAATAAAACTTCCAAGGAATGATCCCTAGTTCTCACATATAACAGGAAAGGTATTCATGAGACTGGAGCTACGAGAATAGGTGGTTTGGTGAGATATTCCTAGATTTCTTTAGATGCTTTCTGACATGCATCATCCCAAATGAATGATACTCCTTTCTTCATCAACCGTGTAAAATGTTGGTATTTTCCAGATAAATTTGATATGGATCTGCGAATATATGCCAGCCTACCCTGCAATTCTCTCAATTCTTTGAGATTTTTTGGTGGCAGCATATCTTGGATTGTTTTAATTTTGTCTGGATCAAGATGAATCCCTTGGCATGTGACTACAAAGTCGAGATTTTCCACTGGAAACTCCCAGAAAATATTTAGTAGGATTCATCTTAACCTAGTGTTTCCGCATGAGATAAAACATGGTTCTCAAATCACAAAGATGATCATTCTTGTTCTTTCTTTTAATTGCCAGATCATCTACATAACATTCTATTGTCTTTTGTAGATGTTCTTGGAATACCATATTCATGGCGCGTTGATATATAGCACCAGCATTTTTCAGACTAAATGGCATGACTGTATAATAGTATACTTCAAGTGGCGTTCTGAAATATATATGCTATCATCAAGGTACATTTTAATTTGGTTATATCATGAATATCCATCTATAAATAACATCCTTTCATAGCCGCAAGTATTGTCAATCATGACATCCATAATAGATAAAGGAAATTCATCCTTCGAGCATGCTTCATTTAAATCTCTGAAATCAATGTAGACCCTGATCTTTCTATTCTTTTTAATTACGGGGACTATATTTGCGATCCAATCGGATGTTCTTCGCGAATGAAGCCTGATTCAATTAACTTTTTTATTTCAGCTTCAATTGCCTCCATAGTTTCAGGACAAAATCTTCGTTGTTGTTTTACTGGCTTTGCATCTGGCTTAATATTTAATTTATGAACCGCGACTTTTGAGTCGAATCCTGACATATCTTCATAATTCTAGTCAAAAATATCAATGTACTCTCTAATGAGAGAGATCATTTCTTCTTTTTCTTCTGAAGATAAATTTTCACTTATAAATATGGGTTTAGGGTTAGTTTCGTCACTCATATTTATCTGCACTTTGTCTTAGGTTGGAGGTTCTCTTCATTCAAATTAGATTTTCAACTTCATATTGAGGTGTTTTGCCCAAGGATCATCTTTGATTGGTGATAATGCATCATCTTCTTCGTCTGTAGAGACCATATTGACAGAAACTTCTTAAAAAATAGCACCAATGCTTCCATCTGAATCTCAACATGATGATTCTAACGAATGAGTTTGCTGCCTTTTTTCAGATTTCATATCTGAAAGATCTTCAGGAATGGTAATATATCCTAACCTCTTGCCAATTTTATCATAATAATCAAGCATGTTTCCTTTCGGAACAAAATATTGAAGGATTGCTTTCCTTCCTTTTTCAAAATTTAACCCCTATTTTTGGTTAGGTTATATTCTATTTTTCTTATTAACCTATGGGAATTTTCATCATAATGGAAGAACTCGGGATTTTCCTATTCTTCCTCAGAATCTAACTATTTTCCTTTATTCTTGTTATTTGCTTTTCCAAATATCATAGGTTTTTTATTTTTATTTTTAGGAGGAACTTCAAAAACAGCTTCATTTGCATCTCCATCGTCATCACTTTGCATGTAAAAGGATGATCGAATAGGTGCTTGAAATGAAACTAAAGAATATATTTTATCCAGGTGATCACTGACCATATCAGTATTAGTACTTAAGGGTTCAGAATCAATACCAGAAGAATAAGCAAACTTTATATCTTCATTAATTATCCACTCACTATCAGAATTGGCGGTGTCTTTTACATCAAGGCCTTCAAGACTTATTACAATAGGATCTATTTCCCAGATTTCATTATCGGATTCCGAATTTTCGGATCCTGATTCAGTGTCAGCTTCATTGCCGCTATCAAATTCTTCTGAAGCAAGTTGTTTGCTGCATCAAATGTATCTTGGTATAGCAATGCGTCAGTAAATTAATTTTCTACTCCTTTAAAGAGTTGTTTATCTGCCACCAAGGTCTTCACATTCCCATTTTTGTCTATATATTTCATACATTGATGAAGTGTAGAAAGGATGAGGTTGATATGAATTCACGGTCTTCCGAGTAGAAAATTATAAGACGTGTCAGTATCTATTATATAGCATGTGATCTCCGTCTTCAAGTCTCCAATCTGATATTTTAACTTTATTTTGCTAAGTGGTCTGCTACTATTAGCATTGAACCCAAAAATGGTAGTATTTGTTTATGCCAATCTGCTCATTAGGATTCCAAGATATCGCAACATCCTTCTTGGCATTATACTTAGGGCGGATCCAGATCAACTTGGATTCGGTCAATTTCTGATGACCTTATGTATTCTTTGTAATACAAAGGATGATGATACTTATTATTTTTTACTTGCATATATTCTGGCAAGAAGGTTATGCAAGGAATCTTTTTAGAAGTTTGATGACATACTGTACAAACTTCTTCTTCAGATGTTTCTGGAATTTGAGCCAAGAACACTTCAGAATCTTATAGTAAAGCTTTTCTACTTTGCCAAGAGAGCTTTAGGAGCTCATATAAAGTAATTCTTGCAGGAATATTAGCCAATTGTGCTAATACATCAAATTTGTAAGGTTTCTTAGAACTTTCTGCAGGCTCTTTATCTTTACTTTTAAGAACTTTGTCAAATTTAAACTCTTTTGCCTTATTCTTTTTTGGAGATAACTGAGGCTCTGTTAATTGATCATAATTTTTTAAGTATTCTTTGTCTGAATGAGTCCCAGAAGGTTTTAGTCGATCCATGTTAACTGCTAAAAAATCCTTTGGTTCTTCTTCTTCTGAGTCTGATAGAGAGGGAATTTCTGCATCCTCCTCAGGAATTGCAGTAACAACGTTAGAAGTAAAAATCTTCCCTTTTGATTTCTTCTTTGATGAATTTGAAATCTATTGCTCGTTTTAAAGGAGATCTGGATATACCCACATTATCTCTCCTTTTGAGGTTTCAAAAAGATGTAATGCTTTCTTTTATTGCTAATGAGGATCATAATTCACAATTCTCATTGTGCATTTGGGAATGGACTGAACTCCGTCTTGAACAGTCGACTCTATCCATTCTTGAGCTTTTCCAAATCTGACAGTTACCATATTCGCGATTACTCTCTTCTGATCTTCTCATAATTTGATGACCTTAACATCCACCAGAGCCTGAATCTTATCCTTAAAGATATAATAATTTTGATAAGATGATTAATGATCCTATGATACACACAATAATTAGGATCGTTAACATTTCCAATTTCTTTAGGTCGCTTGAATTCTGGTAACTTCAGCATATTCTTAGTCATGAGTAAATTGAAGATAGTATTAGTATGCTCATCTTTAAAAAAATATTGCTTATGAGAAAACCGCGGTTGAGAAGGATTTTTTGGAAAAGACTTTGCAGGATTTGGTGTATCATCGTCATTATCTTTCCCTTTGTGTTCCTTAGGTCGAGAAGACTGGTGCGATCTAGAATAATTATTTTGCCTTGGTTTCTCTCCTTTTTCTTCTTCGAGCCTTTGAGTAATTTCTTCAGCTTTTTCAGCTTATAGCGAAAGATTTTTCCAAGTAGAAGACTTTACAGTCCCCATTCTAACAAGAACTTTGGTGGAGAGATTATCGGCAAGTTTCTATCAATGTTTTCTCTGACATCCCATGCGGACATCTCAGAGAATCATTTCTAAATCTTTTTATAAAATTTTGAACTGATTCTCCTTTCTTTTGCTTTGTAGCTAGGAGTGTTGGCATTAAAACTTCCATATCATCTTCATAAAACCTTGTTAAAAAGGCTTTTTCAATGTTATTATATGAATTGATGGTCCCGATTACAACATTCGGAACCATTCGAATGCTAGACCTGTTAAGATACTAACAAAGACTCGTGTAATGATCGGGTCATTTCCAGTTAAGTGTCCCATCTGTGACTTAAAATAGTAAAGATACTGATTTGGCGATAATTTACCATCGAATGATTTGAGTTTTAATGGTTTGTAATTCTCTAGGAACGGTATACTTTCTCATTCTACCAGATATGGTCTTATAACCCCTAACCTTTGCAAATCATTCTTATGTATGAGAGCATCAAGTTGATTTTGAAAACTCTCTATCTAAGCAGTATTTACATTTTCTTCTTGATTCGAATTTCTTTCTTGATGATGGAAGTGTACAGAGTGATTATTTTCTTCATGATGATCCGCATTATTTTCATTCCCATCCCTAGGAGGAACGCGAGATGATTCTTCTGTATTCCTCCCTTTATCATTTCTTGGATTGCGTAGAGATTTAGAAGAAAATTCTCTTTTATCATTTCTTCTTGCTTTTTCCAAGTCCAACAAGACATGAAGCATAACTCTGATTTCATTGATAGTGTTTTGTTGTTATTAGATAGTTTTATCTTGTTCATCAATCTTCTTCACGAACTCTTCTGGAGTATTTTGTGCCATATACACGGATACGGAGTTTTCAAAGAATGAGTCCGATATCTGGGATTCAGCCACAACTGAATTTACTGTATTTTTTCATCAGAAAAGACCTCAGCCATTTCTCTATAGTCTAATGGTGTTGTTACTTCTTTCCTGAGTCGGGTGTTCTGAAAAACATCCCGCATCTCACTGAATACACTCTTCAAATCTGAAGAATATTCAAAGACGGGAATCTTTTTTAGGAAATTTCTTTGTTTTCTTTTTTTTCTTTCCGAAACTTATCATATTAGATGATATTTCAGGGTATTCAGGCTCAAAAAATTCCTACTTGTTATGTTGTCTCTTGTTTTATGGTTGAGACGAAAACGTCGTAAATCGGTTGAAAACTGATTGTTTACGAGAGACCACCACACATTAGCAATGCGATAACACTGCATTGATCAATTGCTCACAATAACAATGAGACATTCGGGATTTTTCTTTCTTTTCATTGAGAAATTCCCTAAGTTCTCTTGTATCGAAGCTCATTGTTTTGCTAGTAGAGGTGTCATTGCCTCCAAATGATATCTTCGGGATAGGAGTTTTTATCCCTTTGAAAATTTCAGGAGCAAATTTTACTTTAGCCATAGTAGTGGATGGATGAATTTCTGAAACACGAGCTTTAAAGGCTGGTTCTTTGAAAACCGCGTTTTTCAATGGGTACGCGAATTTGTGGTTCACGTCTATTTGTAAAAACGCGATCTTGAACACCATGTTTTTCTCCCGAGGCATGAGGGTGGGGCCCTCGTCCGCTTTGTAGAACGTGAATGTAAACTCCGCGTTTATAATTATAAATAAATTTGGTGGGTGTACAGTGTTTTTTATACGAAATATGAGTAAATCCATCTGCATCTTGATTTATTTTTTTTTGTCATCTAGAACCACCATTTCGCTTTTTGGTCTTCATACTTGAATTGTACGTCCTCGCAACTGTGGTTCAACAGTCTCTTGTTGCTTCATGGCTTTGCGGAAAACGCGAGCCCTGCTTCTTCGTATGTTCCTTCTCATCGTGCGGGTGAGAAAAACTTTATTTTCTAAGTCACCTTCTTGACAATCAGAAAATGGTCGTTTCCCCTTGTTATTATGGGATCCTGATCCATCTTCTCGAGGAGATCCTCATGAGTCTTGGTTAGAACAAACCCTGAGTTTTGTGCTGGTAAAGGAAATAATTCTCCTTTGAGATTAGATTGGTCTGAGGAGTCTTTTGATTGAACTCCTATCTTCGAAATCTCTTTAGAGGCTGAGTTGTTAGTAATCTTACGGCATTTCCTTAAGGAATTAGGGCTTCTGGAGCTAGAAGAGAAATATTCTTCATATTTCTCTTGATTGAACTCAATGATGAGTGATTCGACCATACTACCAACTGGAATATTATCAGATTGAGCTACAACATTATTATTAAAAATGATAGGTATCCCCAGCGGAGTCGCCAATTTTCTATTCGCCATAAAATTGCAAATAATTTTTTATTGAAATTTTTCAATGAAAAATTACAATTATGAACAGCTTTCCGTTTACAGAAAATGAGAAAAATCTAATTCCATCTTTATTTAAAACTGGGCTCAAAAGTAGCTATGGAGGATGATCCTGCTCTCTGTTGACAGTTTGTATAAAATTTGGTTGGCGAAGATTTTGAGTTTTTGATAGTACCAGCACTTAAGCGAAAATAGCTTTTTTTTTAATATTGATCTTCCTATGCCTTTTTCTGCCTATACTTCTAGTATTTATAGATATTTGGAGACTTTTGAGTTAATATAACTGTTCAACTGTTGGCCTCCACGATCTGAGAATTAATTTCTCGCCCTTTGGTCTAGTGGATTCGTATTAAATCTCCAGAATTTGTAATCGACGTTTTTAATTTTCTGGGTCGTAACTGAAAGGCAAAACGTGAATCTCAAACATGGTTCTTTCAGACTGCAACTGGGATGCGAATTTCAAACTTTAGATTCGCAGGTCTTTCAGACTGCAACTGGAATGCAAATCTCAAACTTTACATTTTCAGTTTTTTCAGACTGCAACTGGAATGTGAATCTCAAACTTTAGATTCGCAGTTCTTTCATACTGCAACTGAAATGCAAATCTCAAACTTTAGATTTGCAGTTCTTTGTTGTGATGGCATGTTCGCTGTTTGCATAATATGATTAGGCGCGATAATGAGACCCTAGAGGACCCACTCTTTAATAGGTCTGCGAATTTAGATAAAAAGATTCACATTTCAGTTTCATTCGCGAATCAAAAATTGTGTCTTTTCCTTTATGGGAAATAAAAGATCTATATGCGGATCTCTCTTTTATGAAAGATGATCACAATGAAAGAAAATTCGGCCAACAAAAAGCTTTAGCAAAATCTGACCAAGATAATACTCCTTAGGCCAGAGAAGGGGAAGACAGATGGGGTTCTAACATAGACTCTAAGAACATAGTCCATGTGTATGCACTGACAAGGAGAACAAAGTTCTTTGAGCAGCTCATGGAAGTACTAGATTGCATTAAACCACTATAATGATATGTACCTTCCATCCAAAGATCCATACTTCATAGTGAAATCTTCTTCATTAATAGAAGAGTAAACTGAAACACAAAAACTCTTAACAAAAACTCTTAAGCCCTTGGGTGCATCTTTATCTGTTGACATCTACATTAATTTGGCTTACATTATCCACTCACTGAACACATAACTTGTATCTGATGAGCCTCAAAGCTAACATCCATAGGATTATAATCTTGGTATTTGTATTAGGTAATGGTGGATCAGCTATAACACTCATTCTTTAGTCATATAAGTAACCAAGTGAAGATATAAATCGTTACTTACTGTTAAAGTTACTGTTCTAATTTTATATCTTAGAATACTCTGTGATTGCAGTTAATTCGTATTATAGTATTTTAAGATATTGTTGTCTTGTGAAGGCCATACATTGAAGTAGTGGAGTTCGGTAAAGCTCAACCCTCCACTTCTCTCCTCTTTGACTTCTCTTCCCATTTTTCCTATGTCATTAATTCTTCATACATTCTGGATTACAAGAAAAAAATGGAAAGACGGCTTACTTAGGCCAGAAAGTAAGATTTGAACGATCGCTTCTTGCTAGGAGTGCAAATTACAAAAATACTAGATATGGCTCGGATGTTGGACTTATATATCTGTATTCATTTTCCAATCATGGATAAGCATATGGTTTGGCTTCACTCATATACACTTAAATCAGAAATCAACTTGGATCCAATATGAGGGAAACAAAAATGGATAAGGATCGAATATGATCACAAAAGGAATACGAGGCAATAGGAATACAAATGTGCATAAAGTTACATTGTCGAGTATTGCCGAATCAAAGAAATATGTTTCTTTTTTTGGTTTTCAAAACAAATAGATTCAGTTTTACAAGTTCTATTACAAATAAGCAACCAAATTAAAATGTCAATGTTTGAGTACTTAATTTAAGTTCTAAATTATTTAATAACTTTCAAATGGTTTGGGTTCAGCAAAAGTAAATTGCATTATACAGGTAATTATCCTTTAATTATATAATTTACAAGCATATTGGATTTTGAGCTCCGAAGAAATAGATATTTGTATTCAGCCAGATACTGGATTTTCATATCCATATCCACATCCAATGGGAACCCAAATCTAGATAAATACATCTGTGACCATTTGTACACATAGTGTTGTTGTCTAGAATTAAATAGAGGAACGAAGAGAGTAGAGAAATTGAAGAATGCGAAAAGGAGAAAACCAGATGCCAGCTTTCATACATAGACACATGGGATTGATCCAGTCCCTCTTTAACTAATTTTTCATTTAACTCAACCTTTACAATAAGGCTTTTAGAAAATGTGATTATCAAAACACCACAACTTATTATTTGTAAAGCTGATTAATCAGACTATCTTAACATTGCAAACAAACAAAGTTATGCTAACCCACTTAAACAACAAAGTTCTAACTGACATAGACTCTTGAAATTCTATACCTAATATAATTTAATCCAGTTCAACAAAAACTAAAATTAGAATTACTAAGTTGTTAACAGAATCAAACTTTTAACTTAGTCTTCTTCATTTCCCCTGACTTTCTTATCTAAACAAAAAATTTAGTGGCATAACATAACATTACAAATTTGAGACTTCCAACCTAATCCTCAAACAGAGAAGGACGTTTTTGGGGCAATGTTAGGTTTTACTAGCCAAATGCATACCTTTTCAAGTTTATGTAAGAGATAAGTTTTGAATTGACGAACACCACGCCCAGCTGATGTTGGATCCAAATTATGGGCCTTCTCAAATGCATGAAATCGGCCTAGTAGAACAAAGAATATGCAATAATCAAATTAATATAAATTTCTGATAGAAACTTTTGGAATCGAGAACAGCCTACTTTTCTGTATTATGTATATGTATGCTTTCAGAATCTGCCATATATAACTGGTGAGGAAGGTCAAATGATAAACAGGTACCAGCATTAACTATATAAGCTATATTACATGCAAAGGGGCCAAGAAAGAATATTTATTTAGATGAAAATAAAATGTGTAGAACCATATAAAGCAAAAGACAGTGACTGGTTGCATGTACACATATAGCATGGATAAATGACAAATGTATCATGAAGCCGTACCCATGTTGTACACATATCAAACAAAGACACTTCTTGGACCTCCTTAGACATGAACATTTCCTAACAATGTTCCAATTTTATAATTCAGTTTCAAGTTTGAACTCTTTTATGACACGCCTTAGACTCTCTTACTCACTTCTTCGTTCATTTTACATATTTGAGATTTTTGTTTATCATCATATTTCATATTTGTATCAAAGGCTAAGCTTTACTGGGAAAGGGCCGTCAAAACATTGACTTGAATAAAACTGGGTAAACTAAGTTATGTTTTTTGTACAAAAAGTGAGAAGCATTGAGCTATTTTATAAAAAGTCAAAAAGCCAAGGTTTATTCCTTTCGGAAAGTCCTAAGATATGCAAACATTATATGTTATTGTGTTATTAGAAATCACCTGTAGGTGAATAGGTACAATAAGGGTGATGTAGTTGCCTTATTGTTGATTCTGGACTTCTATGACAAACCAAGGAGACCATTTTGGTGAAAATGGTAGCACATCCATATAGTGGTTGTGTTAAAATACTGGTATCTTTCTTAAAGAAATACTTAGAGATAATACCCAAACTTCTAATATCTTTCTTGAGGAAATATCTAGAGATAATACCCAAACTTCTAATACACCAAGAAATGATGGATATTGAATGGTTTCAATTAGAGAGCTTGGACGTATATATAAATGATTTCAGAGTTTTAATCCCATAGCATGGACTTTAAGAACTTTAGGTGTTGTTTGGCAATGTCTTATCGCCCAAAAGCAAACCCAGGTCAGTAAAAAGTATAGAGGATTTAACTCAAATTAACTTAATTACATACATTTTTAAGCGTATAGATAAGGTGTTCCTAAAATAACTCCTTTATGTTTGGGAAGAAGTGAAAGGTTAAGAAGGTTGTAAAGATACAAATGCTTGTTACTTTATATAACCTCAACTAAATCTTTCATGAGAAAACCAGGTTATTAATTTAACGAGAAAGTCAAGCTTATTTCTTAACTTAACAATATATGCAAGTTAGTATGCCATCCATTAACTGACTTACCATCTCTAATCCATTAGCTTGGATTATTCAACCTCTAGTAGCAATAAATTGTTTGGCAATATAAATCCATGTTAGACCTCCCTATTTGAGGTTATTCCTAGTATGGGACTGCTAAAAGTTTATATTTCCATTGTCTTTTCTACTAAAATGGCATGTACCTCATTTCTCCTCACTCTATTTTTACCCTCACATACGTGATATTTAAAGCTACTTAACGAGTCTTCTCCTCCACCAAACATCTGAAGTTGTTGCGAGACTTGAATAGATAATTTTATATTCTAAAATGCCTTGGCAGGTTGAGCATCCCGTTTATGAGCCAGAATTTTGAGCAGTTGTATGCATTTTTTAAATATGCACAAGTAAGCATGTGCTCAAGGAGATTTGAACTTGGGTTACTCGTCTACTAACTTGAAGTCCTTCCAACACACTAAAGCTCCACTCCAAAGTTATGATTAAGGTTGGAGGTATTAATTTTATAGATTTAATCACACTCAGACCCTCTGTAATATAGAGGGTGTATAATTTGTCACTCCTAAAGTTTAAAAATCTCACTTAGACCCTGTAAACCGCAGAAAAAATATCTCAGCCTGAGCTTTTCTATCAGTTTTTTTCGTGGTCCAGGGGGTCTAAATGAGAGTTTTAAATTTCAAGGGTGATAAATTATACACTCCCAATACGAGGGTCTAAGTGTAATTAATCCTAATTTTATATTCTAGCAAGGATGAAACAAGGGTTTGGAGCATTCCTTCTTCTACCAAATGATGAGAGTTGGTTGGAAAACTTCACTCTAACCTAATTGCTTGCTTCGTGTTCTCTCTCCATCTATACTCGTTGTTTACATGTACTTCTTCCTATTGCTTTCTACTTAGATAATTCTATTGAAAATTCATTTTCCACATCCCTTTTCTGTTTTTCGTTATACATTAAATATGGGCATCGGTAGCTTCCTACACTTTGTTGAAGGAAATGGCCTTAATCATTTTTAAAAAATTTTAATAATTCTAAATGCATAAAGAGAATAGCATTATCAGCTATTTCAAATGAGAATATGTTCTGCTCATGTTTCCCTCTGCAACAAGTTTAACAAGATTAACTGCATAGATGCCATATGAGGTACCTTCTAATCAAAAATGCAAAATGTGGGATTGGAGTTTCCATTTTACATCTCATTTCATCCATTTTACCAATAGTAATGTTATCAGCAATGGGCATTCAATCCCTCAGTTACCATACATCGTCCCCCGAGATCTCATGCATCGTATACAAATTCAATAAAAATCCTCCCCATATTTGCTGTCTTGCTTTCAATTTACATATCAAACCAAACCAAAAGAAAACAGCCTTTAGCATAAGCCTGCACAAATAAGAAAAGACTATAGGGCTGAGCAACTGAATGCCACAGGCAGCAAGTTCAACGACTGTAACTGCATAGATGCTAAACTAAAGTATCTTCCAATCAAAAATAAAAAATGTTGATTTTTTTTTTTTTGGTGGGGGTTTTGAGTGGCAAAGGCAAACAAAAGTCCTCCGCATTCTATTAATAAGTAAAATAATAGAGCAAGGTACAAAAATGTTGATTTGGAGCATTAGATTCTAAATTATTCATAAAATTCATCTCAAAAATTGCGATTTTGCATTCAATTTGCCAATAAAAACAAAGTTTGTAAGGTAAAATGGAAATTATATCACAAACGAGCAGCGTCATGGGCAACAAATTTTTTAGGTATCATACTCAAATTTGGGACTTCAAATTCAATTTATCGATCAACAAACATCAAAGTCGACACCTTTTCAGCATATATCACAATAGAGTAAGTAACAGAACGTGCTTACATAAATACGCCACTCTCGGATTTAGCTCCTCGATCTCGTTAGCAACTCGAAGTATGGGGACAATCGACGCGAGCGAAGAGGGGACGAGCTCGCTGTCGGCGGTGGGCTCCTGGTCCTCCTTGTTGCCTTCGATCATGGTGGGCATCCTGGTTATCCGCCGGGACAGCGTCTTTCCGACCCCAGGGGCCAAATCGCCGCCGCCCGCCGGCATCTTGCTGCCGCTCGTGCTCGCCATTTCCTGCTCTTCTTCTTGCAAGTGAAGACGCAGCAGAAGGGAGTGGGGCTTGCATTGTATTAGAAGAAGAAGAAGAAAGATCGAGGGTTTTGAGATGAGATGGGGGCTTTTGCTTTTTGGGGAGTGAGGTGGGGGGGAGGGCTTTTGCTTTAGTGTTTTTTTGCTTTTGGGATCTCTTGAGAGCAAGCAACGAATGTGAATTGGGCGAGAGAGCTTTTTGTTGTGTAGAATTCTTGGGGCTGTCTCTAGTGCTTTGGGTGCAAGGAGAGTATCTTATTCATCTCTCTCTTTTTTTTTTTTTAAATGTTTGTTTATTGATTTGTTTGTTGATGGTCTGAGAAGACGCTCAGATTCTGTTCTCACGCTTCGGATCATTCGGATCTCTCTACAGGTAGTCTTGGGAACTTCTAAAGGTGCACAAGTTTTTTTTCCTAGCGAGCCAGTTAAAACTTTCATATATATCAAGTCTGCCTTCTAAAAAAAATATTCTATTTTGCCCTTCTTCGTTCTCCTGCTGTCCGGACTGGCAACATGGACCGAAAACTGCTGTCCGGACTGTCAGTCCGGACACCTGATACACAGTTAGGATACGAAATAAACTGATTTTTTATTAGTGAACATACATTCACATCACTTTAAGGAAAAAAACGAGCAATTTAACACACATAAATACAACAAAAATATAGTGAAGAAAGAAAACAGAGAAGCTAAGATCCCGGAGAATAATGATATACTGATATAGTGAAGATAACACTGATACAAAGATACAACCACTGATACACTGATACAAAGAATATGTTTAGTCACTTCCACCAAAATAAACACTTCAACCAAAAAACATAACAGTCACTTGGTTACAACACATACAGATAAACCAAATAAGCTCCCGTACAAACAAAGAGCAAATATTTGACAAACAAACATCAAATATTAGGATTCACCACAAACAAAGAGCAAATATTCATCAAATAAGCAAATTGTTTAAAAGAGAACATTGTCACTTGTCGCTTCAAGTTTTTTACAACATCCATATCAATGCACTTAGCATATATGTATTCGTGTCTTCCTGGGGGGGTGACGTCTGTTTCGGGTTTGAGTCATTACTGCTGTATCCGATGCTTCAGGAGTGGCTTGTTCTAGTGCTTGTTCCTCTGCTTGTTATTCTAGTGGTTGTTCTGGCTGAGTGCAACCACTGATCACGGTTTTAATCTTCGCAAGTGATGTCGTCAATGAACATGCACTTATTTTTCTCCAGTAACTAATACAACGCAGTGGATCCTATTCCTGTATATATAATATAGTCATAACACATGCACACACACAATAAATGGTTTATCGTTTTTTTTGGGAAATAATTATCTCATTTTTTAATACGAAGAAAGCAACGTGCGTCTTGAAACTTTTCAATGCAGATAAATCAACTGAACCTCGATAATTTGACTCTTGAAGATCATCTTGAGAGCCTCCTGCATCAGTATTCCCTTTCTCTAGTCTTGCACTATCATATCTGATCAAATTAGAAGTTTCTACATTTAATTCAGTATCTACAGTAACTTCTATTTCTCTCTTTCGTATCGGACATTGGATTTGTGGTCGAGATGATACTTTTTTCCTCCTTAACGAGGCAGTTGGTCGAACACGAGAAGATTCTGCCTGATCCATTTATGCAATACAAAGATATTTCATTCATAAATGTTTTTTTATCAAAACAGTAATTTTTCTATGTGTAAGTAAGTAGTAACAAAGTATAATTTACTACAAATATTATATTTTTCCTAATTATTTTTTTGCTGCAAGATAGTGTAATATTAAAGTTTAAAGACACTGAAACCGTCTTTCGCTACTTAATCAACCATTAGGACAATACCATTAAACTTCTAAATTAACCAATAAATTTTAATATTAACGTCCATAATTAGAAAAATAACTAAATATGAGAAAAAAAACTAAATTTTCTCATATTTTACAACTACGATTACAATATTAAATTTTCTTCATAATTATAATCTAAATATTAAAAATCAAAATTAACAAAATAATGCTAGAACCAATTTTGCTAGCTCGTTCACTCGTCCTCCTCTCTGTCCCAACAAAATCACAATGAAAAGTTATTTGATCCAAAAAAAAAAAATTTTAATTTTAAAATAAATATTGCTAAATTAGGAAAACTCACCTAGTAATGGAGGGAAGTCAGCGGCGGCGGCGGCGAGAGAACACCGGCAGAGGCGGCGGGAGAACACCGACAGTGGCGACGGGGTCGGCGACGGCGACGAGGGCAGCGTCTCTTCCTTGGCGGCGAGAATGGGGGAGAGAGGAGATTTGGAAGGAAAAGGAGGTAGAGAAAATGATAGAGAGGATAAGGGAAAGTGGGGGAAGAGGAAAGAGGAAGTTAGGGTTTTGGCTTAGGGCGGTTGGAGGAGAAATGAGGAGAGAAGAGGGAGATGAGCTCAAGGGTATTTTCGGAATACCAACTATACTCACTAAGAAATTCTCCTCTTTACTGAAATGAAAATGGGCTCACTAGGAAATCTGGGCTCACTACGAAAAAAGTTGTGCCCCTTTAGAAGTTCCCGGTAGTCTTCTGCAAGGGATCGAAGCGGAAGCACCATACACAGATATTTGGGCCCCACATGTCGTAGGTTTTATTTATATTTGGCCTTTCTAGAAAAAGTTTTTTTTTTTTTTTTAACACTTGGGTTTAGCTTGATGGGAGCTCGTTCAAGCACGTTTGATAGTTAAATGAATCAAAATCTGAACAAAATTTTATATATAGAGAGAGAGAGAAATGGAAATGAGTTGACAGCTCACGCAAGTTATCTGAGCTGTAATTCCTTTTCACTATCTCCAATAATCTTTTTTTTTAAAAAAATTTGGATTATGATCTCGACCTCTTAGAGTTCACTCATACCCAATTTCTTAGATTTTAGTTTTGATTTGGTCTTCCACAAAATTAACGGTTTTCAATAAATAAAACATTTTATATGTACTCGATGAAAGTGTAGATGAACTCCAAAATTTATGAAATTTAATCCAAAAGGAGTTAAGGAGATAGAGAACGTAATTGTAAAAACAAATTGAAGAAAAATTATTGGATTATTATAGTTTTGCAGCTAGCTCACGTAACTTTTCCTGAGCTGACGGCTCACCTACACTAATCATATATATATATATATATATATATATATATATATATATATATATATATATAATGAATAAATGAGTGAAAAAAATATGGCATGTTCGAGCTTAATTTTGTTCAAGCTGGGGTTGTTTTCGGCTCAGTTAGGTTCAGCTCGAACTTGATAATTTAAAAAATTATTTTGTATTTAGATTTAATTTGGTTATTAAATTATTTATATGATATTGAGAAAAATATAAATATATGTATTTCTTAACTCATAATAAATAAATTAGTTAGTTCTGATTATAAATATATGTATCCTTTGATTCATAATATATGGTATCAGAGCGCGCTATAAAATAAATTTCAGTTGTCAATCTCAATCATCTTAATTATTAGCCAACTCCACTAATCCGATGTCAATTCTGATTCCAACTCTAACTCTATACTCACATCTCCAATTCGATTTTGATTCTGCTTCAGTTTATATTTCTTCACTGATTTGTAATTGCAAGAGACTCTAGTTAGTCCCTCCTTAACTGCAAGGGTGTAATACAGTTTTGATATGACTTTTTTTTTTTACTAATCAATGAAATTTATTTCAGAAACTAATCCCGAACATACAAGAAATTCTCTTGATTCTTTTTCAAATGGTCAAGGAATGGTAATGGTGAAGAACAAAAAAAATAGAGATTTTTCCATGCCTTACCCGCTTCATTAACAATCCAATAAGCATACTTATTCACCTCCCTCCAAATATATCGAATCTCAACTGCTGAGAAGAATGAGAGATGTTGTTTGATCTCTCTCATGAGCCCAAAATCATCATTCAATATAACAGGAGAAATTATTGAAATCAATTTTTTGGAATCCCCTTTCAGCACAATTTTAAAGCCAACCAACTCTATTGAATATCTTCTAAGCTCCGCCAATCCTGGTTTTGATTCAATTTCAAAAGCGAACACAGCAACTTGTCGAAGTGCCTTTGTAAAAAGCAAACGCCCCTCCCAATCCCACACAACAAAACCAACAATAGCTATCTTTGAATGGGGATCAAAAAAACCATCAAAATTGAATTTAAAATAGCCAACCTGAGATTTTTGCTAAGAAATTGTCTGGATATCAACATGATCAACATCTTCCATATGTAGGTTTGATATTTGCGCAAGCACCGCAACTCTCTCTTCTGCAAGTAACACAAACTTGCGAGCAATAAAAATTGCACTAGAAGGTTCATCCCCAAAGGTAGTTGTATTTTTATTTTTCCATAATAACTAAGCACAGTAAATGAGACTAGCTTGCTTGAAGGTATCGTGACCATTGCGCTTAACCTCCAACCACCACTCAGACAATGATTCAACCTGAACTCTCCTTCCAATTAAGTTATGAAGTGCAGCCCACATCTTTCTTAATTTAGCGCAATTTACGATTAAGTAAAATTCATCCTCACCAAATACCTGACATCTAAGCCCATGTCTCCACAAGAAACTTTTAGTAGTAATAGACTCCTTAGCAAGCCGTCAAAGCCACATTCTAGTTTTGAATGATATCGGGACTTTCCAAATCCATTTGTAAGCAAACCTGAATGATATCGGGACTTTCCAAATCCATTTGTAAGCAAACCTACTCAAAATTCCATCCTCTCTGCGTACCATTGCAGCATATAGCTTGCTGGTTGTTACGGCAACAAGTGGTTGTCCATGCCACAACAACAAGTCACAAGAACCAGTCCCTCTAACTCGAATTTTCAAGATCTTATCCACTAACTCCTTATAGAAAAAATTTAAGAGGCGTTGACCATTCCACCCACATCCTTTAGTGAAGAAAAATGAGACTGTTTTTTTCTGTAATTCCTCTTGATTATAGATAAAAGTTGGAATATATTTCAGAGAAACGTGGTCGACTCATGGGTCGTCAAGAACACGAATCTGAGCCCCATCTCCAATATCCCACTTTAAGCCATTTCGAACAACATACAGACCTTTCAACTCAGAGCACAATCTTTCAAGTATTTTATATCCCAAATATTTCCCTCATGATTGTACTTAGTCTTAGTAACTTCAACCCAAGTGGAGTTCGGAAAATGAAGCGCTTTCACGATTTGTCTACCCATCAAAGCCTCATGAAAAATTGAAAACCTACGAAAACCCACGCCACCATTCTCTTTCGGCTTACACAACTCCTCTCATTTAACCGCAACCAGTCCTTACTTCTTCATTTGTCTGCTGCTGTTTTTAAGTCTACTACTATTTTTAAGCAAGAAGATTATCTATTGTTTACTACTGGTAATATTATTACTGCTACTGATTCAAGTTATTCATCTACTGCTGCTTTGATTCATTTGAATGACAGTGGGTATTGCTTGGAGGATGGAAAATTGAGTAGTTTATTCCTTTCTCTAATAAAGAAAGTGTTACCTGAATTTACGGGATCCGATTCAAGGGATATATGACTTAAAAGGTAAAATCGATACTACTTTATTTGTTTTATACATTATTTGCGGATCTAAATGCGAGTACAAGTATCATCGTTCTTCCAAGTAAATGGTATAGAGTTTGATTTTCCCGAAAAGCTTTTTCTGGTGAATATATATGCATTCATTATTTATATTTGGTAAAGACAGATTCTAACTCAGATCAAATCTAAATATTATTCAGACATCATTGAACATCACCTAGATTTTAGAACTTGGAAAGAAAATAAAGAGAAATCTTCAATCACAAACATATATGTAGGTGAATGTTCCTAATGTAGCATAATGCTAAAGATTAATATGACATTTGCCAAGGGAAAAAAGAAAAGTCGTAGTTATTTCAAGGCATGTTCAGATGTATATTCAGATTATTTAAAACTATTCTTATTCACATTAGAGAAAAAAGAAAATTTTATTTTTCTAATTCAAAATTTTGTATAGGGATAGTCAAAATTTGGCCCGTAAACGCATCCATTATCATTCCTATTCACATCAATATTTTACACAAACAATATGGAAATCTATATTTTCCAAAATCAAACAGAAATTCAGAGATAATTCAACAAATACATCATAATTCCAGTCCATTTAGATCTGTCCTCAAATTGATCAGCACATTATTTACTCGGTAGTGACACACTTGATCATCAAAAGTTACAAACAGATCTGTTCATTGCAAAATATTTGCACAGCAAAAGACCATGAAATGATTTCTCCACAAGAAAATAGTAAAAAACCTTAAAGTTCTCGGAACATTTGAGAAAATCTGCATTGCAAAATAATTCCCCTGTATGATTTCTGCAGCATCCATGGGCCCATCGTTTAGATTTGTCTACGCAATCAACCAGCAAATACTTACAAATGCTTGCCCCAGAAAATAAAAAAAAAAAAAAAAAAAAAAAAAATGAAGTACCACAGAAAGACCATAATCAACTGTAGCAACATCATTCATCAGCTTTCTGAAAATATTAAGGGGTTACATATCTGTCCCTTGCATCTTTAAAAATTAGAATTCAATCCCCCACATCTTCATATTTATAATTTAGTCCCTAAATACTTTAAGTTATCTCACTTTAGTCGCTCAGTCATATTTTTTGTCCGAATTTCCTGTTATACCCTGAGTTATTTCACTATAGTCATCCCTTTCCTCTTTCTCCTCCTATTGGATTTCTCTCTCCATTCTTCTCCTCTCTCTCTTCCCTCCCAATTAATCTATAAAATGAAGTAACTTAGGAGAACCCAATAAAAAGAGGGAAGAGAGAGAGGGAAAAAATGGAGAGAGAAACCCAATAAAAAGAGGAAGAGAGAAGAAAGGACTAAAATAAATTAACTCAGGAGAATAACAGAAAATTCGGGCCAAAAACATGGTTGGGGATAACTTAAAAAATTTGGGAGACTAAATTATAAATATGAAGATTTTGGATACTAAATTCTAATTTTTAAAGATTTAGGGAACAGATATTTAAAAACTCCAAATATTAAAGCAGACTCTTTGGCTGCAAGCAAAGCAAGGCCTGATAGTAATGCGAAGGCCTATGAGTTAGGATGTGCAATTAGCAACATAAAGAGGGCATCGAATCAATTTAAAGCCATTTAATAACTTACAGGACAAGGCAAACAATGTCTCGAGATAAGATATTAAATTCTTAATTAAAGCAAAAGGGAAATTGAATGCTCGCATGAAAAGTAGATTTGAACATGCAAAAGCAAGAATTGATTAAGGGACCCATCAACTTTCTACTGTGAACAAAGTCGAGAGAGCTAAGGTTTCAGACAGTGACAAACCTGGAAAAACAATTTCAAACCCTCGCCACAAGACGAAGAAAATCTACGTTCGCCTGCATCCAAAAGCAGAAGAAATTGTATGACAGGCAATAGAACTGACGCAAAGGCCAAATGTCACACACAGATGGATCAATACCTATAATCATTTAGATAATCGATATCATTAAAGGGGGCTGGAAGAGCCACAAAGAATACAACATATGCATTAACACCCAAGAGCCTCTCAAAACTGCAGGCTGACAAGATCAGCATAAATATTATGAATCCTTAGAACATTATAGCTCTCATTATTTAGAAATTAACCGCCCTTGAATCCAAATGATCAGCAGATTAGCAAGCGCAGCGTTCCAGTATTTGGGACCAGTTATAATGTTCAATATTCATAGTCGAGAGCACACCAATACAGGAGGAGTAGGAGATGCTCGGGAGTATCAATAGTTGATACAGCGAATCCATCACCTGGGTACAAGAAGGTTAATCCTATTTTGGTTTAGGAGTATTTACAGATTTGTCCCTTACATCATTATAAATTATAATTTAGTCCCCAAATCTTTATATTTAAGATTTAGTCTCCAAAACCTCTAAGTTACTACAATTTAGTTATCTTTCCTAACTTCCGTTAGCCCAGTTTATTTTTTGACCTGATTTTCCCATATTACTCCTCCTTAATTCATTTTTCCTTCTTACTCCTCTCTTCTCATTTTTTTCATTCTTCCTCCTTTCTTCTCCTTCCTTCTTCCTCCTCTCTTCTCCTTTTCTTCATTGGGTTCATTGGCTTCCCTCCTTTTTCTCTTCTATCTCTCTATTCTTTTCCATTTTTCTTCATAGGGTATTTAAGTCATTTCATTATTTTAAAAAAGTAAAAAATAAATTATGCCGTTTATTTGGACGGAAAAACTAACGGAGGGACTAAATTGTAGTAACTTAGAGGATTTGAGGGACTAAATCCTAAATATGAAGATTTGGAAGACTAAATTATAATTTATACAGATTTAAGGGACAAACCTGTAAATACCCCTTTGGTTTATGCAGTTTGTAGCTGGTTTTTTATGTACTTTTATCTTAACGTTATGTAATGTAAACTTTTTTAGGTCCTTTATACTGGTAGACCAGAACTAAAACTTTATTCTATTATTATCTATTTAATAGAACCCGCCGTTTAAAAGAACATTCACAGTTGAGAGAAATCAAAAGCGCCAAATTGACATTTTGCTCTTCACGTAGCTTTATTCCACTGTAGGATTTGGGCTATGTAAATTATTGAAATGCCATGAATATATGCAAATGGCTAAAAGAGACGCACATCTTCCCTTTGAATTAATATAAGAAGTATGGGATGGGATAGATTCCCTTTAAGAAATGCTACTGGTTTAGTTGTGTCGTGCCTGAAAATACATATTAAAAAGAAATGGCCAGTTGAAGTGTGTGCTTGTTTCATTTGGAACAAGGCACAGACATAAACATGACTCCTGTTAGAAAGCGAGAAATTGATACATGATGCAGAAACAAAATGAAAAAGACAAGGAAGATGCTTGACTTCATGTGGAAGGTTTCAGAAAACAAGCAAGTAACGCCCCCAAGAAAGCAAAGAATGCAGTAGCAGCATTTAGTAGGAATGATTAAGCTAGTAACGGCACTCCAAGTGGACAGATAAAGGTATCATGCAGGATCTGTAAACACCTGGCATAACCCCAATAAGATTTTGAACAAGTGCAGGCTTCACACTCATCAATTAGGCAACCAGATTGAAATCATAAGTTCTTGCATCAAGATGGGGAATGAAAAAGTATCATCTGTAATATCTAAAACAATATAACAACTGCCACCATAAAGCACTTAGGGTGTTTTTGTTTACATGGAAGTAAAATAGAAGTAGTGGAAGTAAGTTTATTTCTACTACTTCAAGTGTTTGTTTGATAAAGAAGTAAATAGGAAGTTACTTCTTATTTGGTGATGTAGTGCTTACGTGGCAACTTACTTTCAATTTTTTCATCCTCACACTTTTTACTTGGAAGAGTTTTAGAAAGTAGAGGATCAAGGTAAAAAATTATTATTTTTATTTATTTACCATCATTACCATTAAAAATTATACTTTTATACATAAAAACCTAATAAAATATTATAAATCTAGTTTTATTTAATCAATTTAATAATATTTTCTTTACTTCCTAATGCATTTCTTTCTTCCAAATATTAGTAAACAAACAAACAAAAAAAAGTCTCTTCTTCTACTTCCATATTGGAACCTATTTCTTAATTTCTTCTTATCTTCTGCTACTTCTAATTAGCCAAACACACTCTTAGTAGCAAGAAGGAGATTATGGTTACAGTATATGAGATCTAGGTTGGTTCTTTACTTCTTCAGAAAGGATATCTGCATATATATAAAGAAAAGGTCAAAAAATTCCTTGAGATCATAACAAGAGATAAATATGAAAAAAATTAAAATAAGTAGTAACAGCAGCAACAATTATACCACCCACATGAATCTTATATCATATAATAATAATGCAGTAGTAATACCGACTGTTTTTCAGCTGTAAAGTTGATGCACATCAAAATATAATGAGAACTAAACTAGTTCACAGGGAAGAAAAGTCTACATGCTTATAAATACTGCTTGGATGGCTTATAGCAACAATAACAACTAAGCCTTTGATCCCAAGTATTTGGGGGTAGGTTACGTGAACAAAAAAAAGAATCATGCCGGATTGATCACTTTGATAGTCCTTCTCCATTCATTTATATCAAGTAATATCTCCTCATTTAAATCTCTAGAATCCATATATTTTCGTATCACCTTCATCTATATTTTCTTTGATCTTCTCTTCGTTTTTTTAACTTGTCCTACATTGATAAACTCCTCTCGTCGAACTGGTGCATTTGTAGGCCTACGTTGCACATGACCAAATCATCGTAAGTGATTTTCTCGCATATTTTCATCGATGAGAGTTACACGTAGCTTTGCATAAATATCTTCATTTCTCACTTTATCTCTCCTAGTGTTGCCGCATATCCAGCGGAACATGCGCATCTCTGCTACACTTATCTTCTGTGAATGACGTTTCTTTATAACCCAACACTCCGTACCATATAATGGCCTAATAGCAGTCCTATAAAAAATTTTCTTCAATCTTAACGGAATGTTACGGTCGCATAAAACTCCCGTTGCCCTCCTCCATTTCAACCAATCAGATTGTATCATATGGTTAATATCATTATCGATGTCTCTATCATTCTAAATAATATAACCCAAATACCTAAACTGATTGCTCATTTGTATCTATAAATAACAAATTAACCAGAATATCTGAATCATCCGCAGAAATATCTCCCTTCTCCATCAGAAGTTACCTTGGGCATTCAACAATGAACTCAATAAACTCATAATTGTTCATATACAAAATTCTAAAACACGTTTTCATTACAAATGTAGTCCCCTATGCGCATAAGCCTTAAACAGATTATGCGGCAACTAAACTGATTTTGCGGAATTATGCAGAGATATTAACATTAATATATATTAATATAACAAATACTTGAAAAAATGCATATACCGGACGCTAAAAGTCCCAAAAAAAATTAGGAAAATACATTAAAAAATTAGGAAAATACATTTAAAAAATTAGGAAAATGCATTAAAAAAAATATTTTTACCTCCTCAAAAATCCATCCTTGAATCTTTCAAAACCCTAGGTAATTTGACCAGTTGATCACATTCTCCCTATCTCTTTCAAGGAGGGGAGGGAAGAGAAACCGCGACTCTCTACCTTATTTAAGGTATGTTTTATCAGTTGATTTGATCTTGTTTCAATATATTTTGGTCAATTGATTTGTGATCTAGAAATTGACTGATTACGCCATTTCTCTCTCTACTGCTCCGGACTTCAGGTTCCAGTCCACCGACGTGGAACTAGTCAGAGGGGAGGTGAGGAGGTTGGTGGGGCTAGGGATGAGGAGGCTGGTGGGGCCGGAGGGGAGGTCGGGGCCGGTGAGGTCACCAACAGAGGTGTCCACATTCTCTTCATGATGTTTCATATTTTTTTTTTTCCTTTAAGGTAATAATTTTGATAAAATTTTAGAAGCAGTGATGTGAGATCCGATTGTTGGCATATCAAATAAGAGAGAGTAATTAATTGAGAGGTGAGAGTTGGTGATGTGAGATCCGATTGTTGGCATCTCAAATAAGAGAGAGTAATTAATTGAGAGGCCGAGAGTTGGTGCCGTTGATGGCTAGGGGGTCGATGTCAAAACATAGAAGTATTAGGTTGTTGGGTCAGGGGGTCAGATTTTTAAGTTTTGAGCCCGTTAATTTTGCAAACCGATTAAACGATTATGGGGTGCATAACCCGTTTAACCAACCTGTCTGCATAATTGATCACTTTTTGTGATTTACATGCAGCGAATTGTTTATGCAGCATCATAGACCATTTTTTTAAATTTTTAACATTGTTCATATTACTGTTCAATCAAGTCAATTTTGTCATGGACATCCGTATCTTAAAGACAAACTTCTGCTTCAGCTAGAACTTTCACGCTTACAAATTACAGTTCCTCTAATAAAATTAGGGTATTTACTGGTTTGTCCCTCAAATCTTTATATATCTTATGATTTTGCCCCCGAAATCTTCATATTTAGGATTTTGCCCCCCAAATCTCATAAGTTACAACAATTTAGTCCCCCTCTCTAACACAGTTAAATATTTGACCATTTTACCCCTCTTTTCCTCTTCTATTTTCCTCTTCTCTTCTTCTTCTCTCTTCCTCCTCTCTTCTCCTTTTCTTCATTATTTCTCCTCTTTTCTTTCTCCTCTCTTTTTTCAGTATTTAACTGTGTTAGGGAAGAGAGGAGAAGAGAGGAGGAAGAGAGGAAAAAAAAGAGAGGAGAAATAATGAAGAAAAGGAGAAGAGAGAAGGAAGAGAGAAGAAGAGGAGAGGAGGAAAATAGAGGAAGAAAAGAGGGGTAAAATGGTCAAATAATTAACTGTGTTAGAGAGAGGGACCAAATTGTTGTAACTTATGAGGTTTGGAGGGCAAAATCCTAAATATGAAGATTTAGGGGGCAAAATCATAATATATAAAGATTTGAGGAACAAACCAGTAAATACCCCATAAAATTAACATTCCCTTTCTATGACTACTTTCCTTTAACTTTTGATAATAAATTTTAGATTATAGAATCCATCAAGAAAAACAAATATATAAAAACCATCCAGCATCTATCGGAACTCTGAAGCCTTACTGAATTGTAAGCTAAAGAGAGCAAAACCAGAAATAAATTTAATGCAAAATATCAGCGAATCAATTTGATTAAAAGAACAGAGAAACAATTTGATTTAAAAAAATGCCAAAAGGATTAGGTTCAGTCACCCTCCGCATCACGAAAAATAGGACAGTGGCATAAAATTTTATGTTACCATTTTACAAATGAGAAAGAAAAACATCACCAACCATCCACGCCATAACACCAAAACATACAACAGCATAGTAAGAGAGTTCAAGGAAATCTTCAGAACGCCTCCTAAAAAAGTGAAGTCATGGACGTTCAACGATTAGTAAAGATCAAAACTTCTTTTTTAGAAGTATGCTCAGTACAAAGGAAAACTTCCCTGATTTTTGACACGTAATTATAGAATTGAAGTTAAGAGTCTAAAATAATTGAAGTTAAGAGTCTAAAACCAACCAAACCATTTCAATCATTTTATCCCATTAGTGCAGAAGGCCATTTCATTGCTTCTTATCAAAATTCAGATACCTCAAGACATCTTTTGGTTCTACTGTATGTAAATGAAGTTACCGTGGTATATGCGCTGAGAAACATTTTCAAGTAAATGAGAAAGAAGAGGGATGTGTCTAAAGCTACAAATGGCTGAAAATTTTCCATTATAAATGGAAGAAGATGTGGAGAGATATTTCTTTCTATTCTCTGCTTCATTCATCACTAGCAGTGCATTTGTAAGAAAACTGAGTTCAAGGATTAGTTACACAAGCCAGTACCACTACAACTCGCGACAGTAAACAAATATAACCTTCAACCTTGACAAGGTAATTTAGATAGTACTTTATCAAGGGGAATAAACAATGAGCAGAGGCAATGGTAGGCAGCTAGCCCACTCAAGACTTGTTGACAAAACCTACTATTAGGTAATAAAAATAAGTTTAACAGTAACAAGCTTACTGGTAGAAAGAATACAAACACTCTCGAGCCTTGAAAGTTGAAACCCAACAAGCCTACACTCTAAGCTTCCAAATTTCTGAGCTTCCCAGCCGATTCCCATTTATGCCAATCTTTAAAAAGTCGCAGTATCTGCTTCAGCCAGTGGTAGCCCAGGGCACTTCACTACTGCCCTCAGCTGCAGTAGGAAGACCTTGGGCCAAGCCAGGGGCTTGAAGAGGCTTTGTATCAAACTGGAGCATGATATAACATGCTTCGTCTTAGAGGAACTTCTATCCAACGAAACCTGACCTGACTGAAACCAACTGTATGTTTCCCTTAAAATCTGTTAAAAGAGAGCATTGTTTTTTTTTTTTTTTTTTTTTTTTTTTTTCTTTTTTTGGGGCAAACTAAAGCATCAGAAGGTCTGCTTCTTCTCTTGCAGGGCTTTTACTGCCTAGCGGACCCAATTAAAACAAAGGGAGAGTTAGGGATTGGACTAGGCTTTACAATCTCAACATTTTTGTAACGATGAATGGTTTATGAAATTGAAAGTAGTAATATCAGACGTAGCACATCAGAAATATTAAAAACATACCTAATATGGCAAGATTATACCAGAGTCTATATCGTATCTGGTATCTCAAAATCTAATATGATATTCCTAAAATGATAATGGCCGATATTTAGGAACTTGGTTTCAATTAAAAAGGTTTTAAATATTGGAATATACTGAATATATTGCAAATATTATGTTGCTTCCAAAGAACCTAATACGTAATATAGATATTTCCAATATTGCCGATACGATATGCCCAATATTACCGATTCTAATACCATAAATCATTACCCATTACGGATTATATTCTAAGAATTTAAACCTTGGTTTAAAGCCTCAAACCTTGCTCCCTTTTATTCTTCCCCTCTCCATTAATCCCCACTGATGTAGTAACCCACCAAAGCAGAGACTCCGACAAGTTATCAAAAGTTTTCTTTATAGTTTAATGGTTTTAGTGTATTTAATATTTTAAATTTCTGCACTATAGCACAACTTTTCTACTGCCACAGTCTGCAGCAGCAACCACAAATATTACTCTTTTCTTTATTTTTGTTTCTTTTACTTTTTCTTATATTTTCTGATATTTAATGATATTTTTTCTTCATTTTCAAATTTTTGAAAAGGAAAACTCACAACTTTTTCCCACTAAAAGTTCAAGTATTGATCTAAAGCTTGAGCTCATACAGGTTGCTTCCTGCCATTTCTCCTTTTACATGTTCTGATGACACAAATTTGAAAACCTAGTTTAACATAATAGATATGCAACTAGTCTACCACTCTGCATTGCTGGCTGAGAAGCCTTTTATCATTACAGTAACGACAGCAAGTTGTGCCGCTCCATGGAAGCTGCACTTAATCTACCAATGCAGTTTCTCAGTTGACTACTATTAAAAGCCTTGTAACTAATTTCTAAGAAGGAAAGTTCCAGAAGGACCAAAATAGGACGTTGACTAGGAAGATAAACATTCCAACATCTATGTGGCACCACCAATGGAACATGAATTCGCATGTTTAATAGCAATCACAAGCATATGTGACTTAGCAGACCACGGTGAAGGCTACTACGGAAGCATCACAGCTACATTAATTTCGGTAATGAAAATTCCAAAGGGACAAAATGTGACATTTATCTGCCACCGAGAATGAAACATGAACTATCAAAATTAGTGGCAAAAGCATGCATGTGAGACTCAGCAGACAGAGGCAGTGACTACTATAGAACCCTTTTCTAACTAATTTCCATAAATGAAAGTTTCAAAAAAGACAAAACATGACGATCACAGCTAACATTCCCACATCTATCTGGCAGAGAACGGAACATGAACCCGCGGGGGAGGCATAGAGGAAATGCCAAGCATCCAAGATTTAACAGCTGTGATGCTGTGTAATAACCCTTCATCTTTTATAGCTAAAAATAATTTTAAAAAAATAAACAAATAATAAATATAACATTTCATTTTTTTTCTTTAACTCTTACACTTTTCATTTTCTTTAACCTCCTAAACCTTTCATCTTCTCCAACTCCAAACTCTTCATCTTCTTCATTATTTAAACCATGAAACTCCATATTTAATTCTCAAAATTAAACTTTTTAATTAACTAAAACTTTTCATCTTTTGTAACTCTCAATCCTTTCAACTCTTAAAACCTCCCAAACCTTTCACCTTCTAAACTCCCATCCTTAACTCTAAAATTAAAATCTCTAAATTAAATTAAAAACTTTCATATTCTCAACTCATTACTTATTCATTTCTCTAACTCCCATCCTTTCATCTTCTCCATAAATTATCTACATTAAATCTCCAATTTAATTTTATAACTCCTCAAACCTTTTAGATTCTATAACTCTCTAAACCCTTCACATTCTGTAACTCCTAAATCCAATCCTATATAAACCCCTAACTCAAAACACATTCCACTCATTCTAAAAATCATCCTCTAACATTCTCATCTCACTGGAGCCACCTTCAAAATCACTGCAGCAGCCGCTGCTGGAGCCGCCACCACTTCACCGGAGAAGAGTATCTCTTTCCATCTCTTTCCACATTTTAGGTTCTCACCTTTTGACAAGAGATTACTCCATTGAGCGATATCGGGAAACAAAAATCCAAGTGAGTTCTTTTTGGACTCACTAAACATGCTAATTTTTCTTATAGAAATATTACTTCAATTATATCATCTAAATTTGTGATTACAAATACTATTTCTTTATATTGTTAGAATTTAATTTGTAGAAGCTAAATGTGTTATTACAAGTGCAATCATTGACATATCTGTTATTTCTTTATGATGTTAGAAATTAAATGATTACTTGTTAAATTACAGCCTGTAGTTAGGTTTTTAATAAATCATGAAAAAGGCTATAATCGTGGAAACATACTGTTTGTAATATCATTCTATATCGGTGTCTAGAAAAGTTTTGTATGCTGGTTCTCTAATTAAGGAACGTGCAATGCACGGAAAACCTCCCAGCATTCATATACTGGCCTGGCCGGTATATGTATGATATCTCAAATCAGTAAATCCTTGATATAACCAATTGTGATTTATTGAATAAAATATAAAACGGATTCTATAAATTATGTTGTTAACAAATTAACAAAATCTAATTGAAATATTGTACCCGAAATTCAATATACAAGTTATGAAAATCAGAATTTAGATATGCATGTACTATACTTAAATGACACTGGGTTGGGGGAGAAACTGAGTGATGGAAATATACTCTGTTTCGGTTGTAAACTTGTTAAGTTGTACAACTGAATATTTCGCACACCATGGGTGCGTGATGATTTGCTGGATCATACCTGACTATAATTCCTATTTGCCTGACGGCAGGTCCGACTCAGCACCGGACAATCCTGTGACCATTTCCTGGGTCTGTACAGGAAACAATCGAAACAGTTGTATCCCATCAGTTAGCTTTTCCAATTATATGACATCTTAGACAAAAATACCCCTATTATAGAGTTGACTTTACTAAAATGATAAACTTGCTATGATTGTGACCATACTAAAAGATATTTGCTTTAACCTGTCACTTAATATTATCGTTAATTATGGATTTAATGTTTTCCTAAGACTTGCATTATTACCATGTTGGACATAATTATTACATCACATTTTTCTGTATTTATTGTGTTGGTCGCTATCTGACGACCTGGATATGCATGTCCAGTGACTGAGTTGAACCCTGTTGATCCTACCGCGGAAGACATGGAGTATTTTGCTGAAGTGACCGGAGATCAGTAGTTATCATGTACTTAGTTTGTATTAAATGCAGTCTTTTCATGTTTTTGAACCTATCATTTCTTAATGGATGTTATCTAAAGTTATCCAGTATCGTCCTTCTGTTTTCTTTATGTAATAGACTTCATGGATCAATGAATGTCAGTTTATTTATCTACGTGTATTAATTCTTTGTGGCTGTGATATTATAATTGAGGCTTTAGTATATTCAAACTGAATATATTGCCGATATCTGCTACACGTGCTCGTATACCGTATATTGGGAGCGGGGCGTGACATGCTAACTAGTGAAACTGGAAACAACATCATCATCCATCACTTGCAGGCAGCAGGATGATCCAATGAGTGACATGGGACTTGCCTTTTCTTTGTATGCAAGTGGGAATTTGAGTTTTCCTGTACATTCCCAGCTAAATTCAGTCTTAATATGATGTCTCTAGGTTATATTAAACTTTACAACTGAGTCATGTAATTAGTGCAGTGCTAACACTTATTTACCTGTACAGCCAATTTGAATTTTTCATGGACACCAATTTCAGGTTCACACAATACCTACGAGTAATTCTTTTGCTTAGCCTTTACATGCTTCATATATAGTGAGCGCCTAAGTTCAATGAAACCAAGCATAATGGAGTTAAGCTATTAATCGGGATATATGTACCACATCGAGGAATTTGGTCCTTAGAGATCTTTCTTATGTAGTGTTCATAGAGTTTGAGTTGACAAATTAACATTTCAAGAGGCCTTACAGAATATGTATTAATAATAAGGACGAGGAAACATCCCCACCAAAATATGCTGCCAAAACTTTCAATTATAAAATAGAGAACACGGAAAAGGGTATAGTAAACTCAAAGACTAAGGAGTGCTTTTCTCAACTTCTTAGGTAGCTTCCTGCTAAAGAAATATAGTTTCCCCTTACTTCAGAAGCAACAGAGTTAAAATTATTTTGGCTATACGGTAAAATGGTTGCCACTCTAAAAATATTATTCTGTTTATCTATATGGTAAATAAGCACACTATAATGCAGTTTTCTTCCCAAAATCATAATCAATTAGAATATGCACCAAAACAATTTAAATCAAATATCTAATTACCAAGATTCATCATAACGACCAGTATAAAGTTTATGAACAAATCACGACAGCCAGGTAAAGTTTCAGTACCATGATAAAGCCTGTCTCTGTAATTGAGTACACACATTAACTAGACTACTAGAATAAATTAAACTACTTACATACTTAAATAGAGCATACTACACAAGCTACTAGACAGACCATACAAGCAATAACTGAGAAACCAACAGATAACAAAATCTATAATTTGTAAAGCCCATCCAGATAACAGTTTAATCGATATAAATCTAACAAGCATTTTATTGTTAAACTTGTGGTTCTATAACAAGCTCCATATTCATAGTAAACATTATCAGCAGCAGCAGCACAAAAGCTGATTCTTTAGTAATTGAAAACAACAATTATCCCTTGGCAAAGTAGCAAACTACTCCTTTGCCACACACAAGACAACCAAAATACCTTGCAGTATGAGAATTCCTGCATAATGCCCAACTAATAGCTTCTAAAAATTTGTAAAGAAATACCACCATCAGATAAACTCAAGCAATACCAAAAATTTCCATCAAGATGAAGTATGAGTCCCCCTTTACCTCTGCCTTGCATGGCGGAGATAAAATGCAGTCACCACAACTGCAACTGTTCCAGTCGACGCTGCTGCTGCAGCCACCACTGCCCATGAAACCTTTGAAGAGCTCGTATCCGTCAGCGCCCCTATTTCCCTACTCCTTTCACCTGCCGAACACAGCGAAAGCTCATTGATCTTCCCTTCAAGGTCAGAATTCCTCTCATTCAACTCCTTCACAGTTTTCTCCAGATCCTGCTCCCTCCTAGTCTTTTCACCAATCAAACCCGCCTCCAGCTCCGTATTCCTGTTCTTAATCACTTGAATAACCTTCTCCATCTCCTGCTCCCTTGAAAGCCGAATCTTGATGGCCTCTTCCATCGCCTCTCGGCCCTTACTCATCAGCTCATCGACCCTCATCTCAAGCTCGCTGCTCCTCTCCTTCAGCTCCTGCTCCAATATACCCTTCCTCTCCTCCGAAACCCTAAGCTCCTCCTTCAAAACCCTGATCTCCCCATCCTTCCTTCCGCTCTCCATCTCGAGATCCGCAATCTTCTCATTCAATCCTCTCTTGATTGACTCCATCTCATTCTCGAGCTTCTTGATTTCTGACCGCAGCCGGTTTGCCTCGCCCTCAGCATCCACAGCCACCGATGACGCCGAGTCGACTTCCTCCTGAACCCTGACGAGCTCACCTTCAAGAAAAGAGGCGTGGGCGGCGAGCGCCTTGGTGCAGACCTCGGACTTCTCCATCTCCGCGAGCACCTCCTCGAGGCGGCGCTGCAGCTCCGACCGCTCGCGGCGGAGGCCCTGGATTTCCTGGTGGAGGATCTTGACGGCCTCACTGAAGTCCTCGGAGCCGTTGGGGGTCTCAAGCTCCTCGTCAGAATCATTCTCTTCTTGCTTCTGCTGCTTACGTTGATCACGGTCTAGGGTTAGTGTTTGGGGTTTTCCAGAGGGGAAGCCATTGGAGGCGCGGGGAGAGGCGGGGGCGGTACCGGTGCCGGCGGCGACGAGATCCTCGGATTCCATTGATTCGATCGTTGGTCAGGGGATTCTGTGGAGCTTTTTTATTTATTTATTTATTTTTGGATTTTTGCAGGAATTTTTGGGGGAGTAAAAGGAAGATAAAAGGGAGGCGGAGAGGATAAAGGAGGCGGACAAAGGTGCTTTTGGTATTGGGGCAACAATGAGAATGGGCGGTGGGAGATTTTTGGGGGATTTTTTTGGAAAGATCAGTTACGGCCTCGTAGGCCCATGGTCCCAGAATTGGGGAAGCGTCAGCTATTGGATCGCAGGCTCCCAGCCCAATTATTCGATATGATGGGTTTTATTGGGGAGTTTCCAAAGGAGCGTACCATTCCTAATGAGACTACTTTTTAACTGTTTAGTTTTAAGTTCGAACAAAAAAAAATATTGAAATATGAGTTCACTAGGAAAATTGGAATGCTCCTTTGGAAACTCTCATTTTATTGCCTTACCATGTCTTAGATTTTGTCTTTTGTGTAGAAATTTGTATCAAAATATAATTTTTTTGGTGAAAATGTAACATAAATTATTATAAGAAAAGTACGAAATAAATCTGTTTAAAAATTACTATCTAAATAAGGAGAGTTTCTAAAGAAGCACACCAATTTTACTAGTGAGCTTGCTTGTCAGTATATTTATATTTTTGTCTGGACTCGTTATTAAGTGGGCTCACTAGAAAAAATGATGTGCTCTTTTGGAAACTCCTTACATAAGTTGCTTTTATCCCTCTTTATCTTTATATAAATACAGACTCCAGACGAAGATTCGAATATCAGTACTTTTACATATAAGATTTGTATAAGCAATATTTAGAATAGTTAAATTTAGTAATTGGCATAAACAATGAAAGAATTCCTCTTTTTTCGTCCCACACAAAATGATTAGTGAAGCAAATAGAACATTGAAAATGAAATTATAATTGTATTTTTTACAAATCAATACTATTTCAGCCTAACTGACTTAAAACTTTCCCATCATATCAACAGTTAGCCTAGCACTATTAGTATGGTACATAACACAATGTTCAATGTATTGATCAATATTTTTTCCTTTAACACTTTAAATATTTTCTGATATTCTAAAATTATTCTCCCCCTTATATTTATTCATAATAGTCACCTTCTCTTTTTATGAAAATCCAATGTCTTTTGAAATGGCTTTGTTTTTTGAATTAATATTTTTTTTCCCAAGTTATTTCTTTTTCTATAAGATAGAACTGTATATTAACCAAGAGGACAAAAGAAGATAAGAGTAAGAGCAAACATACTTTTATTTTCTCCAAACATTATTATCAGGAAAAACTTTTGAGCTTGATAACATGATACAATTTGAAACTCTTTTGAAGTCCCAATTATTTTAGAGGGAAGTGTCTTTATAGAAATGATAAGAAAATGTCCCAAACTAACATTTTCTTAGATCTTTAAAAGCTTCTATTATCTAGGAGGAAGTTTTGGTAATATAAATATAGAATTTTTTTTTTTTTTGAAATCTCAAATTATTATAAGACAAAATAAAATGAAGAGTGCATTCGAAACAAAATAAACTTTTAGGCCATTTGCTCAAATAGCTATTTATTTAATCCTAAAATTGTAAAGGAAATATATCTTTGAGAAACATTAATTGCAATTATCTCAATTTTAAACTCGAGATAATTCTAAAATTGCGGATATAAAAAATTCAATCATGCATATATTATTTAAAATTTCAATTTTTTGAAGCCCATTTGATGGCCCAGGCCTACATCTTAATGATGGACCAGATTTTCCTTGTTCCAACTGCTGTCGCCTACAAAAGTCAGAGATTCCCTTTTTTTCCATTCTTAGACTTGGATTTGGGTTTGTAGTCAGATCAGAGATCCGCTGCGCTTTGATTTTTCTTCCCCAGAACTGTATTAGTAAAAACCCTAGAAAGTGTCCCAAGACCTTGTGTCCTCCTTGCTGAATTTATACAGGTTGACATTGAAAGTTGCTCGGATTCGCCACTTCAAACATATACAGTCGTGCAAAGAACTCAGCATGAAATAATTTAAACTATTATGAGACCCTCTGTTGTCTTATGGTGAAGGACAAACTCGCACCCTACTAAGCTGTCATTCCCTCTTAACCCCCTTAAAACGTATATGTAAGTTAAACGCACTCCAAATATAGAAGACACGGTGCCAGCCAGCATGAGAGTGTGGCGCGTGCCCTATGCACCTGGATTTGGAGTGTGCCTTCATAATTTCCTGATTTTCCGTCTAGATGGGCCCGGCCCAGGATTGATGGACTTGATGGGGGACAAAGGATATCAGAACTGGTAGGTGGCCCACCACCATTTACATTGGGAGTTTCCAATGGAGCACACCACTGTTTCTAGTGAGCCTATGGTTTAGTGTATTTTTGGTCGGGACTGGCCATTTTAATGGGCTCACTAAGAATAATGGTGTGCTCCTTTGGAAACACCCTTTCCTTTTAACATTTTTTTTTTCCTTCTTATTTCTTCATTTTCGGATCGAAAGCAACCACGAACAGCTGCAGTAGCAATCGAGGTTACTCTAACGATTTAATTCCGGCGGAGGCGGCCGACGAAAACCTTACAAACTCGCCGGCGGAAACCCCTCCCTCGATATGGTATTCAGCCCTCTATATAAATTCTCGCTTGATTTGTATTCTAGGGTTTTACAAGATCAATTCTTTTATTGTTTTTATTTTTATAATTTCGGTAATTTAACATCGTTAATCTGTAATGATTCCCTCGGTAATTTTCTCTGTTTCTTTTGACTCGACACGTGATTCCACAAAACACAACCCAAACCCTAGATCTGAACTCGAATATTATTATCTTTCAATCCATTGATAACTTGATTGTCTAGAACATTATAGTTATATATGCACCATTTTTTTTTCTTTTTCCTAAAAGTTTATAATGTTGATGATTATGTTGAGAACAAAAGTAAAAATAATAGTACTGTCAGGACCTTTTCCTGGTGGCTTTCGTGTCGAGGAACAAAGTGGCGATACCTACAACGTGGTTAGGGTTTGAAAGCACACAGATAAGAAACAGAGAGAAGAAGAAAGAAGGGGGGAAGTGGGAGAAAGGAATCAAGAATTCATTTCGTTAGCTTAGTGTTAAATCTTTTCTCAGTGAGGTTGTATACCGCTCGACTACCTTTATATTACAAGATTACCCTTCCTATTCCTCTCTTCTTCCTCGGTTTGATATGAGACCGTCCCTTGAAGTAGCATAGGCAAGCGAAAGTAGCTAATTTGAGGGCTTTTTGGGTTGGGCTAGTCCCTTAGCAGATTGGACACTTGGCATTTGGATAAATAAGTTGTAAATGGGCTGAAGGATCCTGACATTACTCCGCGCTTAACAATCATCATACACTGATAGGTTGAAGGCATGAAACTTCTTCACTATGGATTTGAAGTCTTCCCAGGTATCCTCTAATACATCCATATATGAGTAGTAGAGCGTCTTCAAAATCAAAGCACAAGAGTAGGTGATAAGAGATTTAATTATGATTTGATTAGAATTTGGTTAGATTTGGTATTCTTGTTACATTAAGATTTGATTAGATTTGATTAGAGATTTGGATAGATTTGGTATTTTGTTACTTTAGAATTCTCTATATATATGGCTTGTAAAATCCTAATTTGAATAGAGAGTGAAATATTATTTCTTTTGAGAGCATGTGATTTGTTTCTTTATCAAATCTTTCCTCGAGTGATTCGTGAGAGAGTGGGCGTGTGATTCGCCTGGACATGAGGTCCAAAACCCTAATTTATCCTCCAAAACCCTAAGTTCTTCCCCAATTCCCCACCACAAACCCTAAATCGCTTGCGTCCGCCGTCAAATTGGTATCAGAGCTCAAGATCCACATCTTCAGGTATCAAAATTCAAATCCATCTCCATCTTCTTATCTTTCCATCATCTTTTTTTTTTAATTTTCTTTTAGAATTGATAGGAAAAAAATAACAGTGAAAAAAAAAAAAAAGAAGAAGAAGAAAAAGCGAGCAGCAGGAGAAGAAAAGAAGGAAAAAAAAAAAAGAAAAAAAGAAGAAGAAGAAGAAGCAAAGGAGCAGCAGGAGAAGAAAAGAAAAGGAAAAAAAAAAAAAGAAGAGCAGGAGCAGGAGAAGAAAAAAAAGAGAGAGAGAGAGAGAAAAAAAATAAAAAAAAACAAGAAGAAGAAGCAGAAGCAGCAGCGCCACTAGCGCCACCGCCGCCTTCATCCTCGCCCGCCACCCGCCGCCCTCCACAGCAGCACCACCGCCCTCTCCACCACTTTCGCCCTCTCCACCACTTTCGCCCTCTCCAACACCGCTTTTTGTATCCTCGTCGGCCACCCATCAGCAGATCTCCCACTTCCGGCAACCCCATCAGCAGATTGCACCCTCACCGCCGACGCTGCCCAACCCTCCTTTTTGCCACCTCGACGCCGCCTCGTGGTCCCTGTCCACCTTCCACTTCCACTTCCACTCCGGCCACCTCGTCGACCCCAGACACCTCAGCAACAACAGCAGCAGCAGCAACATCAGCAGTCGAACAAAAGCTGGAAGAGAGAGCTATTGGGTTTTGGATTTGATTGTTATTGGGTTTGGTTGAATTGGATTTGAGCCTAGTTCAAGCCTAATAATTCTGCACTAATTCTTGAGCTGATCTGTGGGATTTCTACTCCAGAGTCTGTGCAAAATTCTCAACAATCTGAGAAGGAAATTCGTGCCTAAGTGTTATTTGCTCTACATTAAGATAACTTCTAATCACACTGTTGATTCGGTTAGTAACATCTTGCACCCCAATCTTGTTATTTGCATAGACTTGGAAAAATTTATTGTTACTTATAATTTGCCACGAGATTTATTTGTGTGTTACATTATATTGCATAAATAGGAATTGCACTTCCTCACATATAGCAACTTTCGGACATTAGAATATTTTATTTGATCATATAGTCACGCATTTAGTTTGTGTCTAGGATTTTGCATATTCATCTGTGTGCTTTATTGCAACTGCATATAGATAATTATTGCATGCTTCGTAGTGGTAAAAATTTTAGAGAAGTCATGGATCTTACTGAGGTTTTAAATAAATTAAATGAAATAATGGACACTAATAAAAAACTTCAAACTGGTTTAGATGTAATAAATACACGTTTAGATAATCTAGAAACACAAGTCAATGAGCAAAAACCTGCTGAAAATAATCAGAGGAATGAAAGTAGACAAGGAAGATATCATAATATTGGAAGAAATAATAATTTTGAGGATGAACATCTACACGATGATATCACACGTAAAGTTAAAGTCGATGTTTCCTCTTTTGATGGCACTTATGACCCCTAACGTTTTTGTGATTGGTTAGCAGATATGGACCATCTTTTTGAATGGTATGGGATGTCTGAAGCCCGAAGAGTCCGTTTCGCTAAATTAAAATTACAAGGGCCAGCTAAAATCTATTGGATGTCAGTTGAGAGACGGTTAGCAAGAGAGCGACAAGAACCAATTGAAACATGGTTTGAAATGAAAGAAGAATTTAGAAAGAAATATCTTCCTCCAACTTTTAAGGATCGCCTTCTTGATCAGCTGTCTAATCTAAAACAGGAAAACATGAGTGTGACTGAATATATGCATAAATTCGATGAGCTCTTAGTGCGATGCGACATTCAAGAAGACAGTCGTTTAACTCTTTCACGATTTCGCACTGGACTTAAACCCGAACTCAAACGAGAAGTGCTTACACACTCTTTAGATTCTGTTGAGGATGCATTTCAGTGCGCTCTTAACTATGAGGCATATTTGCGCACACCTTTTGACAAAAAGTCTACTTTCAGAACCACGGAGTATACCAAGCGACAATCTGACACTAATGCTACAAATACTAATATTGTCCCTAAGGATACAAAAGGTAAATCAGTTGCTAGTGAGTCGTCAAAACCAGCCACAAAACAAACTGAGTGCTTCAAGTGTCACGGTTTTGGTCACTTTGCTTATCAATGTCCTACAAGAAATTTGTTAATAAATGAGAATCATAATACAGATGATAGTGAGACTGAAGAAGAAATTTACGAACCTCAAGGAAATTTTAGTGATGTTGAAGATGACCTAATGAATACACCTTTACACGTTGTTAGGTGTTTGCATTCTGTATCAAGAAATGAGGACTGGCGTAGATCTAATGTGTTTTACACATATATCACACACAACAGTAAGAGTTATAAAGTCATGATAGATGGAGGTAGTTGTGTAAATATAATTTCTAAATCGGCTGTTGACAAAATGAGCCTCAAAGCTGAATCACACGCTCAACCGTATAATGTAACTTGGGTTGATAAGAGTTGTCATGTTATTATTCAGCGTTGTCTTGTGCCTATTCAATTTTCAAGTTATAGTGATCATATTTGGTGTGATGTTTTACACATGGATGCTGCACATATTTTACTCGGTAGACCTTGGTTATTTGACCTAAATGTTAAGAATTATGGAAAGTCTAAACTGTCTAACACCTATGCATTTGTGTGTAATGGAAAGAAAATTGTGTTGACTCCTTCTCCACCCAAGAGTCCATCTAAAAATAAAAAGAATGGGTTAATAATATTAACTCAAGATGATAAATTGTTCCATTTTGTGCATAAAAATCCTGAGCCTATCAAGTTGAGATCCATATCACTTGACCAGTCTGATCCACCTATAGATTCACTTGCACCACTTTTGCATTGTTTGTGTGTGAATCTCTATAGGCAAATTATATTTAGCAATGATATTTACAAGTTTATTGCAGATATACTTGATAGAGTGCAGGTATTCCTAGCTGGATCCGTACTGATTAGGGTTCCACCTACGAGGTTCCCTTTTGGGAATGTAGAGCCTTTTCATACCTAATATACGAACCCTTTCAGGTTTTTGCGGGAGTTTGTTATGTTTTCTTTGGAGTTGAATGTTTCAACAACCCTTGATTTTCGCTAGATCGTGATGGTTTTACGTGTGCCCTGGTGCTCTACTCCAGAAGATCATCGAGCTTCTGCTTTATGCCTGACATTCTTCACGGCATCAGATTTTGAGCCCGCGCCACTTCTTCCACATCCACGAGTTCCACCACCATGGATAAGCACGAAAGCTGATATTTGGTTTCGGATATGTCTGATTTATACATATTTGGTATGGTGAAAAGGTTTTCCGGATTTTGGGACGCTTGTTCGACTTCATCCGATGTGCTTGATCTTCTTCCAGTTGCCATTCACCGGTAGTGAATGTTTCCAAGCGGGGGAGAATTGATAGAGATTTAATTATGATTTGATTAGAATTTGGTTAGATTTGGTATTCTTGTTACATTAGGATTTGATTAGAGATTTGGATAGATTTGGTATTTTGTTACTTTAGAATTCTCTATATATATGGCTTGTAAAACCCTAATTTGAATAGAGAGTGAAATATTATTTCTTTTGAGAGCATGTGATTTGTTTCTTTATCAAATCTTTCCTCGATTGATTCGTGAGAGAGTGGGCGTGTGATTCGCCTGGACGTGAGGTCCAAAACCCTAATTTATCCTCTAAAACCCTAAGTTCTTCCCCAATTCCCCACCACAAACCCTAAATCGCTTCCGTCCGCCGTCAGTAGGCAACGACAAACACTCACTTCAAATCCTTCTTTCTAAGGTCTCTCTTGTGCTTGGACACTTTTGTTAGTGCATGAGAGCTCAACATGCAAAATTGGACTTGGATATTATTTGCAAAATATGGATTCAAGGCTGCTCCCGAATGTTCATACTTCATAGATCTCAGTGGAGTACTCCGTATTGTCATTGATTCGATGAGTTGTTGGCTCGCCAAATCCATTTGTAGCATTAGCAACAACTAGAGTCTTCAAAGAGCCCCATGAAGCCTTCATGCCCATGCTAGCACTTTGAGCAACCATGCCACCAAGAACTGCGAGGAGATACCAAGGAATTGCAACTCAATGAGCAATCTCTTAATATGTTTCTTAAGAGCAATATAAAAACCCAGCCTTGCCATGAATTTTTAAGCAAAAAAAGATGCAATGTATGTTTTTTTCATAGATGAGTTTCAGATAGTTATACTTCGTAGTTCCCGCAAGGTCATCCTGGGACTCGTACATTGTGGATTAGGTTGCAGGCATAGGGCAAACCATAGTCACATCATCTAAGTTAATCATCAGCACATACAAAGCTCTAAATATTTGTTGATCTAAAAAACTTAAGCTGCACTTTATTTAGGGGAGAAGTTTAGGCCATTGTTCAGAGTAATTAACATGGATTACTAGTTTTACACCTTTGTCAAGCTTCACTCTTATTTTTGGCAGAACTTGAATGATGAATCCATGAATGTTATCTCGAACCATGCCCTTATCGCTTGATGAAATCTTTTGAGACTCACTAGGCTTATTAGGTAACCATTTTTAGCAACAAAAATTCTTAAAATGAATTCTGACCACTTATTATATTGCTAAATCACAATTTCCATCTATAATGATTTCCAATAATTTTACCAATTGATGGGATGTATATTGGAACTGATTAAGGTTCTTCTTCTTAAATTGAGAATCCTTGACATACCCATGAATCATCACACTCCAAGAGATGACATCTCTCTCGGGCATTTCTACGAACCACTTATGTGCATCTTCAAAACATACACATTTCAACAATCCAAAAATGATGACTTTGGTTCGCCACTTGCTCTTAGCTTACCCACAAAACTTCCAAAAGAATCCTAGGCTCCCCATACTTCCCAACCATGTAACAATCACTCCCATTTGAGCTCCATTGCAACCGTATACAATGGTGTGACATATCCTCCAACAACTTCAAAGCTTTCTGCAATAACTTTGCCTTGTCAGGCTCCTCCATGGCTTTATAAATACCAGAAATCTCCATCAAACCACCAACAATATTCTCTGGTGCTATCTCTGGAACAGGCTCCGCATAGATTCTAAGGGCATTCTCACAACAAGATTTTGTTTTTCAAGCTTGCTTGTCTTATAATAAAGATCAGCTAGTCGAACAAAGACTAACTAATGGGTGATTATCACCTTTGGTATATTTGGAAACTATGAGAGGCTTTCTGGTAAGAGAAGATGGCTTCATCAAAACGACCAAGTGAGAGGTAGGTGTTCCTAGTACTAAAGGCAACCTCAATTTCCTGGCTATTGATAATCATTGCTATAGATGCAAGAACAAGGTGTTGAAGGGCTAATTCAAAGTCTCCATTGGCCTTTGTAATGGGGGCCATTAGTGGGCAACCTACTACTTCTTCAAGAGAAATATGAGCATTATGATCTTGATGAATATCAATGGTTTTCTTGCCGAGCTTTTAAGCCTCATCAAATTGATTGCTTGGACATGAGCTTCCGCCAAGTACCAGCTGCAACCGTTAATGAGATTGTGGAAGGGTCGATCTCATTAATGTTGTTGGTGGAGAGTTTGATGTTGGGCTTTCGAGATCAACGAGTGTAACCTTGAGGGTTCTAGCCTCGCTCTCGATCTTCTCATAGGGATAACTTTCAATAATGTTGGTGAGCTTGTTGGTGTCGCAAAGGATAGTGTTGCACTCGAGGATGTGGGATTTAGTGAACGATCGAATCATTCGTGGATCCGACGATGGTAGGCTTGTGACGACCAAATTGGGAGCTACAATAGATTCAACGATCGTGATCGAGTTGTGGCCTTAAGAGAAGCTCTCTCCAAACTTGTTCACGTCCTTGACCATTGTACATCATCATAAAGGTAGAACAATTAGGATTTCGATTTTTTCTTTCAAGTGGATCTCTTTGCCTTTTTTGTTGAAGTGAGAAGGGTCAGAAGTGTTGAAGTAGAAGGTAAGCATAGGGACTTTTCAATTTGGATAAGTTTCAAGATCAGATTCTTTAGCTTCTCATAGTTGGTCATTCAATTGGCTTGCATTTGCCTCAACTCCTCAACTCTTTATTCAATGATTGGAGCTAAAAAGAGATAATCGATGATTGATGGATGAGCGATGTCGGCCTATACCCCCTCTAGAATTGGACTGAAAGCAGAGTCGGCTCTGACACCATTGCGAGTATACGATTTTGTTGGCGTTCCCGTCGAGGAACGAAGCGGCAATATCTGCAACATGATAGAGGTTGATGGGGGATAAGAAATACAGAGATGAAGGGAGAAGAAGGGGAAAGTGGGAAAGATGAATCAAAAATTCATTTCATCAGTTTAGGGTTACAATCCTTTCTCAATGAGCTTATATACCACTCAACTAGCTTCCTATTACAAGATTACCCTTCTCTTCTTCTTTGGTTTGATCTGATACCATCCCTTGAAGCACAAACGGCAGCTGTAGCTCTTTGAACTTTTTTTAGGCTGGGCAGACCTATAGCAAATTGGGCCCTGGGCGTTTAGATAAATAAGTTATAAATGGGCTGAAGGATCCTAACAAGTAAATGCAACTTGGCACTGCCAGTTGGCACAAATATGTTATTGTCCCTTACAATTTGTTTAGTAAAGAAGTTTGTTTTTGATGTTTATTATCTAGGCTGATCCAGAGCTAGAAGCCATTAGGCAAAGGAGAATGCAAGAGTTGATGGCACGACAGGGAATGGTAAGCCGTACTGGTACCTGAGCACATAAACTGTATAGGTCCAACATTTTTGCTTCTTTAGTAACCTCTGATGCAACATGTCTTTGAATCAGGGCAACCAACAAAATGCAGAGCAGCAGAAAGCTCAGGAAGATGCGAAAAGGTATAAATGTATTCCAAGTATGTGCGCCCTTAGTATCTCTGATTTTAGTATTTAACCCTTATGTGCTTCACTTAATTCTGTGCAATGCGCCATCTATTTTGGTCCTGTGTTTACTTTATTGATATTGATTACCGAGTATGATCTCTAATACTGTTAAGTATGCCATGCTGATTTAGGGAAGCAGAAGAGCAGAGACAATTAATGCTTACTCAGATTTTGTCAGCCCAAGCCAGAGAAAGGCGTAAGTTATTGGACCAAACTTTGATCAAATGATTGAAGTATAAGCAGAACTTAGAAGCAATGTGTATCGCTATCCTAAGGTGGAATTGGCTTGTATGTAGCAGAGTTATCTGATCCCATGTATTGCTTAAATGGTATTTGTTTCATAGAATTTCATTTGCATATATTATTAAGTTAATGTTAATTTCTCTATCAATGAGCCATTACCAATAGCTATTTGGAAATAAAACATACATGATTTCTATTTGAAAGAAATGCCATATAAATGATTTAGTCCAAGGTATGATCATGCAAGCATGAGGTTTCTGTCTTGTATATCTCTAATGCATCTATGCCGAATCTCGAACCGACAGCCCCCCTTCTCTTCCATGAGATTTCTGTCACTGTATATCTCTAATACATCTATGCCTTAACACTTTGTTGTTAGCTCTGGCAGTTCTAATGTATAAAGTAACTTGCTACCTCAGGATACACATATACATAAAATAACAGCATAAATTAAACAAAGAAATTTTCAATGGAGTAAATCATAGGCAACTAGAATATTTATTACACCTCTATTCCATTTCCATATATATTGGTCAAAATTAGATATTGAATAAAGACATTTAGGATGTCCATTAGTTATCTTTCTCTTCTGGTTGAGTTATGTGAGCTAAATTCTTTTACCCCATGGCATTAGTTCTGTACTTGCTGATCTCTATACTGCAAAGTACTTATCACTCCAGTAACTGCACCAGCATTCATTTTTGTTCATGTATTTTACTACGCCACTTTAGGGGACTAAATGCAATTCTGTATTCTACTACTTATTTCCCGCAGATTACATCACTGTGAGGGTGTGTTTCTTTAGCTGCTACCTACCTCCTGCTACAATGCCTTAAAATCACCTTCATGTATCCTGGATGAATACTACAAGTATTTAAAGACTTAGAGTTCTCTGGAGTCTGAAGGCCAAAAACAAAAAACAAAATGAAAATGACATATATACAATTATGTACCTTTTCTTTAGTGGAGAAAGGAGTTAATATATAACTATTTAAAGGTTATTGAACCTTAGACAGCTATGACAACTATTTTGGTGACAAACTGAATGCTGACGCTGAAGAAAGGTATGTTTCCACTGTCGTGAACAATTGTTGCTGCTGAAACTTGATGTTTATTTAACATCATATTTTCCTTGCCTTTCTTTTCCAACTAGATTATTCAAGCCATACGGTTTCAGATTAAGAAAGGATTTACTCTCGCCTATTGTATTAGGATTTCGAGATATACTGCCTACTTGATGAGGCTAATCTACTGCATCATGAAGGAATACTAATTGGATTGAGCTGGACATCAAGGCATAATTTCTCATACCAAGGTTGCAAAACCAATCCCTGAGAAGGTGTAGGCCTACAAGGAACTACTAAACTTGGGGCCCTCCTTCCTTTCGTTTATGTAAATAGAGAAATCTTTAAAAAAAGACACCCTAATTAGGTTGAATTGGAGTTTGAGGACGGAATTATTTGACTATTGGAAAACAACCTGATCTAAAAAGAGTACAAGGAACTTAGCCAACTCAGGGCTCTCTTCTAAAATGTGGAGGCAGATACAGTCGAGCTCCTACTATTGTCTTTCAATTATCCTTGAATAACCTCAAATATGTAGGACTTCTTCCTCTTTGATTGCTAAGTCATCTGTGTTCTGGTTCTAGTTTCTGTGCATCTTTTCTGCTTGTTGCAAGTTATAACTGATGCCTTGTGAGGGTATTAGTTTTGGTTTTATTTGTATGGTTGCTGTTAGTGTAATGTATCTCAAATCATATCATCCATGCTTCAGATGCACCATATATAGGTTCTCATACATAATCTCATTCGTGCTTCAGATGCATCAAATATAGGTTCCTGTATATATCTCTACTCTTTAATGCAAAGCCTTGGGGGCTGGCATTGCTATCTTATTGGACTCCTCATGTTTGTCTCCCTCACAAATTATCACTCACAAATGTCCATAAAATTCTCTCCTAAAAGTTATATCTTATTTGCAGTAATACCAAATATCATTTGAAATTTTGAACATCCTATTATTGGAAATAAAACAACAACAACAATAACTGAGCTTTTATATCAAGTATTTGGAGTAGGCTATATGAAGCAATAGAGAATCATACCGGATCAATCATTGGAAATAAAAACGAAACATAAAAAGTATGGTTCATCTCGTATAATTTTTCAAAGATTTTGGTTTCCACATCCTTAAATGAATCACTCATAGGAGTTTGTATGGCTCGCAACATATATTCAGATGCATTGCACGTGCAAGAATCTAGTATAGTTTAGCTTCTATTTCATGTTCTGTTCAAGCCAGAGTGCTAAGACTAATGATTGAAAACTCTATTCTTGTAACATTTACAGTTGCTCGCATTGCTTTGGTGAAGCCTGACAAGGCAAGAGGCGTGGAGGATGTTATCCTACGAGCAGCTCAAATGGGACAAATAGCTGAGAAGGTATAATATTACCATACAGCATTTCTGCAACCAGTCAATTAGGCAGATACTAGGAAATCAATTGCAGCCTGGAATATTCAGATGGGAACGTTCAAAGAAATGATATCTTGTCCTATTTGTAGGTGTCGGAGGAGAGGCTTATATCGATCCTTGAGCAGATAAACACCCAAACCACCAAACAAACCAAAGTTACAGTAAGCATTTATCCAATTTAAACCAAAGTTACAGTAAGCATTTAGCTGTTTGATTGATGTGATAAGGTTGATTTGTATATTGATTTATTCTGATATAGTTCAATCAATTATTTTCTGTTATCTTGCAGATTCAGAGGCGACGCAGTGTGCTTGAAGATGATGACTAAGCAAACAATCTCCGGATGATGGTCTGAATGACTTGTCCATACAAATGATTGTACTGTTAGACCTAAACCCAACATTCATAATATCCCATGTCCAGAGATTTCCAATTCCAAACACTGGATGGATTTGTGAGTTTGCCTTGTCATTAAAAATTCTCCTCCTGAGCATCTAAGCCCGGTATATTAGCTGGTTTTTCTATTTCCTGTATCAGTTATTGTTTATAAAGTTGCGACGGTGTAGCACTTTCTTTCTGCAATTAGACCTGACCCACTTTGTTATTCTGGTGAGAAAAAGGCTGTGTAGATGATAATATAGACACATTCTTTCTGCAATTAGACCTGACCCACTTTGTTATTCTGGTGAGAAAAAGGCTGTGTAGATGATAATATAGCCATATGTCGAAGAAAGTGAGACCATCTTCAACCTTCTTAATCGATTCCTTATCCTCTTGATACTTTTGGATGTTGCATTTATCAAAATATGCTCAGGTTGAAGTCGATGAAACCACCCAGAATGATATTTATGAAGATTTCAGCACTTTTAGTGATTTTGCTGGGATCAATTTATTGACCAAACCTGTTACAGACTATGTTGGCAAGTGCCTGATTCACATCACTAGTACAATCTTCAGTGTGTATTTTACCCTTGAGAGGCATGAAAATGACCCTGATCTTACTTCCAAGAGATTACTGGATTTTGTGAATTGAATGTAACCAAGCTGATGACTGATGCAGTAAATAGATTTAACAACCAAAGTGCTAACGTAGCTTATGCAAAAACAATACATGACTTAGGGAGCAAGCTCTGCGAAAAATTCTCCTACATTTATCGAGAATCTGAACCTGTTGAGACCTGCAAGTTTTGTAAGAGCAGGTATCAAGTCAGAGCAAGCAACAGAGCAATACGCTAGACCATGTACGAAGTTGATAAGATAATGAGCATGCATATATTGTGTTCTTATAATATAAGGACTAATAATTAAGAGCCTAATAATACCTTAATCTTTTCCAAGAAAAGAGAGTTAAAAACTTATACTGGCTATAGAAGACGAATGTATCAGTATATCATTGGTTGAACCAGTCTGGCTTGAAAGAGTTAAATCAATGTTGCAGAACTCTCCATTTCTTCAGGATTTGCAGAATTCAGAAAATCCAAATGGCATGGATTAGTATATCTGTGGCATATGGTATTATTACAAAGGGAGAATTTTGATTGTTCCAAATGATTCTTTATGTGAAGAAATCATATTTGATAATCACCACTCACCTATTGGAGGACATTTTGGGTATGAAGTTACTCTTAAGGGACATTTTGGGTATGAAGTTACTCTTAAGAGAGTTAAAATGAGCTTTTGGTGACCGGGGTTGAAGGCAGCAGTAAAGGCATCTATTAAATCTTGTGACACATGCCAGAGAAACAAATTGGAAAATATAGCATTACTAGGATATTTGGAGCCACTACCTATTTCAGAAAAGATGTGGGAAGATTTGGCTATAGACTTTATTGAAAGTCTACCTATGAGTTATAGATACAATTCCATTTGGGTGATTGTAGACAGATTGTCCAAATTCTCCCATTTCATTTTCATTGCTCTGAAGCATCCTTATACGGCTCCACAATTGACCCATATATTCATTAGAGAAATAGTTAAGCTCTATATATTCTCCAAAACTATAGTGAGTGATAGGGACAGAATATTCATTAGCTCATTTTGGAAAGAGTTATTTCTACAGTAAGGAACCAAATTGCTTATGAGCTCTTCATATTACCCTCAAACTGATAGTCAATCCGAAAGAATCAATAGAGTTTAGAAGCTTACTTATGTTGTTTTTGTAGGACAAAGCCTCAGGAATGGTTCAATTGGCTTCATTGAGCAGCATACTGGAGTTACTCCAGCTGAAAGTCTACAATTGGGTGTACTCCATGTGAGGTGTTGTATGGGACACCTCCTCCTAGTTTATTGTAATATATTTCCAAGACTGCAAGGATCTAAGGTGTTGAAGAAGTATTATAACTGAATTAACCGCTCACCAGCTGAATGGACATTGCCTCTTAACGGGATTATAAAACGGGTCCCGGGTCGAGTCTTCAAAATTCTTTAAAACCATTTGCAGAAAAAACTCGCTAACTTCTCTCCTTCGTGATAGCTTCTTCCTTCTTCGATCCTGCTACTACACCCATGGTTATGGCATCTGCAGCTTTGTGATGAACCATGGGGCTTGAACTATAATTTGAAAAATTGCAAATGAAACCATTTCTCAGACGAACCATGGGGCTTGAACTATAATTTGAAAAATTGCAAATGAAACCATTTCTCATTAAACGAACCCACCTTTTTACAAGTTTGACATTTTAAATTTTGGACTAATTTACCCCATTTTTTCCGGTTGTATTATATTCCAACATAACCTAACTCATTAACTTTAGTATGAAAACCTTCTTTTCCTCACCGTCTCAACTTTAATTATAAAACTGCAGTTAGTACATCCATGATCATGGCATCTGCAACTCGTGACGAACCCTGGGACTTGAACTATAATTTGAAAAATTGCAAATGAAACCATTTTTCATTAAACGAACTCACCTTTTTTCTAAGGATTCCCGCACATTGTTATTACAAGTTTGACATTTTAAATTTTGGGCTAATTTACCCTCTTTTTTTCCTATTGTATTATATTCCAACATAACATAACTCGTTAACCTTAATATGAAAACCTTCTTTTCCTCTCCGTCTCAACTTTACTTGTAAAACTTAAAAAATAATGAACTTTATCTTTTCTAAATCAATTTTCAAATCCTAATCTAAATACAATCTTCATTGAAATTTAGAAGTCTCAACTTTACTTGTAAGACTTAAAAAATAATGAACTTTATCTTTTCTAAATCAATTTTCAAATCCTAATCTAAATACAATCTTCATTGGAATTTAGAAGTGCAATCGAAAATTTGAAGAGAGAAGAGAGAGAAAAAAGAATAAGGGCATATTGGAAATATTGGGAGCGTACTAAATAAAAAAATTATATTTTTAAATTTTAATTTGGATTTACTTAGAAGGCAGACATACTTGGGCTTATTTAGAATTTTCCTTGAAATATTAGGTTTAATTATGAAAATATTGTATTATTTGCGAGATATCACCGATACCCTTTAAAATTTTTTTTTACAAGGATACACTCTAATATAGACATAAGTGTAATAAAATTTATTATTTTTTATTATATTTGTATCCCGTAAGGATTCTCGCTGCGAAAAAAATTCTTAATATTAGTTATACACCATAGTAATCTTATAATAATAAAAAGTAGCTGTTGCAATTATTCCAAATAAATAATTGTAATAAAATAAGATTGCCTAGAATCATCGTTACTGAAAAGTCTCTAATATCCTTTTCGTTAATATAAAAAAATGAAAAATTTGCACAAATACTTGGAATATTTTGATATATTTATTGTTAGGAAAAGTATAATAGAATAATGTTAATTAGATTATTATAATAAGTAAATCTAGATATATTTTTTTAAGGGGAGGTTGTCAATTTTACAAAGTAGTTTCGAATTTTTTAATTTTTGAAATGTTTATGTAACCACTTCCTCCACAATGTAACTATTTCCCTTAATCTAACTGTCTCATTTGTTTTCACTATCTAGTTTTTTTTAAATTATAAATAAAAAATTCAGAAAAAGTTTGTATGGCCCAAGCTAATTTTTTCAAATTTCTAAATTTTCTATTTTCTATTATGTTATTTTTTTTTCACTTTTTTTTGCTTAGTAATATAGTAAAATGATCAATCGTCATGATATTAGGATTAATTGATTGTTCGTGGAGGCTATTAAATATGCATTTGTAAATTGAAGTATGCATTTGTAAATTGAAGTAATGTACCTTTGCAACTCTTGTTTGTTGCAAAAATGGTTGGGGGGATAAATTGTCCCCTGATTTATAACTTTTTGCTTTTTTGTTTTTTTTAGCTTTGACTCGCATATCACATCATTAGTTTTCAATTATACTCAAAAGCAAATTTTAAGCTATTATAAATAATAATATGTTATGATTGAAGATAAGGTTTAGACTAGTAGAGAGGATTTTAATCCGTCCTTTTCTAATTCATTTTTATTCTCTCCTAATTTTTTTAATAATAAGATTGTTGCCTTAAAAACTTGTCCAAGTTGAATTTCTTAATTAATATCGAGGAAAATCGAATATATAAGAAGGAAAATTAATAATAAATTTCTGATCACCATTTTATTCACCCAAGATTTAAACTACAAAAAGGAAAAATCATTAATTTAAGAGAGTTGCTAGATGCGCCCCATACTTTTCCTAGTGAGCCCCAATTTCTCTGTGAGTTTTAGGAAAATTTAAAACTTGCCCAGTATTTATTAGTGAGCTCCATGTTTTTTTCGGAATTGGCTCTCTTTTCTCCCCCCTTAGCAGCAACGATAATAGCAACAACAATGACAACGACGACGGTAACAACAACAATAATATCAGCGACGACAACAACGACGGCAGTTGCAGCTACTCGCCGCCGCAGGTGCCTCTTGCTGTTACAGCAGCGACCACAGCAGCCGCACTACAGTTGTTGTCTGCTGCTACTGCTGCGGCGACAATGGCGGCAACAGCGACGGCAGCAGAGACGGAGGGTTTTTTTGGTATTGAAGAATGGACTGAGGATTTTTTGTTTAAAAAAAATTATAGCAAACTTATAATTATTTAGTTTTTAAGTAATGGGCTCGCTAAGAAAAAAAAAAAAAAAAGACTGTGCATATTTTGAAATTTCCTTAATTTAATTAATTAGTGAGTTTCTTTTTTATAAAAGAAAAATAATTGGTGGCTTGGCTCCCAAGATAGTAACCTCCTCACAATCACACGGTGCAGGCGATTTAGAGAGGAGAGTTACTGAATGCCCACCATGTTTTTCTTTCTTAGTGAGGAGAAATTATTTTCTCTAGCTTTTGTGCTCCCTAAGAAAAACATGGGGCGCATCCAGTAACTCTATAGAGAGAGAGATGAACGATAGAGTCGGATCGGGTAACCCAAGCCAACCCTCAATCCTCTTCCTCCAACCCTCAACTCAACGGTGGCGGCGGATCCCTAGCGGATCGGGTCCCCAGCAGCGACAACCCTCTTCTCTTCCCCACCTCCGGATCCGATATCCAACTCCTCTCTCTCTCGCTCTCCCTCCATTAGTAGGTCTTCAAACTCTCTCTCCAACGCCTACCTATCTCTTTCTTCGTCGTCTTCTCCAAACCCTAGATTCAGGATTGCAACTTCTTTCTCCTTCTAGGGTTTTACTAGTTCTTTGATTTTGTTATTAGCTAGGGTTTAACGCTGATTGATTGGTTGTTTGATTATAGTACTGCCTACCGGGGAAGTTCTCTGCTATTGATGTTTTGCTACTCGAGTTTAAACAAAATACAGCTTTTTTAAAAGGAATTTTACCTTTTTTTTCATGAATTTTGTGGTAAAGTTGACAGTTTGATCACGATATGAGGCTGAAACCTCTTGTGAGCAAATAAAATCTTATTTGCTTTGTTGTTGCATTTTGATTGGTATTTTGATCAATATTTCTTGTATAGCGGGCCGCAAAAAAACTCTCTATTTCGGCGATTGATTAGTATTTTGCTCCTTGGATTTAAGGAATAATTTGTTTCTTCTCCTGAAAATTATGTGGCTTAGTACTAATTTATCATGATATCATGCAAAAATTTTTGTGAATAGAACGAAATTCTCTTTTTTTTTTTTGCAATCAATTTGGATATTTTGTTCTGCAGGTTACTGGTGTTATTAGTCTCTTTTCATAATTTTTTGTGCTCATCTCATAAAAAGCTAGAATTTAACACTGATTTTATGATATCGTCATGTGAAAACTTTAGGTTTGTAAACAAAGCATCTTATTTTGGCAATTGATTGATATGTGACCTAAATTGCTTGAGTTTAGACGCAGGATGGCTGAAACTGGCGAGGGAGATGTGAACAATAATAACAATTTGGTGACAGTTCATGTGGCTGCTAATGAACCGGCCTCGAGGAGAAGATTGAGATCACTAGTTTGGAACGACTTCACCAAAGAACGGAAAGCAGATGGGAATTGCGTAGCAATCTGTAACCATTGCAAGAAACAACTGTCTGCTAGCAGCCGCAGCGGCACCACCCACTTGAAGAACCACCTTGCAACTTGTTTGAACACGAAAGTTCGCAAGAGGAAGAAGCTGGTTGTTAGGAGACTGAAAGGTGACAGGAATGATGGGTCCAATATGGAGTTCTCTCAGTTTGATCAGGAATTGAGTCGGCAGGATCTTGCCCGGATGATTGTTCGACATGGTTATTCTTTTAATATTGTCAATGATACTGGGTTTAAGGCTTTTGTTAAGAACCTCCAGCCACAGTTCAAATTGATGTCTCCTGATGTTGTTAGGGCCGACTGTATGAACATTTATGAGAGTGAGAGGTTTAAGTTGCGGGAATTGCTCGGGAAGCTCACTTGTCGGGTTAGCCTCAGTGTCGATATGTGGAGGTCTAATGAGGGTGTGGAATATGTGTGCTTGAGTTGCCATTATGTTGATGATGATTGGAAGCTTAAAAGGAATACTATTAACTTTTTGCATGTTGAGCCTCGGATTCCAGGCGGAGAGATTAAAGAGATTATTAAGGAAAAGTTGCAAGATTGGAATTTACACGGAAAATTGTTTAGTGTTATTTTAGTTAATTGCAATGAGAGTGATGTGGTTGCTAAGGAGCTTCACATGTTTTTGGAGAAGTTAATTCCTTTAAATGGCGACTTTCTTCACGTGCGGCATGCTCCATCAGTTCTACATGAAATTGCACAAGATGTCATTAGGTTGGCCCATGATATAGTTAGTAAAGTGCGGGATAATGTGCAATATGTCAAATCTTCACCAGCCATATTCAACGCTTTTCAGGTCGCAGCAGGAAAGGTTGGAGCTCCACCAAAACACCTGGTTTTTGATCTTCCAGATGACTGGACAACAACATACTGGATGCTTGAAACTGCATTTGAGTGCCAAGCTGCTTTCAGTTGCATTGCAGAATATGATAGTGAGTACACAAATTCATTATCTTCTCAGGAGTGGGATCTTGTTAAAGCTGTTGCTGAATTTCTAGGAGTTTTTTATCATGCGATAGAGAAAATCTCTGCAGCAAAAATTCCCACACCAAACCTTTCTTTTAATGACATATGTGGTATCCAGGTGCTGCTGAAGTCTTGGAGGGCAAGCGAGCTACCTGTTATTGCTGCAATGGCTACTCACATTCTTGAGAAATTTGAAAAATACTGGGATGCGACATTACTTGTTATGGCCATCTCTTCTATTCTTGATCCTCGATATAAAATGAAGTCAATTGAGTTCTTTTTCAATACAATTTATGATGATAGTAATGAGAGGATTGAAAAGATCCGCCAGTATTTATTAGCTCTCTATGATGAGTACAAAAGATATTCAGATGATATGTCCAATAACCAAGCATTTCTTTGCTATTATGAGAATAATAACAGTTGTAGTAGTTTTGAACTGAAAGCTGGTACAGAATCAAAAACTTCTTCTCGTGCGTTGTTTGATGCACGACGGGGACTTGATCAGTATCTTCAGGAGACCTCCTCAAATCAATCGCAAAAATCAGATCTGGAGCTGTATTTGGATGAAGCTGTTTATCTATACAAAGGTTCGGAGGACAACTTCAACATCTTAGCTTGGTGGAAATTCCATGCAGCAAAATATCCAGTTCTTTCCATTATGGCTCGTGATATTTTGGCAATTCCTGTTTCACCTGCTGCACCAAACAGTGAAAACAGAGTGCTTGATGCATTCTTGAGTTCCCAGGACCCAGTGACTGTCCAAGGATTGATCTGTGCACAGGATTGGCTAAGAGAGGAATTTGAAGGTAAAGCAATATTTTAGAGTTAATTTTATTAGCTTATTTTGTTTATTTCATAGATATTTGGTGAAGTTAATTTTGTTCTTCTAGTCCAAATAGAGCCTTCTGGACCAGCAGATGATGTTGCCGCTCTTCCTTTACCTGCTAAATTGGATGGTGATGTTGATGAGTGCATGATGCCAGCAAATGGGGATGAGTTCTCATCACAATAGGTATGTCATTGTTTTGAAAAGATATTTAGCTCTGAATTTATCAATAATTCTTTTTACTGATTGCTGCTTTGGATGAGTATTTTTCTGAGAGATGGTATGTTTTGATTTCTTTAATAAGGCAATGATTATTTCTCAAATGCATTCGCATACATCCTCACACGCACAGAGATTAGTTAGTCTTTTGATCTATCTGATCATACGTATGCTGCTCTTTTGATTTACAGCTCTTGTGTTACTTCCACTGTTCATTTTGCTGGTTGAATTGAGTACAAGTACAATGCTGATTAGTTGGTGGTTTAGTAGAACTGGATATTGGGAACAGCAGTGTCTGTAGTCCTATGGTCCAGTAAGACACAGGCAACAAGGGTTTCTCTACTTGACCTCCATAGTTTTAACTACCAATTTCTGAATTCCAAGTCATCAAATGCATGGAATCTTCTCCAAAGAAAAGAATACACGACATTTTTGACAATTATCGATATCAGCATTTTTATTCCAAGTATTATTATCATTATTTTTTGGTTTTTATGAATATTTATATGGACAAAATGGACTCGAGCTAGTCGAAGACCTTTGTTTGTCATAGAAGTGTTGCCCTTTTCCAGATAGGCATTTTCTTGTTTCCCTAGATGGACAGAGTTCAATTCCCAAAACATTGGTTTACTCTTTCTTGCTATTCGCTTTAAGCAACCTTTTCAGACTGTATCATGATTTTTGTGCATCTCTTTGGGCTCCAAAGTATTCCAAAATTCAGAATATCCAACGAGCTTGAGGAACCCCTTATCCTAATTAGGTTAGGTTTGGATTTTCAGGTAGCTTGTCCTGATTTAATTGTCGTTATGCTTCCCATATGAAAATGAAATTATATTATATGTAGTTAATAATCTATAACCTAAAAGACCATTTATGTTAACTTATGGCTTTTGTGCATTACCGCCTTCAGTATCATAGAAAATTTATGGAAGTCTGAATGTGTACAAGAGCTTGACAGCTGACAATTGATAGCTTCATGAAGTAAAAACTGCTATCATAAGTTATTCAAACGCTTGATTAGTCTTTGGTCCATTACTCTGTTGTTGATGCTTTTTCATTGCTTTCATTTATAATAAATAGTTAACTCAGATAATGCTAGATATATTGACTGATTTTCCCTGTTTAAACTTTATTTCCAAGTAGGAAAGGAAGAAACATCATTTTCCTTGCATATTATATTCGATTAGCTGTTTAGGAAATCCAATTCTGCTGCAGGTTAGATTTTGATCGGTCTTGTATTACTGCTTTTTAGTAATTTGGGGGCTTTTACATGCACAACTCCATGCCCAAATTTTGTGGCTTTTCATGCTGGTTATTATGGATTGAGAGCTGTCTGTGGTTTCTGTTTTATCCTATCTTTTTCTCCCTTTCGGCAATTCTTTTACATGCACTCTCTTAGATAGCCAAACTTCTATTGTATTTTATTTTTGTGCACAAAACCATATAAATGAAAGTACTTTCCTCCTTTTAATCTTCTTCAGCACAAAAATGAAAGGTTCTGGGAAGCTTACTAAGGTTCTGGGATTGGTCTTTTGCCCCCTCCTTTACAAAGTAGAATTCCATAAGTCTTGCAGTGATGCAGAACAAAATTCCAGCAAAAAAAAAAAAAAAAGATTGAGGCAGAGAAAGAAAGAAGCTCCAGTAAGGCACTCATGAAAGGGTAGATTTCCTGTCAATTAGTGAAAAAGGAAGATAATAAAGGTTCAAGTTACGAAGGAAGCAAAAAAGGAAGGACAAAATAGGAAATTGAATAATAAGAAGAAATGACATTGCATGTGTTTTTTGAACCGAATGCTCTTGATTGTCTTTATCGAATACTTATATGTAACCTTAAAATATATTCTACGTGATTGACAATGGTCTTTTATTGTCATATAACTGTACCGTAAGAAGTAAAATTGTGAGATAATCCCAAAATTTTCATCAATTCAATGAGTTAGTAGCTGTTGTGTGAAAGGCGACAGTTTTATTTGGACTGCTAGGGTAGACAATGGTATATTTGTGGTGGGTTGTCAAAACTAAATTGCTATTTCTATTAAGGATTAATTTGACTTATGCTAATAGAGCACCGAGATTGCATAGAAAAGCTGCTCAGATATGCTAACAAGCCCTGACAACTGCATATGCCATAAGGTTGAAGCATTGCCATTTGATGTATTAAGAGTTTGTCCAAAATTAAGACGTTTGAGCCTTTTGGTCCGGTTAGGTCTAGAAAAAGCTAAATTCTTGATGTGTCAAATAGCATTCTGTCTTCTACTGTGAATCTTTGGCAACGAGTTATCTTCAAGTAGTGGAGTCATTTTTGTGCAATTTTCTTAAGGATGTTGTCGTTTGTGGCTTGATCTGTCAATATGATATAGCGTAGGTGAATTGTAGCCTAGGAGCATCTGTGAAAGATAAAATGAGCAGACAAATTACTTTCTAGCAGATAACTTGAAATTAAATTAGTTTACCCTTTCTAAATATCTTCTAGACTTTCTGTTCTTGGTGAATATAATTCCCAAGAAAGTCATGGCTTATATTGTATGGCATATGCTCTCCATGGCAATTTATGCTCCGCCCTCAAGATAATGGTGAAACAGAAAACTCTAGGCTTTAGCATCTCTTGGCATGTGCCAGACTGGGGAAAGGTATAGATATTGGGTAGATGCGCAGCCAGAAGATTGGTAATTGCTGGCACCTTTCATCTTGGCAGCATTCTCTGTTGCTGCCTCTAATTATAATGAAGGAAAAAAGTAGACTAGTTTATGGTCTGGATGATTAATCATCTTTATAATTGATTTCTAAACAAGAATACTGCTCATGTAAGAACTCTGCTGATGGTGTTCATATTGCCAACTTTTATTCAGGACATTATGCAACTTGATCTACTTAAGCATTCATCCTTGAGCACATTCTGCTTATTTAGTAAAAGTGAATGTTGATGGTGCCTTGAGATGTATCTGATGGGGCAAATCACACACCTGATGCTCAAACTGAAGTTAATACTGGACTCTTGTGATTTGCTTCTTTTCTAAAGACCATCCACTTCCATTTGAAGCTTACGTAACATACAATTCAAATTACACATCTGTGTGAAGTTTGTGGTGGTGTGGATATTATCATCTTGACCTTAGAATGAAGATGTGTTCCATCAACATTAAGAATGTTTATTACTCTTGCTGTTTATATTATTTGCTGTTTTGGAGACATTTTTTTGTTCAAAATAATTGATGCTTTGAAGTTCCCAAAATGTAGTTATTGTTGTCTTTCTATATTTTCCCTTGTTTAGTGATTTAGCTGTAAAGGAGAGTTCTACCTTTTTGTCGTTTAGATTTTTAATTAGGGGTATATAATGAGAAGATTGTTAATTATAATGTGGAATTAATTGATCTTTTTAAACAATGTGCAACAACCTTAAGCGATAAATAAAATGAAAATGAGGGAATACATATCACGATTTGACAAAAAATATCATACAACTGCTGCAAGAAAACAGTCCAGTAACATTTGAAACTTGAAGGAAGAATGCTATTTATGTGCAGCTATTGTATTCTCCAGGGCAAGGAGATAGTGTCTGTTCCACCTTCTAGGAAGTTTAGCTCAGAGGCATATAAACAATTTCTTTTCAAATGGCTTGATACTGTTGCATATTCGATGAGTTCTCTTTACTCATCAGACAAAAAGAGTTATTATCGAAAGCCTTTAATCATCAAAATGCACTCATCTCGAAAGCTGACTCAAAATTGAGAAAGTCCTTAAAAAAGACTGACCAAATTTTTGACCTGATGTCGACTCCTTGGTGACGAGGACATTCAAAGGCCAATCTAAATATGCTACCGTTCCACATCACTTGGTTGGTTACCAATTTGACCAAGTATCTGGTAGCAAAAAAGTCATGCTACATTGGACTGAGTAGCTCTTATCAAAAGAGTCGTGCCGCTGAACCTTGATGATACCCAAAGGTGGGTAGGCAGTTAAATCAACATTTTTTTGGTTTTGCTGCTCATGCAAGTACAAAGTACAGAGCCAGCCTCTAGATTCTCCTGGACTTAGGAAGAGCCGAGATGAATCGGTAGAATAATTGTTATGTGAACTAACATCATATTTGACGCAGAAAGGCTGAAGGGCTAAATTGAATGGCAGTTCCTTTTCCACTATGGAATAATGTACAAAACTTTAAACTCTTTTGGTATGAAATTCCAGCTGTCGAATATAGGTGGCATATGGAAAATTAGTTGTAGAACTAAATCTTTCACATCACCTCTTATTATTCCTTAGTGTGTCCGATAAGGGGGAAATGGAACGTGAAGAGCACTTATTAGCATCAGTTATCTTGCTTATGTTACTAGCTTCAGCGAGACTGAGATCCCTGGTGAATCTATAAACAAGTGCATAGTGCATCTTATCCTTATTCTGTTTCTGTGATCTTTGGTCGACCATGCACCATTGCAAGTTTTCATACTTCTGATAATTGCTTCCACAACAAAACCGTATCCATTATTGTTGCTCTTCTTCAAAGTTAGTAGTCCAACAATTTTTGTTTGTTGTGATATTTTAAATTATGATATGATTGGTACTTTAAAATGAACACGCGTATTGGTTAATATATGTAGGTGTTCTTCCATTATTATCTGTCAAATTGTCGCACATAAACATGCTTGTGGTGTTTGTTCTTATATGCCGATGATTATGAAATCTGCAAAAGCTATTAGCAGGATATGATGTCTCATTTCTGAATTCGAAACATACAGCTGTTAGATCTCTAACTAATACTTACATCTGAAATAATCCTTCAGGCTGTGTAACCGAATTTCTTTGCCTAGAACTGTATTTGGAGGTTCACATTTTAAAATCAAATTATGCTGTATTTGAACTGTAGTTTTGTTGCAAGAAATATGGATAAGTTCATTAAAGGGTGTATTGTTATTGCCTATGTTGCATGGATTTGCTACCAAGGGCCGCAGATCTGATACACGTTGGATTTGAGTTCACTTGGTTTCAAGCCCGGCTCGGGTCGCATGTCAGAAATCCTGGTTGAAATCTAGGTCGCAGGCTGGAAACTCACGGGAATCCTGTTTGTTTGTCAGAATCCGGGTCCTCACTCAAATCCAAGCCCACTTTGCCTATAAAAAAGTTAAAACTGAAAATTAAATTTGCTGAGTTTTGGGAATTGAATTAGTGATTTACATATTATAAACAACATAAATGTGTGAGTTTGGGAATTGACTTGGTGACCTCCATAGTATAAACAAGATATATGCTTGAGGCCTTGGTCAAGTATTTCGTTCGTTTGAGACTGTGTAAATTGTATATAATTAAAAAACATTTAAATATAATTTTCTTAAACTTTTTTAAAATTATTATTTAATTGATTTGAACGGCAAATTCGTGCCCATGACTTTTTGAAATTGTATAACCATGTATCTGTACCATATTTGTATCCAGTACACAGACCCGTACTCTTGGAGCATGGCTGCTGTGACTTTCTGAAATTTTGCATATCCACATGTATGTATCATATTGTATTTTAATACTCATACCCCTATTCAATTTCACAAAAATATAGCTTTTGGCTTTAGGGATCTTCTTCACCCATGCTTTAGGCTATGTATTTTACTTTTTCAAACAATTCGACATCACTTAGTTGCAACGATTTTACGTGCATATCAATATATAACCAGTGTCAGTCTATTTGGCTAATCCCTCCAAGTGTTCAACTGAGTTTGAAATTTTATTTTGATCTCTTTGCTTTTGCAGGGACTGTGTGGTTGCATCGTCGTTGCGAGGAATCAAACTCAAAAGGAGCTGATATCATTATTATTATTATTTTTTAATGTTTTTAAGGTAGTATGATAAGGATTCACCCTCTCATTGAGTCGCTTAGGGTTTCCGATGTGCTATTTACTTATTTGTTTCGGAGTTTGTAGGTCTTTGTAGAACAACAGAGTTTCTCTGATTATGCTTTGTGTATAGCGGCAGTTAATAGGAAAATGTCGATACATTTCTCCTTCCACCTTAGTTTTTTGTTCTTTTTTTTTTTTCTTTTTTTTTTTTTTTGTGGATCATAAGTTCCTCTAATTCTAATATTTTGCTCCTTTGAGAAAGAGATCTTGGCTTTTGATTGAGAATGTTAAGATTCATTTGCAAGGATTTGCTTGTTACAGAACTAATATTTGAAGTTTCTGAAGCAATAAATACACGGAGTTATATGAATGGACCTTATTTGTTTTTATTTCATTCTCTTTTTTGTTTTTTTTTTTCCTTTCTTCGTGCTGGTGAGAAATCTCATGTTGTGATAAGGCCATTGTAAATAAAGAGAGGTAAATGGTGTCCTGAAACAGCTCCCTCACAGTGGCTTGTCATCGCAAGAAGCTTTGTCCGTCACCAACAGGAGAAATGCTGGAAGAAAAGTTTGAAAGAGAGGAAAAAGAAGGAAGCAATTTGACAATGGTGTTGTATTTGAGGGGTTTTAGAAGGAGAAGGCAGGGGATATGTTTAAAGCGCGTGTACTTCGTTTTTGAAGCGCGTAGAACACATGCACAGTATCACGCTTTCGTTTTTCATCTGCTTTTCAAAACGGAGAATGCTACTTAACTATTATTGTATAATCCAACAGTTAGAGAATTTTGAAATAATCGTAATTCATGTGAAAGATTTGTTTTTGTTTTATATAAAGAGTTGATTATATAAAATGGCACACTGCTCTGAATATTTATACAAAAGAGTCAAAATACAAAAGAATAAAGCAGTGTCCGAATAAAAAAAGTATAAACAAGATGTACAAAGTCGTTTAAGAGATACTTTGTTGATTATTATCGCTAAGAATATTCGGTGAAGTACGGATCATCATGTTTGGTGAAGTAAGAATCATCAATTGTAGCTATTTCCCCCTTCTTCGCCTTCGTCACCTGGGCTCAATATTCAGGAGATCAAAGCCAACAAGTAACACAAGAAAAGAAATATGCGTACTATCATAATACTAAATAATAAAGAATATGCAAATAAAGCGTATAGGTGCCAGTCAGGTTACATAAATAATGAACAATAAAGTAACAATAATTATATAAATCATTTATAATTTAACAAATCTAGATTATATTAGTGTTGATATTGTAACTTGATGATGGATAAGATTGTGTGCAGTTTATTTCATATTATACAAGTATCTATGCATACTAGGGACCCGATCTCATACCTATGACATTAAACCATGACGCACCGCTAGGTGCTGCAAGTCAAACCCCTTGTGGTGACTCATATATCAAATTGTGGCTCAGTACCATACAATACTACTGCAGTAAAAATTATTAGTACCTTAATCAAGAAGTTTGCCAAAAAGATTTTTATATAATACGGTTCTTATTCATTATGTAGTTTTTCCAATCCCATGTTAGTGATACACAATATACATGAACCAATAGAAATACATGGCTTGTCAAGTCAGACTGTGGACATGTCATTTTACAAGAAATAAGAATTCAGGAATCAAGATTTAGGATCATATACACATGTATCACGAAAATACTTCATTCCATATAATCAAGATATAAGAAACTTGTCATCATATTTTTATGAATGATCATGTTTTTATGCATATTATTGATTTTACAAGTCATGTTATCATGAAATAAATATTGTTAAAAATTATTAGCCAGCAAATATTAGCCTCTTCAATTTGAGAGTAATACCATATAGAAATTAAATGACAGAAATTAAGTAAGCTGAGATACACATTTAGACTTTATACAGCTGACGTGACATTAGATTCGCATTTTTAGCTGGTAGCAGCTTGTATGGTATGTCCAGACTTGCATTTGGGTGTTAACAAAGATAATGACCGTGGGATGCCTGGATAGTTGGATACGATACAAGCCAACTGCGAACTATTGATTTGGATATGATCATACTAGATTCTCCATCATAAAAAAATTTGGTTTTCTACAAGTTCTTTATTTGTCGAAATGCGATACTAAATTTCTGACAATCTATGCAAGTGATCACCAAGGCCAAATTATTGTTGTTTCTGCAATGTAGCATGAGAGTTGAAGACCAATTCACAAATGGAAATTAAAAGAAGGGGTATTTACTTGTTTGTCCCTCAAATCTTTATATATTATGATTAAGTCCTCCAAATTTTCATATTTAGAATTTAGTCTCCAAATCTCTTAAGTTAGTACAGTTTAGTCCCTCTCCCTAACTTTTGACCTGCTATTACCATTTTACACCTCCTTATTCATTTTTTCTCTTCCTCCTCTCTTCTCCTTTTTTTTCATTAGTCATTTTCTTTTCTCTTTTCTCTTCCTTCTCTCTTCCTCCTCTTTTCTTCATTAGGAGAAGATAGGAGGAAGAGAGAAGGAGAAGAGAGGATGAATAATGAAGAAAATGAGAAGAGAGGAGAAGAAGAGAGAGGAAGAGAAAGAATGAATAAGGATGGGTAAAATGGTAATATTAGGTCAAGAATTAGGGAGGGGGACTAAATTGTAGTAATTTAGGAGATTTGGGGGACTAAATTCTAAATATGAATATTTGGGAGACTAAATCATAATATATAAAGATTTGAGAGACAAACCAGTAAATACCCTTAAAAGAAATAGGAGAAATGTCTTGTGCTTCATCGGTTTTGGTGTATAGCCGACCTGATCATCTTATTGGGGTCGCACTGCAACATCTTTGCCAAACTAATTCAATATTATGAAAATTTGTGTTGCCAAACTAAATCAGATGGCTAGACTTGATTTTAAACACATTGATGACCTTCATACTATCTCACTTGTTTTTTTTAATGACATTCACAGATCTATTGGTCAGCTGTAACGTAATTCTTATAGGTCTCAACTTTCTCAGTTCTAACTGTTGGTAAACTGATTATCAGTTAGGTATACTGATTAAGAAAGCAAGTTGACACTTGCTCCTAAATCCAGTAGAGTCCTTTCAATCACTGTAATCCCTATAGTGCAGGAGACTATAGGATTTCGAGGGTTTTTGTACTTCACAGGTACTGACTGAGAGAGAATACTAGAGATATTATTAGCTAGGAAAATTTTTTTTAGAACATTTGTTGTTATCTTCTTTGTACATAAATCCTTAAAAATTTTGCATAAGCAGGTACTTGTTGGAAGAGAAATATTGACATTAACTTGTTTGAATAACTCAAAGATGTGCTCAACCTGAAGAGAATTTTTCTTTAAATAATTTGAATAGAGAGCCTTCGGTTTATAAATGTTATCAATAGGAGGATCAAAATCAGAGGGGTCGTACTCCTCTGTTTTGGGTGTGCTCACTACGAAAATTTTCTCTTTTTGAGAGAGAGTACGGGCTCAGTGGGAAAAAAATGTGTGCTCCTTCGGAAATCCCCCCTCCTCCCGCATCTCACCGTGAGTTCGCTCAACCCCAATAAACAACTCAAAGAAGAGTAAATTAAATCGCTTCATTATATTATTGTTTTTCAAAAAAGACGTTCTTGATTTTTTTGAGATCCTAATTCCAATCTCTCGTCTCTTTAAATTCCTCGGCAATTTTCATGGGATCTTCGATGCTCAAGATCGCGGCTTCTCCACAATCGTACTGGTAAATTTCCCGACTTTGGAACCGATTAAATTCAAATTTTCTTTTCTATCTAAATATTTTGATTGGTTAACAATTTTGATCAGGCTATGGTGGTCTTCGACAGTGGAGTTGCGCGAGCCCAGTGAGCGGTAAGTTCAAAATCGTAACCTATTTTGAGGTTAAATTTGAAATTGCAATGCGGGGAATAAGGTTTAGCTTTTTTGCTACAAATAGATGATGGAAAGCTAGCATCTTTCATGGTTATCATTTTAAGTTGACTTTTAACTGTCGATCAAAACAAATCAAGCAGTGGTGTGATCTCTCTCTGTTTGTTTTCCTTCGTAGGTGCTATGCATGCGAAGGAAATCGAGAAGAAGAATGATATGAATCCTTCTTGAGAAAATGGCAGGAGTTGTATGGTTGCGTTGAGTATGGATTTTTTTTTTTTTGCTCATTGCACTCCTTTTTCCCTGTAAGTGGAAATACAACATTTTGTTAGGATTCTTTATTATCACTACTAGAATATCAATTTATACGTCGCCGCAGTGCGTTGTCATCAACAGAGGGAGATTATATAGGAATGTTGCATAGGGGGCACGATGGAGGGGGGCAGGCATCAATCAGTCTATCAAAGTCAGGGAAGGCGACCATGAATTCATTTACAGTTAGACATTTGGTTTGCCATGATCATGGCAAGATCCAAACCTTCTCCAGTTTGAGTCCGAGTAGCTTCTTGAGAACCTAAACCGTCGGGAGGTGATCTGCCTCGGAGAGTGTCGAACGATGAGGTGGGGGAGCAATGTGCTGTGGGGGACAGCCCACCGGTAATCGGTATGATGAGAGTAGTCGACAAATAGTGTTGTTACTGTGAGAGTGAGGGACCCCTTGGTCTTGTTCGTTTATACTCTAGTGAACGGTCTTTAGACCGTGATCTCATATAGTCTTACCGGCGACAAGGGGGCCGATCTAGTCTTTGTAGCCCATTCAGGAGAGGGGTACGAAGGTGGGAATTTCTAAATGAGCACGCTAGTGGTCGTAGTGAGCACACCTTCCCAAGTTGGGGATCAGTTCCAGAAAACTGTCTAGAGGTTAGTCCTAGAATGGATTTAACATCAACTAATCTCCCACCATAGCAAAAGACAAGTTACAAAAAGAAATAACAAACTTATAATTTTTTGCAACTTTAAGAAGTGGGCTATATGGCCTGGATGCAAGTCCCGAACACATCGCGACGGAGGTCGCTGTCACACTCTACCTGCGTGACAAAGCCTTTTGGCCGTCGCCCGCATCAGAATATTCCTTCCTTGCTTTCTGGCTTACGAGCGTGCTTTCGATTCCGAAGACAATGCTATAATACCGATAAGGAGAAGAGAGAGATTAGACCCAAAGGCAATCGTTGAGTGAACTGTATCTTATTCGTCTCCGTTGACCTAAGCCGCACCATTATTGCTCTCACTGAACATTTTTTTCTCAAAAGTCGACGAATAAAAGATATAAAGCCGAGCCTTTTTGTAGATAATCATTCTCTTTAGTTTTCCCGAAAAATTCGTCGACCAGTGGTGTGTTCATTTAGAAATTCCCTGTGAAGGTCGCCACTGTTTTTTGTGAGATATGGTAGAGGGAGGTAGTAGGCTGTCCATGGTGGTGACGTTCACAGTGGCGGGACCAAACTCCCTGCAAATGTAATTCGAAGGAGAACAAGGAAGCAAGGACAAAATATTCATTTGACATTATTATTTATTTTGTTATTGGTAGTAATTAGTCCTATATAATCAGGTAAATATCTATTTGGATACGATGATGAATACAGTCAGCACCACCCATATTCGTCTAATATTTTTAAACAAAACGAATATGAACATCTCAATCCACTAAAATATAGATACGTAATTCAAAATAATATCAGATTATTTGTATTTACATGTGTAATTTGTAGATTATTTGTATTTACATGTGTAATTTGTGTTAGAACGTAGTAATTCAAAATAATATCAGATTATTTGTATTTACATGTGTAATTTGTGTTAGAACGTAATGTAAAACTTTCGCTATAGCATGACAGAAATGACCTGAAAGGATATTATACTTTTTATCTTCTATTTGTAAATAATAATTGTATTATTGATAAAAAAGATACTTCTAATAACTTTTGAAAGTATACAAATTGCAATAACTTCACTTGTACTACTATAAGTTACAACTTACGACTCTACTTGTAAGAGTCCAAACAATCCCTTATTCAATAGAAAATTCGCTGATTCCCCTTCCTTACTGTTTTACAATAGTGAATAATTCTCGGAGCATTCTGTCTTTGGGTATTGGTTTATATGTTCTGTTTTATGATATGTTGCTATGAAAACTATACGAATCAATCGATATGAGCCTCCTCCTTTCTCAATAGACAGTTTCCTAGTTGCACCTGTAGTCGCATAACGATCTCTCTATCACAAGTCATACATTTCTGTGAAATTCTATATTTTCGCTTTTTGAAAGAAAAAATAATAATAATAAGATGGATGTGTTGGTGTAGTAAATACGACCAAGGGAACAATACGACACAAAGGACCCAAATTGCCACGAAATGTAACAATAAGCATTTATAAGATAACACAGTAAAAAATAATAATAAATAAATAAATAGCAGCAGGCTTCAAACTTGTTACACTGCTCATCATAAAGAAACACAACAAATGTCAAGTTCATATAACCTTGCTACTTTTGACATCAAAGTAATATTGCTTTGTAATCGTGACTTGAATCACAAATCATCGTACCCAAAATTTGAACGGACAGATGTGAAAATTTGAAGGACAGTGAATGGGGAAAAAAACCGAAAATGAATATGGCACTTTTAGGTTCGAGTTCTGAGTCTTCCGACTGCACAAATTTTCTCATAAAAGGAAAACAGAATAATTTGGGATGTACAAACTATCAAAATAAAACTTCCCTAAAGATACTATGGTGATGTTCATGGTGTGGTTCTACTAATTAACTGAACCTACAATGTAGATAGTAACTCACAGGAACGAAAACTCAACAAAGCAAGGATGTAGTCAATTTATCTTAATGAGGCAAGTTAAATATTTCACATTAAAAATAGTTTCTCTTTTACTTTGTTATATAGTTCAATAAAAAGAAAGTAAGGAGGCGCCTTCTTGAACTCATCACTGACTCGAGTTACCATATGCATGCAAAGGCACCAATCATAAAAATACTTTTGTTGTTGTCAATGGTTTGATCAGAATTCTCCACATTGTGTCTACACGCAAGCAAGCTACAGAATTATGTGATTGAATGTTTTAGTGTTTTGACCTGATCTGTGAAATAAAACAACTTGCAGTAACCTGATAGAGTAGAGACTACATCGTACATGATTTGATACGATCACAGGCATAATTTCAGCGATCTTCCATTAACTTATCACAGCACTCCAACTTTAAGAGAAACTAACGGAAATGTAGAAGAAACATAGTAAAACAATGTTCTGCCCATTTTACAGTTAAACTACCAAATGGGAAACGATATAGATTTTCATGAATTCAAAGAGGTTAGATTTTCAATTCTGACATTATTTCATGCTTAATTGATTCAGGAATGGGAAATGTCGGGGTGCAGGTATAAATATGATGACGGGAGTAAGGACATCCACAATTAGTTAATGCATCACTAGAGGTTTTAAGAAAAAGAAAAGGCCTGATCAGTTAGTTTCAGCAATACTTAAAACCGTTCAACTTGAAGATGAGGGGAAAAAAATGTAATAAAAATGTATAATACTATTTTTCTTCTAATTTCACTGCTGCCCAACCATCTACAACTGAAGAAGACTAAAGATTCATAACTCTCCGCACTTCCCTCAATCCAAGGTGTCTAGCTTCAAAAACTAACACCATACTGTATAAATGAAGAACGTCCTAAGAGAAATGTCCCTGGAACAAGGATGTCATTGTTGAGCTATTTCAAGTCATAGTATCTTACTGTGGTGCAATGTTTTTAATCATAGTGTACAATTTCTAGTGCCGAACATACTGTGTTTTGAATCTTCTGATCCCATTTACATGAACTTATATTATCAATTTAATTTACCATAACAAGAAATACATTAATGATGGATCATACAATTAAAACAAGACTTATTATTTAAATATTCTGATTAAAAATCGGCGGACTACAGTTTTCCCCATCTCTTCAAACAGAAGCATTCACTCAAATACAAAAAAAATGTTGCACAAAATTAGCTGTCTGGTTCCGAACCTCATTTGACGGATGCAAAAAACACGAGCATTCAGTAATAGTGTAATACAAAATGAACAAATCAAGTTAATCAGAAACAATGTGAAATTAAACTAAAAAGACATATTATAAATTGAACACTCTCCATGATCATCTCCTGCCCAATTGATGCAAGCTAGCAACTAAAAGTTTAAGAAATAACAAAAAATCCCTCCTTTATTGAAGGAATACAATTAGTCGGCTACTAAACCCAACTAATCAGGACAGTAACATAGTAGGAAAGTTCAAAAATCAATACCTGCAGACGAGCACATGAAATCATAATTGCAATCATCTACTGTGCCAGCAAACTATCTTGCCCTAATCAAGGGCAATAACACGTAACCACCAAATGATGAAGCTCTTCATTACTCCATCAGTGAGAAGTCCTTCATTACTCCATCAATCAGTCTCGTGCCTCACCTTGCTCCTCCTCTTCTTTACACCTTTAACCTTCGATTCTTTGGCTTGTTCTTCTTCATTCCACTATAAGCTACAACTTCATCCTCCTCCGCCATTTTCGGCTTCTTAACTCTCTTCTCGCTCAATACACCGCCATTCTCCTCTCCAACATCTTCATCATCCCTGACTCCTTTCCCTTCCTCAGCTGTCTCTACCTCCACCTTCATCCCCTTCTTGTTTGGTTTACTCTTCTTCACTGCAACAGATGCAACAACTGCATCTTCTCCCATCTTCTTCTTCTTCCCAATCTTATTCTCGCTCAACACGCTTCGCGCATGCTTTCCCTTCTTCTTCATCCCCCTTGCCACCCCCAATTCATCATCCCCTTCCTCTTCTTCATCATCATTCGATACAGCATCCTTCTTCCTCTTCTTCTCCCCTTCCACCTCATCGTTACCCTTCAACTTCTTCTCCGCCAGCTTCTCAACGCCCAATGCTTCCTCGTAACTGCCATCCCCATCCAAGGCACAGTCATGAATCCTCCCCTTCTTCTCTTTCTTCACTTTCCCATCCTCATCCCTCCCCCGCTTCTTCCCCTTCCCAGAGCTCCAGCCCTTCTCCTCATCCCATATCCCCTCAATCTTCATCCCAATCTCCGGCACCGCCTGGTACACCGGCAGGGCCAACGACTCTGCCGTCTTGACATGCACCGACCTCAGATTCCCCCACTTCTTCAGCACGCTTCCCATCGCCCCCTCCATCGCTGCCACCGCGTTCTCCACGATCTCATCCTTCGCCATATTTACCCTCCCAATCTTCAGCATGCTGCAGCTCCCTGACCTCAGATACATCAAGCTCGACTCGCACCAGCTCTTAATCTGCTCGGGCCAACCCACCCTCGACGAGTCCACGGCCAAAGGAATCTTCTTCCGCTTGAAGAAATGCTTGCCGAGAAGCCTCGGCAGCAAAGGTAGGATCTTTCGGTCGGCGAAGAAGAGGTCGTACGAGTCGCAGAGCTTGCGGCGGGACTCGTAGGGCTTGTAATCGGATTCAAGATCCGATAGCCCGATAACGGAGGAGATGGGGAGGGCACGGGCGCGGATCTGGTCGAGGGCGGCGGTGGGATGGAGGGGAGAAGAGGGGCGGTCGTCGAGGAGGAGGCAGATGGAGGTGGATTGCGGATCGAAGGGGTGGAGCGGGTGGGGGATAGGGATCCGATAGGGGTTGGTGCGGGATTTGGAAGGGATCTTGGTGAGGGCGAGGCTGAGGTAGAAGAGATCGTCGTGTTCGAAGAGCTGGGCTTTCTGGTGTTTGGGCTGGGACTGAATCCATTCCAGCAAAGAGGAGACGGCGGCATAGATGGATTCGCGGGGTATCATGCTGTGGCTAGGGTTTGGGAAGGGAGTAGAGACTGCCATCGAACGAGGAGGGAGAGGAGGAGAATTTTTGGGCGGCGGTGCTTGTCAAAACCCTATTTTTATTAAACCCTAGACGGGGAGTTTGCAGAGGAGGACACCACTTTTCCTACTATAAGCCCACTTTAAATTTTGATTCAGTCCAGACATATGAGGAATTCTTTTCCTAGTGAGCCCACTCTTGATTCGGATTTTAGTTCGGATGGTCATTAGGTGGGCTCACTAGTAGAAGAGAGGTCTGCTCCTGTAGAAACTCCCTCCAGACGTTCCAAGTGGGCTGGGCCTAGTTGTAGGAGAAGAGGAATGAGACACACCCCAAATAGCTAAGGGGACATCCAAACCTCCTCTATTTTTTAATACTTTACTGTTTTCTAAGAGCACACCCCATCCTTTCACCAAATACCCTCTCCTTTCCTCAGTACATAGAAAAATTGAAAAGAGAAGGGTTTCTTCACTGGTTCGAACAGGAGATTGGTTTCAAACATTGTCTTGAACTTTATTTTTGCGGCATTGTTAACTAAATTCTTAATCCCCAAAGATTGTCCCAGATGTTTGAAAGATCCTGACTCACAGCTGCATGCCCTACCAATCAATTCACATATCTTGCAGTTGTTACTGTCTGCGCAATCTGGGGACTAGTTGCCGATCTAGATTAGTTCCTGTTTTAGTAGTAAACTGCTACATTAATATGTCGGTCCTGTTATCGAGCCAAATCTTGTTGAGGGTAGTATATCAACCTCAACGTCCATATAGTAAAATGGAACGAAGAGATCTTTCGCTAAAAATGAGCTAACTGGCGGTGTTTCCTTATTCTCATCCATGAGACTCCAGTGCTCATCAGACAAATAAAGTTTTATGGATCTCAAAATGCTTGTACCGGATAGTCAAGAACTATATTTATTTTTGAGATTGGCATGATCATGTTATGAGATACGAGCCGCCAGAGCAGGAAGAATAGCCGACCAATTGTTAGCAGTCGACCAGTAACAAACTATTTACAAGCCAGGGAACTGGCTGACCTAATCGTATCAAATAATGGCAAGCAGATGCATACTAAATTTTAACCAGACCTGTCAAACATATATACGAGTATTCAATAAGAATGTGACAAGAATTGAACAGTAATGAAGGAAACATATCCGATAAATCCAGTAGAGCCTAAAGACATGCCACCTACTAGAAGAATAAGAAGATAAGTGACAAGGCAATTAGCATAAATGGACGCAAAAGGCCACTGCAAAGAGATGCAGCAGAATTTTCAATATACATGAGAATTTAACGACATTTAGAGGAATTACATGTACAATTTAAAAAAAAAAAAATCCAAGATGGCAAATTGAACTTTTCATCCAAACTAGGCATCTTGGAACTAAATGTCCGCAGGGACAAAAAACCAAGTAGTCAGTCAAAGCTCAAAAGCAGTAGAAAGTTCAAACGAATTGATATGCCAACCAAGCAAAAACCCATCATAGAATAGGAAGTGGATTCGCCGAGAGCTTCAATAACACAACACTTTCGACTGGAAGACAATCCGTAGATTGTGCACATTCCTTATGAACCCAAAGAACAAAACAAGGACAACAATATCCTAGCATAATTGAAGGCTTGAAAAACAAAAAAAGTAAACAGAATCTCATATTAAACCAAAATGATAATAATCTTTTTAATACTATCCAAATAAGTAGCTATTGATCATCTCCTAACAGATAACAATCAGCATAAACTTGATACCGAGATTTTCTTTCTCCTATATCTCGAAAATAAAACAAAATGATTGTTAGTTCACACAAACAAAATTCGGCAGTTTACAAAATAAAGATGATCTTTTGCAACATAACAAAAATACGTCAAGAGAAATAAATGATTTGGATTGAAGATTCTCATATAATTTAAATAGCAAAAAAATTGGGCAGAGCTTGAAGAGATAGTTAACCTACTGACAACTAAATATGGAATATGACAAAACCAATACTTTCAAAATAAGGTACAAAAATATATATGTCCCGGACCAATGGCTTCATTCCCCAATTCTCCACATAATCCTTTCTTGGTTAATGTATATCCATTAATACTAGAAGGACTAGAGAATTTTGAGGATTATTGCTAGAATGCATAATTTCTGTTGCTCCAGTCAAAACGTCCACATACCTATATGAATATGAAAATGACAATTAAAACCCAATACGGAATTACTCCTACTGATCAAAGAACAAAATATAAAAGCTCTCAAGAGTTTTCTAAAAGTTCAAATAAATAAGTATATGAAATGAGGACTGATAATGAAAATTGTTATTATATAAAAACATGTTCACAAAATAACGTGGGTTCAAGCATCCTTTTATCAATTTCTTTTGGATCAGTGCATTAGGGTTCATATGCACCCAAAAGTTCGATAGTGCTCCGTACTTACAAAATTACAAGTATTTCATAACATTGTTTAAAATAAACTTCGACAACTTTAATTTGTACCCTCCAACACCATAATTGTGAGAAGGACAAGTTAAACATTTCTCTTCACTTGGAACATAGTGCTGGAGCGCCATGAAAACATCTTTTGTTATGGTGGCTAGAATTTGAGGACTTGAAATGATTATGAAGCTGAAGCAGAAAGGTGGATACAACTCGAGTTGCTAACTAAAGGAGTACAAATGCAAAATTCCATAAGATTGAAACACAAACTACAGCAAAAGCCAAGTGTATACAAAGGAAATGAAGTAAAGCAGTTAAAAGTTCTATGTTTTTTTTTTTTTTTTTTCAGGGTGTATTTCAGGACAGAACAACTGAACTATAGGATAGACAGAAGTTATAAATACTTCAAGTAAGACTGGCATGAAGAAGTCATTTGAGGTGCTTTAGACGTATGAAAGGCAAAATGAACAAAGACCAACTAATGAAGACAATAAAGGCCAAGATTTGGCCAAAATATTTGATTAGAGATTTAGTTGAGAGATTTACATTGATTTGGTTAGAATCTTAATTTGATTTAACTTGATTTTGTCTCAACAACATCAACAATCTCAAGAATAGCAACTTCATCGAAGTCTCATCCCTCTCCATCAACAATCACAGCAGCAGCATCAACTTCAAATGGGTCCAATACAACAATTTAAGACCCAACCTATAAAGAACAAAACTAACCCGTTAAGGGTACATTAATGATTTGAAGCTCGTTTCGAGTCATTGATGACTTTGGGTATGATCTGAACTTTGTGTGTTGAACTTTGGAGTTAATTTTTATAGAATTCATATTTTGTGGAAAATATATTTTGATGTTAATTTCAAACAAGTGGAACATGATGCAATTCCAGATTTCCATAAATTTTATTATTGTAATAGTTACGAATATTGGATGTCATCTAAAATATTTCTTGCATCTTTATCCGTACTTCAAACCAAAAATATTTTTACGCTTATTCCAAGTGGGTTGAAGAAGCTTTTGATGCATCTAAAAATTTTCTCCAACTTGGAATCGGTTCCAAGTTTATTTTCATACACGATATATGCTCCGTATCTTCTTTCAAAGTGTTAAACAAAAAATAATATTGCTGTATAAAACCTATGTTTCAGCCCAAAATGGGCCTTCCACTTGTGGAGAAGTGTTAAAATACAAAATAATTTCCCTTTACCCTCACCAAAAATCTAAAGCTATGGTGAGAGTTAAGAAAAATTATTCTGTATTTTAACATGCCCCCATAGATTGAAGACCCATTTTGAACAGAAATCTGAGTTTTACACAACAGTATTATTTTTTGTAAATCAGCAATTAAATGTGTGTCTGGCAGGATTTAAACATAAGTTATTCTGATACCATATTATGAAATAATCAGAACCAATCATTCTATTTATTACGAATCAAGAAATACATATACTTATAGGTATCTCAACACCATACAAATAATACAACAGACAATTTGAGACTAAACCTAAACTAAATCCAAATACAAAATAGTTTTCTAATCTAACAGTAATCACCTAAATCTTTTAAACCCAAAAAACAGTATTCTACTTGTAAATGATACGAACAATCCATTCACCAATGTCCCTCACCAATGAAAGATTTACTATGATTACTAGTGAACCTTGAAGAGTCAACATATGTAACAACCTAATTTCATCATAACTTACATTTTTTATATCAGATTAATCCCAAAATGAATGTATTGTGTTTGTCTCATTTTTCTATATTTTTGTGATTTTCTTAAAAATTTTAAGATAGTCACTTAAAATAATATTATTTTAATCACCGGTGGGTCCTACACATATTTTTACTAGTCTCTCTTCTTTTGACTTGTAAAGATGAAATTTGACTTTTTTTTTTGTTAGTTTAATTTGAAATTATAACATTAAACAACTCTGATAACATATTATTAATATTCATTTGTCCTATGCCTATTTTGTTTTATTCACCAATACCTTATGACAAACCATCATCTAATCCCCCATATCCCTCCTTTATTATATCTTTTTCTTCCCTTCTTTTCATTTGTTTTCTCTCCTTCATTTTTCATTCATCTCTTCCTTTTATTTTTTTACTCCAACTCAAGAGAAGAAGAAGAAAAGGAGAAGAAGTTATTTAGCCTCAAAATAGGCTTATCTTCCTACCAATCAAGGCAAGTAAAATCACATCCACTCTCATGTTTTTTTCTAACTCTAATTGTTTATGGTTAATTTAAAATCTTGATTTGTTAAAACTTAAAAAGATAATATCTGTATACAAAAATCTCTATGATTATTCTAGAAAAATAAAAATATGATTTTTACACTTTACTCTATGTTTATGTATCGAATTTATCATTTTATTTATAGTCTCTCATTCTTAGACTACAAGTTGTAAAGTTAAACTATATACTTAATTTTTAAATTATAAAAAATACCACCTTTATGAATGTTCATTATATTAGATATAAATTTGAAGTTTCTACATAAGTTCTTTGTGTATAATATAATGATTTAAAAATTATTTTCCACTTGCCATTAGAAAATAGGTATATATATATATATATGTATGTATTCATAATCATATTTTAAAGAGAAGATTTCAAATAAGTTTATACATTAAATTGTTAAAATATTTCTTTTATACGAGATATTATGTTAGGTCATAATTCTTTTTATACTAATCCATGTTTACTTGAAAAATATATGCATTAGTAAGATTTAATAAATTTGCTACTTTCCATACCAAGAAATCATTCTAGAATTTGGAAAATTCATACATTGTTAAAGCAATCGTTATAATAGTGTTGAGCCTATTTAATTTCTATTTTTACAATTTAGTACCTACTTACCTAATATGTATTTATATGCATAATTATATATGTATGATTCACATGCATGATCATCAAAGATATTTTTACACCCTAATGCCCACTTACATACATGTTTATATGCATAATTGTATATATGTGTGGTTTACATACATGATCATTATTTCCATAATACATTCTAGTATTTTATGACTATCATACTTGCCTTGACATATACATACTAGTCACTTGTACAACATATATGAAAATATACCAAATTTTTCTTATTAGTACATACACATGTCTTGACAATACCATGGATCCTAACTTGTATGTTAACTTGATTTTGACACTCCATCATACTTGCCTTGACATACACATACTAGTCACTTGTGCAACATATATAAAATTATACGGGATTTTTCTTATTAGTACATACACATGTCTTGATAATGCCATGGATCTTGACTTGCCTATTAAATTGATTTTGACACTCCATCATGCTCGCCTTGACATATACATACTAATTAATTGTACAACATACATGAAAATATGCCGGATTTTCATTGTTAGTACATACACATGTCTTGATAGTGCCATAGATCCTGACTTGCCTGTTAATTTGATTTTGACATGGACCACATCTTACTTGTTACTAGACATGTATATATATTAATCTTGACATGATTGGTTCATCATATTCCGGATTGATTTCCATGTAATATAACTTGAAAGCTTGGGTTATGGAAGAACTAAAAGGTGGACAAATATTGTATCGTGAAAAATTTAGGATAGGTTGCGCAACCGAAATAAGGGCCCATCCGCGGGGACGCCCGGATGGTACTGAGCTATCATCTCTTGTTTAGTCCATGTTGATGGGACGACTGATTACTCAGTAATCGGTATCTGCGTGAGTGCTTAGCAGCACAGCTGGTTTAGCGCCAGCATCTTGGCCGGATTCCGGGTATACACGGGTACTTTCACGATACAGATTTATTTCTTCACCAGTTAGTTCAAATATAAAATAAAATATGATATTAAGTTAGACTTGATATGCATGCATATCCCTACTTGATATTTTTACTTAATCATTACTCTTTTCCATACATGTGCATATGATTTTTACATCAATTCATATTTTACTTGTTAGTGCATATTGCATACTCTCTATGATACAGGTTTATTTCTTCACCAGTTAGCTAAAATATAAAATAAAATATAATATTAAGTTAGACTTGATATGCATGTATATCCCTACTTGATATTTTTACTTAATCATTACTCTTTCTCATACATGTGCATATGATTTTTTACATCAATTCATATTTTACTTGTCAGTGCATATTGCACACTCCCTATGATAAAGGTCTATTTCTTCACTATTCAGTTCAAAATATAAAATAAAATATGATATTAAGTTAGACTTGATATGCATGTATATTCCTACTTAATATTTTTACTTAATCATTACTCTTTCCATACATGTACATATGATTTTTACATCAAGTCATATTTTACTTGTTAGTGCATATTACATGCTCCCTACGATAAGAGTCTATTTCTTCACCATTCAGTTCAAAACATTAACTAAAATAAGATATTAATTTAGACTTGATATGCATGTACATTCTTCCTTGATATCATTACTTGATCATTTAATATTTTCTACACATGCACATACTTTCATATCAACACTCATATCTAACTATTTGTTTATATTACACGCTCCATATTTCTTATTGTTTTACTTGTCGGGTTTGACCCTGAGCTCCCCCACACACTCAGGTACTGAAAATGTGAGTGAGGATCCGCCATTTACACGTGCCCGCCGGTAACACACTCCGTTTTCATATCCCTCCGGAAAATGGGACGTTACAACATGCTTGCTCCTGAAAGTAAAAGTAATGTTTTGCATGAGATCAAATCTAGCATATAACTTGTTACAGATCTAGAGGTTAATGATTAGATTTTCAGCCACGATAACCATGTTCATGAGAAGAGCTTGAAGCCTAGAATATTACTTGTTCATCTTTTGCTACAATAACGTGTGAGAATCTGTCAACAAATTGTGCTTAGCGACAAATCTTACAGGTCTATTGCAGAGTTACATGGCAAAGTGGGGAATTCTCAGTTGAAAACTATATTTTACTCGGCTCCCAACAACTCTCATTCCAAGACTCCCTATCTCCCATTATAAGTCCTTCATTCTTTGTAATAACAGCAAATTTCAACCTCTCCAAATCTTCTACCACCATTACTGCCACCACCCTGGAAATGCAAATATATTTGACTAACAAATCTATTTTTCTATGCTTGGTTTCATGGAAAGATTTGCTAGATCTCAAGGATATTGATCAGCTTCACCCAGAATTATAAAATTTTACTATTACCGCCATTCACTAGTGGCGTATGTTTTCAAGCCGAAAAAAATTGGTGAAGATAATAAAGACCAATATTCAACTAACATTTAATTAGATATTTAATTGAGATTTGTTCTGATTTGGGTAAGATCATAATTTGATTTGATTATGTCTATACGTAGTGAACATTGGGAGTTTCTATATATTTGTTGTAAGATTTCAATTTTCAATAGTGAATCGCTTTAGAGTAATCTATTTTGAAAACGATTAATTCTAAATGCGCCCCATCTTTTTCTTAGTGAGTCCCATAATTTTAAAAACAAATAATTACAAATTTGACATTAATTTTTTGGACGAAACAACGCTCAACCCCTTTTCTTAGTGAGCCCTACTGCCCCTGTTGTTGTTGTCGCCGCCACTGCTGCTGCCACTGCTGCAGCGACAACAACAATCAGATATTGTTGTCGCCGCCTCTGCAGCGACAGTAGCAGTCAGCTGCTGCTATTGTTGTCGCCATCATTGTTGTTGCCACTACCACCGCCGCTGCTAGTGGGAAGGAGGAAAAGGAGGGAAATTTCGGAAAAAAAGAAGAAAAAAAATAGGGCGCACTAAGAAAAAATGTACATGTTTTAAATTCTCATGGAGCTCACTAAGAAAAAAGGGGCGCATTTAGAATTACCCTTTGAAAGCATGTGACTTTCTATTCTTAAATCCTTCATTGAGTGATTTGTGTGAGAGTGGGTGTCTGGCTTACCTACGTGTAGCCAGGTCCGGTCCTAACATTTTAGAGGCCCGGGCGAAATGAGAAAGGGGCCCTAACAAGTCTTATTAAAATTTTAAATAAATATTTTCATTACCAAAATTAAAATTTAGTACATAGTTTTGTCATTACAAAAACTAATCATAATTCATAAAAAGCAATTCTTTCGGGCATTCCTAAATGCAAAATCCTCAATAATAGTATCAAGATCAATACTGTCCAATATTTCCTTCTCAATACATAAAATCGCCAAACCATTCAACGTTTCTTGTGACATTGATGACCTCAAATAGGTTTTCAGCAATTTTAACTTTGAAAAACTTCTCTCTGCTGATGCAACAGTCACAGGTACTGTTAATAAGATTCGATAAGTAATGGAAACATTAGGATAGCAATCTGCAATTTTGACATACTCAAGAATTTCAACTGATGATATTGACATATTTGGCAGAGTCATCTTCAACACTTTTAGTTCAGAAAAAAAAACATCTAAATCCACATCCGACACATTATTATGAGAAAAAGTATTGGCAAAATTAATACAACACTCTCTTAATTCATTATCATCCAATGACTTCAAATTTTTTGAATCCAATAAGAATCTAAAAATATTTTCAAATATTTTTAATTGCTCAAATCTATTATTCAATGAAGAAATCATCATATCAACAATGACTAAAAAATAATTGACTCTAAATGACTCCTCTTCTGATTGTATTTCCTCTTCATTATCATTTTCATCAAATTGTCTTTTCCTAATAATACGACATCTTATTGGAAATATAGGCTCTACATTCATCTCACATGCAATGTTTTTAACAGTATTTATACTAAATACAAACCCTTCATTTCTATATTTTTCAAAAAATTCCATTATACCTTCTAATTGATTCATAGTAGCATTAATGCACATAAATTTAGATTGCAGCTTTTTACTCACGATGTTAATTGCAAATAGAATATCATACCAAATAACCATACCAAGTAAAAACTCAAAACACTCAAGTGCACTAACCAATCTTTCCGCTTCCCTCTTTGACTTTGCATCATCACAAGATTTTGATAATTCTGACAAAACTAATCTTATTTGTGGAGCTTGAAATCTAATAGCTTTGACACTTTTTATTCGACTCTCCCAACGAGTATTGGACAAAAATTTCACAGTTATACATTATCAAGTAAAACCTTCCATCTTTTAGGAGAGCTAGAAAATAAAGTATATATGCGTTGAACAATCCTAAAAAATGAAACAGCTTTAACATTACCATCTTGGTAAAGTTTCTCATTAGATCATCGAAAAGGCAGATTATATTTAGAAAGACATTTCACAACAGAAATTATTCTTAATAAAACTTATCTCCAACGCTCTTTCTCCTTCATAATTTCTTGTTGTAAATCTTTATCAATTGTTTGATTTTTACTTAATCTTATTCTTAGTTCATTCCAAGATTCCATGTTGGTCATATGCTCAATACTATTCTCATGTTCTTTGAATCTTTCACCAAGATGCCTCCAATCTCTAAATCCATTAGTTGCTAATGTAGTTTTATTATTATTAGATTTAAACAACTTATAACAAAAATAATATACTTTATCCACATGTTTAGAATAAACCAACCATTTTCGATCACTCGTCTCTCCATTACTTAACTTTCTAGTATAATAACCATATGAAAAATACCTAGATGTGTTATCTAAAGGAAACACAAGATTCAATTCTCTAATAGGCCCTTTTTTAACCAAAATGTCTCTTGATTTATTATCAAGATTATCTCAATTTCTAGGATCATAAATATTAAAAGAATGGGTTGGTTGTTCATCAACTATTACATTTTCAATAATAGATTCATTTAGTACATCATTATGCTCACTCAAATTATCAATATCCTTATTATTTTGATTTTGTTCATTTACATTTGAATTTGAATTTTTAACATTATCATCACTTAATCCATCCAAATTTTCATTAGAGGAACTTGCTATTTTAACAAATTTATCCATAGCTCCCCTTTGTGATTGTATTAACTGCTCTATTTGTTTTCTTTTTTTTCTTTTTTCACTCCCAGACAAATGTTTTTGAGAAAATATTTTTTTGAGAAAAAAATAACAAAATTATATAAGAAAAAAGAACAAAAACACCTTGAAAAGAACCAAACAGCAGAATGCCAGAATAGCTGGGAGCCAACACATTCGACAACCTAATAACAAAAAATATTTATAGAGATAAAGAGAGGGAGAGAGGAGGAGATATTAGTTTAGTGTGGATTTTGTTTTGGAATGGAGTGTTAAAAATAAGCCGTTTGAAATAAATTAAAATTTAAAAAAAAAAACTAGCCGTTGCACCTTGGGCGGCTGGGCCCCTTTAGATTAGGGGCCCTGGGCAGGTGCACAGCCCGCACCTGCCCAGGGCCGGCACTGCGTGTAGCCTAAATCTTATCCGCACCTAAGCTCATGGCATGTTTTATCCTGAGATTGCGACCTATGGCATCAGATTCCGATACTTGCCTGGCACTATTAGCCAAGAGTTGGATAGTTTAAAAATGAGGGATTGATTTGATAACACAAATTTTATTCTGGAAATTGGATGTTTCTCATTCATGCTCTCAGTGCTTCTCAAACAATTATTACAAGATCATTATACTTTGAATCGCTGATGTGGATTTACTCTTATGAGATGGCACTGAGCAATTAGCAACCATATTCTAAAGGAAGAGAAAACACCAACATAAATGTTAAGATAAAATTAGTTATATTGTTGAGCTATAATTAGTTAAACTTAGTACTGTGCTTATCATTGTGTTTAGTCTCGTATTGTTTATGGGTTTATTGTGCGAGTATTATGAGGTCCATATATGTAAACCCCCTGTGTCAATATTATGATGTATCAGAGTTTCCTCTAATTTGTAACAATACGAATATAGAGAAACTATATTAAATTTAGGAAATGGTATTATACAATAAATAAGAAGTTGAACTACTCTAAGAAAAGATTAAAACCTCCCTCTGAAGTATTTCCTTGAAGAATAATCATGCAGTACTGCATACCAGAAATGATTTTGAAAGAATTCCCAATACAAAAGAAATGGCTTCACCCATGGTTAGAGTGCCCCGATCAAATAATTTTCCATCCAAATATCTTTAGGGAATGGAGCTCACGATGTTAGGCAGCATAGACCGTCAATTAAGATTGTTTATCATGTGTTTCAAATTACTTGCAAAATAGGACAATGAGTAGTTCTTCTCCTTCTCATTTGTATTCATTTAATTATCTGTTTTTCTTCTTCTATTTGTTTTTAGTTTATATAATTTCCCACCTGTCCACTTCACAAGTTATGATTTCAAGATGTACACACTTATGTGGCTTATACCATCAATCAAAATTAACCAGCATGCCACTTAAGGGATCTAAAAAAGGAGAACAGAGCTTGATAAAACTATTTCCTGATCCTTTATATTCCCCATTGTCATTCATAACATCCTGTAGCAATTCCATATCATCCACCACTTTTCCTCATGTACTAAGCTATATCTTTTCTACATGATAAACTAATAAGACCTCAAAGGCCTTAGACATAAGGGTGCATGCTACACTACAGAAACTACAACTACTTGCGATCGATCACATGATGTGAATGGCAATCTAAAATCCTCAAATTGAACACTTATTTATGTTCCCATATTACATATTTGCTCATCATGCTCAATGTTATACCTCAACAACAACATCCAATTTCCCAATTTATGACCAATCGCTTGGTTCCAAATCCCTCAGTATCCATTCTCAAATTCAAACAACAGAACAAATTTGATGATCCTTTTTCTCCCCAAGCATCACAATAATAATCAAACCACGCACTGATCACCCACTCAAACAATTGAGTATCAATCAAGTACACTACAGCCTCTCAAATCCCCACATTTCACAAAAAACAAATCATCCCAAGCCCCCACTATCCTTTAAAAGCCCATTCTTTACTAGCAGTACAAAGCAAAAATAAAACAAAGATCAGATTTTTTTTTTTTTTTTTTTTTTTAAAAGAAAAAGATCCATCCCTCAAGATTCTCAACCAAACAAACAAATAAAAAAATTCTCTCGGCACAGCAATAAGACAAATCAACCAACACCTAAAGCAAACACAAAGAAATCAAAGAAATCGATCCACTCACCTCCTCCTCCTCCTCCTCCGCCGACTGAAGGCGATATGGCCGCCGAGAGCAGCAGCAGCTCCCGCTATTCGAACCCGCATCTCCAAAACCCTAGGAGAGAGAAAAAAGTAGAGAGAGAAACAACACCAGATCTTAGATCTTTGCTCTTTACTCTCTTTTAATCTTCTGTCCCCGCCATTATCCCTCTTTCTTGTTTATTTTTTCCGTCTTCTCTGTCCTCTTGAATTTTAAATTTCGAATTTTTTGCATGAAAAAAAATCTCCTTCTTTAGGGCAACAAGAAACGCAAAAGAGGCGAGGGCGCGAATGCCGAGGAAAGGATCGGCGATTTTCTTTCCCCATACGGGAAAGAGGGCGGGCTCCATATTTTTATTGTTTTTTTTTTTTTTTTTGAAACGGGACGCTGAGCCCGCCTTCTCGTTTTGAGATTCGGAAGAGGGACCGCAGGATGGGACCCGAAATGGGAAACAAGGAGGGGTATGGACTCGGTGAAGCCCGGTTTGGATTGATGGGTTTTCTGGGTGTAGAAGTGGGTGTTAGCTTGTCGGGGAGAGGCTGTGGGGCCCGCCGGTCGGTACTGACAGTGCTTCTGTTTTAGGAGAGAGGGCTAACGTACTGCTATTTTGTCTGGGGGTTTAATAAATGAAAGATAAATGATAGTGTAACCCGAAGATTTTGAACTGCTCCAATGCTTTAACCCAGGAGTTCTATAGGAGCACACCATTTTTCCTAGTGAGCCCACTTTCCAACTGAAAGACCGACTATCTAGTGGGCTCATTAGGAAAAGTGGTGTGCCCCTTTGGAACCTCTAGTAAAATAATAATAATAATGCAGATGAGAGATGAATTATTCTATTATTCTAACAATTCAAAGTTTACATGCATTAGTTCCTTAGATATTTGTTTAAATCATTTTTGCTGGGTACAATGAAATATTCACTATCTCATTTTAATTTGCAGTTCTGCTTTGCAAGTAGATTGACATGTTATTTATTAGAAAATATCCTCATAATGTATAAGTTTTTTTTTTGTGATGCAAGAAAATTGACATGATATCTCGTAGGGATTATTTATTAGAAGAGATCCTCGTAGTGTTAGAATTTCTCCAAAGAAAAAACTTCAACTTATTTTTTAAAGCATTTTATCTTGATTTGAAAAAGACAATTTTGTTATTGTTCATACACTTTTGTTTAAAAAAGTTTTCCTCTCATTTTTATTTGGCAAAAATACCGAGTATGAATTTTATGACCTTTTCCTTGTGACACCATAATTTTTTGTCTTGTGAATTCCCCAAGTTTTATCCGGATTTTGCTGAAAATAAAAAACAACAATATAAAAAAGGGTTAATTACAATAACTATCTTTGTACCCGGGGTTATAACCCTTATACCCTTATCGAATTTTATTCGCAGTTATACCACTGAAAATTTAACGGAGTTAAATCATAGTTTGATAAAAAACCATCTCGATTTAAAAATAAGATATAAACGAAAAAAAATTAAAGTCAAAAATACCCTCCCTTCTTCCTTTTATCTTCATTTTAACAGAACTTATTTATTTGCCACAATTGAGCTAAAAAGTTGAAAGATCACAGTTATTACTTCTCCTCTCTCGCTCTCTTCTCCTCTAACAAAACTCATTTCTTTGTTTGTTTTTTTAAAAACATCACCCCCATTTTTTTCAATTAGGAGTAATCTGAACAATTCTAACCACATTCAGTACACGTACTATCTAATTTGAAGGTGTTCTCACTCCGTTTTATTTTTAAGGTTTTAACTATAAATAAAATTCGACAGGAGAGATAATGCATGGACAATTATTGTAATTAACTCAAAATAATAAAGAAAAAGACAAAATAAAAAGACCAATTCCTTTTTTCACTCTCATCTTTTAGAAAACAAAACAAGGAGAGCACAGAAAAAATATATTACAAAAAAGAATTAAAATCCCCTTCAATTAGATTTCGTTTTAGTTAAATAATCTTAGGTGTTGATTAATTCATAGAAAGTAGAAAATAGAAATTGGAAAATGAACTGATATGGCCCAACATATTTAATTTTCGGATCTAACTAATTTTGGGTCTCAACCCACCACTCGCACCGAAAACAAACCCGTTAAATGAGCTGTCTCTGTCTGTTTACTGTAATTACTATCCATAAAATTATTACATGAATTCATTCTTGCGCCACTAAAACGCACCAATCAGTAACTAACCCTTATAATAAAATACAATAACCACAAAAAGTAACCTCCATTAACCATTAATCACTATAATTAATTACCCACCACCCAGGCCAAACCCAAACCGTCGAATTTCACCTCCCCTCTCCATTTTCACCACCTTCCTCCTCGTCCGTCCCATGTTCTCCTTTTTCATGGCGATAAAAACTCTGCAGTGAAAAGAAAAAAGAAAAAAGAAAACTGAAATGGCGTGACGTCAGTAACAATTATCCCGCCCTTCCAATTCGAATTCCTCTTCTTATTTTTTTTACAAATAAAATCATAATCATTTCTCTCTCTTTATCTCTTGCCGCCTTCGACAGAAAAAAAGAACCCTAGAAAAGATTCGATCAAGAGGAACCCTAGCTCTCGCCATGCCGTCGGGCCCCAAGAAGAGGAAGGCAGCAAAGCGAAAGCATCACAAGATGGGTGGCGACAGTCATCAGCAGCAGCAGGATTCTCCGACGAGCCCTAACCCTAGTTCTCTCCTGCCTCTGATACAGCCACAAGGTTAGAATTTTTTTTAAAATTTTTTTTTCTTTTTCTATTGGTTATTGGTGATTATTCTTGATGGATCCATCGATCGACTTGATCGGGTCTGATGATTTAGGGAACGGCTGTCCGGATGCGATCGAAGATGAATGGGAGGAGACGTTCGAGACACCGAGATTTCAACCGGAGACGCCTAGGTTTCCGCCGGAGACGCCATACTATTCGATGGAGAGTATGAAGATGAGGAGGATCGATGAGATGATTGTACCGAGCAAAGTGAGTGTTGATTTTGCTGGTGAGAATTATACGAGTTTGGACTCGGAGATATCATCGAACGATGATGAGAGCTCGAAAGAGATGAAATTGGAGGAATCTGAGAACTACAACGCTTCTGAAGACGTTGAGGGTTTGAAAGAGACGAAAATGGAAGAATTTAAGATTTCTAATGCTTCTGATATTGACGAGGGTTTGAAAGAGATGAGATTGGATGAATCTGTTGGTGTTACTGAAGAGAAACTGTTGACTGGGAAGAAGGTGGCATTGGAGAAATTGGAGATCGAGGATAAATCTGTTGCTGTTGTTGATGAAGGGAGGACTCCCAATGCATCAATTCGACCAGTTGATGTTTCTTCGTCCAATGAGAAGGAAGTCAAAGTAGTGCCAATTTTGGATGAGGAGGTACCTGCTGTTAATGAATATCTGGATGGTGATGTCAAGGTTGTTCCTTCTGAGAAGGGTGGTGATGGCAATAGAATTGTAGAAAGTGAATCACAGGAAGCCAAGGGCTTAGAAGAGACAACAATGGAGAATTTGGGTACAGGGAAAGTACAACCAATACCTATTACTGAGAATTCAAATAAAATCATCGAATCAGTCGTTGATATGATCAATAACAAATTGGACAAGACTCTTGAGAAGAGTTCTCTAACTGTTGAAAGTTCTGACCTTATTACTGAAGAGGCGACTCAAGGTAGCAAAGCACATGAGAATCTTGAAAGTATGGTGGGTGCAAGTCCTGTTCTATCTCATGTAAGGGTGAAGGAGGCTACAAATCGTTCTCTTGATGCTGAAAAGATAGAGATTGCTCAGAGAAAAGAGGTATATGCATTAGGTGACAATTTAAATTTGCTTTCTGTTTTACTATATCTTGGATGATACACTGATATCATTTGTTGGGTGTCTGTAGGTTGCTCCTGGTCCAGCAGTAGTGCGTCGTGCAACAATTTGGAATTGTTGCGGTTTGCTGGAAGTCCTTACAAGCTCTGACAGATAATGGGAGGTCTCTGACAGATAATGCGAGGTAAGTCTAAGAAGAAATCTTGATTGTTGTCCTCTTTGAAGATAACTAGTATGATACACATAAATGTATGCATGACTACTGACACTAGTATTTCTTGGGAAGAGATTGTTGTGTGAAAAGGATGAAATATGAAGAGCCAAAAATTATTTGAAGCATTTCATGCTTCTTTAGCAATAAACTTGTCAATCAGTTCAACACTATCGAGCAACAAAACATCTAAGGACTGTGCTCTCAGCCATGCTATCAGCATCTTGAATGCTCCTTACCATAAACAAAAGTAATAAAATAACCGGAGATAATCTTAGATTTAAGCAACTGATTGCAAATTATTTTGGTATTAATTATATACATTGTACAAGTTAGTTTTGATGGTTAGGATATATCATTCATGAAGATGGTGAAATTGAGAAATATGCAATGCAATGGAGAAATATTTCTAGAATTTTATGTGATTGTAAACTACCATTAGAGTTGAAAGGGAATTTTTATAGGATGACTATACGACCAACAATGCTTTATGGTTTTGAGTCCTTTGACTGTTAAGTGAGTAAGAAACAACATTTTCAGAACATGTGTGTGGCTGAAATGTGAATGTTAAGATGGATGATTAGTAATATGTTAAAGATAGAATAAGAAATGAGTGCATTCATCGGAGATGAAGTGGGAAAGAATTGATTGAGATGGTTTGGAAGTGTGCAACAAAAGTCTTCATGGATACCAGTTAGGAAGTGTGAAAATTATAATCGTGGAGGTAGGAGGACTAGAGGAGACCTAAAGGGACATGTATGGTAACAATTTAAAAGGACATGGGTGAATTTAACTATGAAGATGACTCATAATCTAGCTGAATGTAAGAAATGATTCATTTAGTCGACCATGAAATTTTTGGGATAAAAGCAGTGTTGATGTTGATATTGATGTTAAATTATATAACTTAAATCTAAATGAAAGATATGCCTTAGCTGAAATCACGATTAATTTGGAGAAACAATGTGAAATATGTGTAGCTTTTGATTTTTAGTGGTAAACGTTAAATATGGAGTAATCACTAATTATTTGTATGTTGAATTATTCATTTAAGCTGAATCTATTGTCTAATATTGGCTTCAAATTTAGCCAATGATTCAATCAGTAGTATCCATTTGAAGGCTTGAAATTTTAAGTGTTTGGTACAGTTTATCTTTCTGTAAATTTGGTCTTTGTGTAGGGTTCATGGACTTTACTTTTAAAATCATTGTATTTCCCGGTTTTTTAAGTTATGTTAAAGGCAAATATAAAATTTTCTCACTGATATGTATTTGAACATTTGTTTTATAGTTTTCCTTTCGAAATTTGTTAGGAATGAGGGGTTATACGTCTATTGTTCTCTTTGGGAGTAACTCATCTTCCAGTGAAACTAGATAAACAAATGCTTATGGTAAATTATATTGTATCCTATTTGACTTAACAATGACATTGAATTAATTTGAAGGGCTTTGTCTGAATCTATGGTCTAGAGGATGGGGTATAAAATCCATAATGCTAGATCTTCAGAGTTGGAGCCAATTGCTTCAATTTTAAGGAAAGGTACTGCTTTTTCTTTAAACCAGTTCTAGAAATTGGGTACAGTGGAAGAACAAGATGCATGGAAGGCTTGGAAAAGAAACTTCAACAAGATTGGAGGAGCTTATTCTGCTGTAAGAGAAGGAAAAATATGCTGATATATGAATGCCATTGTATAAGATATTTATGTGTCTTCCGACAAATTCTATATATATAGTTGCGTCCTTATGTTTGGATTTCAAACAATCCCCGTGTCCAACAGCTCTAGTCTGTGTTGGAGCACAACACTCGTGTCCGTGCTTACTATTCATTGATTATTATCATCTTGCTGAAACAGTTGTATCGGACCCAAAACTCTTGTTTCCCATTCAGAACATGAGATGCATGACTCCTTCCATGGTAGAGAATAGCTTCAAATTCAATCTGGCTTGAGTTCTTTGTTCATAGATTATCTTCAATTGATATGCACTGATAATGATAGTGCTTCGCATGTTATCTAGTTCCTTTGAAGGAAAGAACCTATCACTCAATTGTTGGTGACTTGTGGTTCTCATCTTTTATTGTTAACCTAGCGATGTTACCCTATATGGAAAACAGTGAGGATCATCCCTGATATGCTGATTAGAACACAAGCAAAGTGCAGAACCTTCTAGGTTGGGTGTTGAGTTTTTTAATGAAGCCATTATTCAAAGGTACCTAATGCAATTCAGCAGAGACTCAGACTTCTTGTTGCTTCATGAGTCCTCTTAGGTTAGCTTTCCAATTAGGATTTATCTTTTACTTGTGTGGAAACTTGTCTTAGAAAAGAAAAATTGAACAGCTTCAGCATCTTACAATATTAATAGATAGTGGCGTCTTTTGTCATGTATCTGTGGCAAAAATAATTGCACCACCAAGTGATGGTTTAATTTCTGTTTTCTCTTTTGATTTGTGACCATATAAATAAATGTATCCTCCGAAAGGGACAAAAGAAGAACACTTCAAATTAAGGATGCAAAGTTGTTTTAACTTGTTTTCATGATAGCATTTCTCCCTTGATTGATGCATACTTTGCATCACTGGCAATACCTCTGGTTCGTATATCTCTTGGCGGAGTTTAAGTTACATCCTTACCCACTTGCTAGGATCTGCAAGGTTGTGAAATGAGCAAATGCAACTTTCAGCTTTCTGGATTATTTGTCGGTTACTAGCTTGTCAGTAGTGAGTAGTGGGATATGAGTCATAGAATGGCCTGTTTGGTTTAGTTTTCTGAGTTTCTTCTTTCGTATTTGGGTTATAACTTTAATGTAAGTGGCCTAGAATGCATGCATAATTTTTTTGACTTTAAACGTCGGATAGGAAGCCTATATGTAATATGTAGCTTTGCTCCTTTGAACTTTTTGTTTAAATTAAATTGTGAAAGGTTTATAATAAAAAGATTCATCGGATTGAGAAATGAGAGGCTACATAAAACATTTATATGATGAGTCTGTTTCTTCTAATTAGTGATAATATGCAACTTCTCTTGTGCTGCACACACTCATTTTAAGTGTGTAATTGTAGTAGCGGAGATTCAATTTTTTTAGAGTTGTTTTTCTTTAGATCATGATTTTAAATATCAAATTGGATGATTAAAAATAATTTCTATCAGAAATGGATGGTTAGATTTAGGTAGACATGACTAGAGCATGAAACACAATCTATTGGAAATCATCTCCAGGAGTTCTAGCTATAATAGTAGAGATAGCATGTATTATTTAAACAAAAGAAAGAAGAAATATTCTTGAACAAAAAAACAGAAAGAAGAAAAACAGAAAAGATTAGCTTTCCAATCTTAAATACGGAGGCTTCTCTCTGTTACTGTATCCTCTTTAGATCCAAGCATTCAAATGAAAGAACTTCCAGAAAGGCAATAATCAGTACTGGAACGCTTATCTAAGACAAACATAACATTGGAAATTCGCATTAATGAAATTGTAATCACTGTACTAACCATCAGTACTTCTAACTTTGAGATATTCTAGAATTCCTCTCCAGGAGCCATTGAGTTACCATTAAGAATCTAAGGTGAATTTGATTGCTTGTGTCATGTTGAATAACTTGATCTTCTTTTTTCTTAGCCTTTTCGATTTCTTATTTCACTCCATAAGTAAACATTTGGCACATAGTACCTTTTGGATACACTATGGCCGTATTACTGATGCTATGATTTCTTACATAATTCATTCGAGTTTGTTATTTTGCGAGTTCCTCATTCATTATTTCATCAGTTCCATATTTTGTCTAATCTAGCCTCAGACTTTCCCTTCCACTCTTACATGCTTGCACTTTACTCAAGGCACATGTAGAAATTTTCATTGTACTACTACTGCTTTATAACTTCGAGATTACGTTTCCATTAAGAAATTATCTCTGTCCAAGCTATAGCTAGCATTTCATATGCATAACAAGATGTTCCTTTTCTGTGTCTCAGAATAATAACGTGTGGGTCAATGGTGATTGCAGCTTGGTCCATTGGGAGGTGGGATGCAGAAGGTTTCGAATAATTGATGGTTCTGATTCCTTGAGAGCCCTCTTTGTTCATCATAAGCTCACCGGTACTCTTCATCTTTGGCTTAGGAAATATTCCCCACCCCCTCCAACAGGTGATGAATTGATGAAACTATTGTGGGGGTTTTTTTTGTGTAATTTACTGAAATTTCATATGATACTTATGCAACTCTTTTAAATCGGTGTCAATTCTCATCTTGGTGGGTGACATGATTGATTATTGGGAAATTATGTCGGTACTCCATCCTAAAAGTTTTTTTTTTTTTTTTTGTTATTTGATACCCTATTTTTATTTTTATTTTCTATATATACCACATTAAGTTTCTATAGGTTGTGTTTATATTCCTGCACCTGAACAGTATATATTACATGATTCCCCCCGACCCTTGCCCCAATTCTACCCAAAATGCCCTTCCACCATGAATTCAATGCTTTGGCCAACCTTAACTTGGAACCGGGATAGGGTTTGGTGCCTTAAAAGTAATTACGATTTAAAACAAAAAAGAATTAGGGAGTGTTGGCATTAGTTTGTTAGGCTTTCTGTTTTCTTGTTTTTAAGTTTTTGTTCAACAGGTTTGTTAATAAAGTCCTATTCTTCAGGGACTTGCTGATAGGGTTTAAACTTTTTTCTAGTCACCACGTTGTAGGCCGTGTAAAACGTGGTTCTTGTTATTGCTTTGATTTCTTGGTATTGTAAGGCTATAAAGCCAACAGCTTGTTTTTTGATTTAATAAGATATTCCTTCAGCAAATCAGTTTTGTGTGTGTTTTTGGAGTCCAACAATTGGTATCAGAGCTCCGAATAGGGGCCTGATAAGGAGTGTGAAAGTGGTGTCTAAGTGAAACACGAGAGATTGAGAAGGAGAGAAACACAGAGTGATTGTGTGTGGAAAACTCGTGGTAGGGTTTTTGAGATGTCGATCTCATCAACAGAGAAGTTTGTATAGGCATCCATTCCTAGATTTGATGGTCATTATGACCATTGATCTATGTTAATGGAAAACTTCTTAAGAAGCAAGGAGTATTGGAGTCTGGTAGATGAGGGAATTCCAGCGCTGGCTCGAGGGTCGACAGCAACTAAGGCACAATGAAAAGCAGTGGATGAAGCAAATCTCAAAGACTTGAAGGTCAAGAATTTTCTGTTCCAAGCAATCGACAGAGAGATCATGGAGACTATTCTTGACAAAGGAACATCCAAAGCCATATGGGATTCAATGAGACAGAAGTATCAGGGCTCAACAAAGGTGAGAAGGGCGCAGCTGCAGGCTTTAAGAAGGGAGTTTGAGCTACTAGGCATGAAGGAGGGTGAGAAGGTGGACAGCTATGTCTCAAGAACCCTAACCGTGGTGAACAAAATGAAGGTACATGGAGAGCGAATGGAGCAGAATGTGGTGGTTGAAAAAATCCTGAGGTCCATGACATCCAAATTTAATTATGTTGTGTGTTCGATAGAAGAGTCGAATGATCTTACCACCATGAGCATTGATGAACTTCATGGGAGCTTGTTAGTTCATGAACAGCGGATGCAAGGGTACCAAGAGGAAGAGCAGGCGTTAAAGATCACCTATGAAAACAAGGCAGGAAGAGGAAGGGGTAGAGGAGTGTTTAGAGGAGGTCGAGGCAGAGGAAGGGGAAGACAACCCTTGAACAAGGCCATCATCGAATGCTTCAAGTGTCACAAGTTGGGACACTATCAGTATGAGTGTCCGGACTGGGAGAAAAAGGCTAACTATGCTGAGTTAGATGAAGAAGAAGAGCTCTTACTAATGTCCTATGTCGAGCTGCATCAAACTAAGAGGGAAGAAGTTTGGTTTATCGACTCGGGCTGCAGCAATCACATGACAGGAAACAGAGAATGGTTCTCGGAGCTAAATAAGGGCTTTCGGCTGACAGTAAAACTCGGAGCTAAATAAGGGCTTTCGGCTGACAGTAAAACTCGGAAATGACACCAGAATGGCTGTTGTGGGAAAAGGAAGCATTCGCTTGCAAGTAAATGGTTTCACTCAGGTAATATCAGATGTTTATTATATTCCTGAGCTTAAAAACAACTTGTTGAGTATTGGACAACTTCAAGAAAAACTGTTATCCATTTTGATTCAACATGGAACTTGCAAAGTATATCATCCTAGGAGAGGATTAATTATGCACACTGATATGAGTGGGAATAGAATGTTTTATTTGTTAGCTTCTATGGTACCGAAAGTTTCTGCATGTTTTCAAGCTGAGTCAAAAAATGAGTCACACCTTTGGCACTGTCGATTTGGACATTTGAATTACAAGGGACTGAGAACGCTCTCTCATAAGAAGATGGTCGATGGTTTGCCCCTTCTCAAGACACCGAAAAAACTATGCACAGATTGCTTAATCGGTAAGCAACACAGAGAGACTATGCCGAAAAAGAGTTTGTGGAGAGCATCAAATAAGCTTCAACTCGTGCACGCAGACGTATGTGGGCCTATCAAACCATCTTCAAACAGTGACAAGAGGTATGTCTTAAGTTTTATCGATGATTTTACTCGTAAAACTTGGATTTACTTTTTACATGAAAAATCAGAGGCACTTGCTATGTTTAAGAGTTTTAAAGTTTGTGTTGAAAAAGAAATTGGTGCGTATATAACCTGCTTGTGAACAAATAGAGGTGGTGAGTTTACTTCAAACGAATTTGGAGAGTTTTGCAAGGCTCAAGGCATATGTAGACAGTTGACTGCAGCTTATACTCCTCAGCAAAACGGAGTTGCTGAGAGGAAGAACAGGACGATAATGAACATGGTCCGATCTATGTTGGCTAAGAAGCAAGTTCCCAAAGTGTTCTGGCCCGAAGCTATGAGATGGAGCGTTCATGTCCTTAATAGGTGTCCTACAGTAGCTGTGCAAAACAAAACTCCAGAAGAAGCATGGAGTGGTGTGAAACCAACAGTGGAGTATTTTCGAGTCTTCGGATGTGTAGCCCATGTCCACATACTAGATCAGAAAAGAAGCAAGTTGGATGACAAGAGCAAGAAGTGCGTTTTGTTGGGGGTAAGCGATGAATCGAAGGCCTATAGACTGTTTGATCCGGTCTCCAAGAAAATCATTGTTAGTAAAGACGTGGTGTTTGAAGAAGGAGAAAGCTGGAATTGGGGCAGAACTGAAGAAGAATGCAAGCTGGACATTTTAGAATGGGGAGATGATGTAGATGAGTGTGACACCGAGGAGGAGACAGATCAAAATGAAGAAGTGAACAATGGTACCGAGCCAAGCAGTTCAAGTAACAACTCCGACGAAGTTGGTTCACCTCTAAATGAGCCAAATGATAATGATCAGGAGGCTTTAGCTGAAGGGAGGGTTAGGAGAGATACAAGAGAACCGGTTTGGATGGCAGATTATGAATGTCTGATGAAGATGTTCTGAATGCAATGATGATGGTGAACGAGGATGATCCACTTACATTTGAGGAAGCTGTCAAAAGCAAGAAATGGAGGGACGCAATGGTGGCAGAAATTGAATCTATAGAGAAGAACAAGACATGGGAGTTGACTGATTTGCCAAGTGGAGTAAAGCCAATTGGGGTTAAGTGGATTTTCAAGACCAAACTTACCGAGAATGGAGAGATAGACAAGTTCAAAGTAAGGTTAGTGGCGAAAGAGTATGCACAACGATACGGAGTTGATTACACTGAAGTGTTTGCTCCGGTGGCAAGACTTGATACTATTCGTTTGATACTTGCTATGGCAGCTCAGTTTAGTTGGGATGTTTTCCAGTTAGACGTGAAGAGCGCATTTCTTCACGGTGAGCTCAACGAGGTGTTTGTACAACAGCCTGTTGGTTTTGTAAAGAAAGGTGAAGAGGGCAGAGTTTACAAGCCGAGAAAGGCATTGTATGGCCTTAAGCAAGCGCCGAGGGCATGGTACAGCAAGATAGAAGCTTACTTTGTCCGAGAAGGCTTCGAGAGGTGTTCGTGTGAACACACACTGTTTACAAAGTCAAAGGAAGGAGGTAAAATTTTAATAGTGAGCCTTTATGTTGATGACTTGATATATACTGGAAATGATCGGAGCATGTGTGATGAGTTTAAAAGTTCAATGATGTTGGAATTTGATCTGTCCGATTTGGGGAGAATGAGGTACTTCCTGGGAGTTGAGGTTGTGCAGAGTTCAAGTGGAATTTTTATATGTCAAAGAAGATATGCTCATGAAATTCTAGCAAGGTTTGGCATGGAGAACAGTAATGCAGTGGAAAATTTCATTGTTCCAGGTACAAAATTGTCGAAAGATGAGGCAGGGGTCAAAGTTGATCCAACCATGTTCAAACAAGTAGTTGGCAGTCTCATGTATTTGACTGCAACTCGGCTCGATCTGATGTATGGAGTAAGTCTGATTAGTAGATTCATGTCTTGTCCAACAATGGCTCATTGGCTTGCAGCAAAGCGGATATTGAGGTATGTGAGAGGGACAACGGAGCTAGGCATTTTCTACAAGAAAAATGGAAGAACAGGTCTTGTCACATACACTGATAGTGATTTCACCGGCGACTTGGATAACCGGAGAAGCACCTCTGGCTTTGTGTTCTTGTTTGGTTCTAGAGCAGTTTCGTGGTCCTCTAAAAAACAACCGGTAGTGACATTATCTACCACCGATGCTGAATACATAGCAGCTGCACTTTGTGCATGTCAGTGTGCTTGGCTTAGAAGAGTATTAGAAAAGCTTGGTCTTAAGGAGGAGAAGAGCATTGTGATTCAATGTGACAACAGCTCTGCTATACAATTGTCCAAGAATCCAGTTTTTCATGGCAGAAGCAAACATATTGACGTAAGGTTCCATTTTCTGAGGGATTTGGCGAAAGATGGAGTTGTTGAGTTGAGCTACTGTAATTCACAGATTCAAGTTGCAGACATAATGACGAAGCCTCTCAAATTGGAGCAGTTCTTGAGACTTCGTAGCATGCTGGGAATGATTGAAGCTTCAGAGGTAAACTAAATGCTGTTGCATCTAGTTTAAGGGAGGGAATGTTGGCATTAGTTTGTTAGGCTTTCTGTTTTCTTGTTTTTAAGTTTTCGTTCAACAGATTTGTTAATAAAGTCCTATTCTTCAGGGACTTGCAGATAGGGTTTAGACTTTTTCTAGTCACCACGTTGTAGGTCGTGTAAAACGTGGTTCTTGTTATTGCTTTGATTTCTTGATATTGTAAGGCTATAAACCCAACAGCTTGTTTTTTGATTCAATAAGATATTCTTTCAGCAAATCAGTTTTGTGTGTGATAGTGTTTTTGGAGTCCAACAGGGAGACCAAGTCCCCGTCATTGAGTCGATCTCTTGAAAAAAAATTTTCCTTTATGTTTGGAAAGTAAGAAGAGATAAGTTCTCTCAGTCCTTATTCTCCCTCTTTCTTTCTCATAATTTCTTGATCATACCTTCTTTCTTTACTCAAAATTGTGAACCATGGTTATTTTTGGTAAACATACTCTAAGCGTGTGGTTTTAATGACGTAGCAAGGGCTAAAGAAGGTGACTGAAGGGTATTTTACGTTGTAGACGAGTTTTGTGGTATTTTTTGATAGTTGTGGCACGAAAGTTTCCGTCTTTGTCCTGTCAAGTATAACTTGCTATGTTTAACCCTGACTTGCTATCTGCTGGTAGTTGGGTTTTTGGATATAAAGTTTAGAGGTACTGTAGATAGAGTTACTGAGTAGATAGTAGACTGCTATATGTGAGCATTTGTTGTTATATTTAGCTGTAGGTTTCTAAATTAAACATAGGATACTTTGTATAAGTGTAGGTTTCTATGTGCAACTGCAAGCGTATGTTACTACATGAGTCTAGATCGTCATATACAGCGTGTGTTGCTACTACGATAAAGATTTTGCTATATATTATCATGCAAATACATACAAACAAATTGATCATTATTAGAATTTGAATAGAAACTAGAACATCATTTCAGTGTGATGACTGCTTAACCGTGACAACACTAACAGACATTGAATATAATCCATTAACTTTATAAATGCAAAACAAAAATTGAACAAATTGTTGAAAATAATATATTAAAAACATATGTACTCTTTGTTCCCTCCATCTTGCTGCTCATTTTCTATAGCAGCTCGAGGATGTTGTTCCATTTATAGTTATTTAGATAAAAATATGACAAGTGAGAATCAGATGTTGCAATATTGGCTCAAAATATAATAAATTAGAGTTTAATATAACAACATAAGTTAATATATAACAAACTATGCTCAAATATAACAAATTAGGATAAAATATAACTAGTTTTGCTCAAACATAATAAGGATCAAATATGGCTAGTTAGGTCTCATTTTAATAAGATATGTCTAATGTAGTAAGACGTGATTAAATATAACAATATTTATATTCTTTTACATTGATCTAAACTTGTAAAAATATAATGAGGATGCAACTTATTCCTTAAGATAAACTAATCACTATTTTGTTGACACTCTTAGTAATCGCGGGTAAACTCATCATGAAATGAGATAAGTTATAATCAGTGTTGAAAGGAAACCCCCAATTCGAAACAGAGTTTTCTCTATCAATTATTTGTTTCCTATGCAATGTTATAGAGATTACAAGCTCGTTGACATTGCAAACAGTTTTAGCTTCTATGGTTTCGGCTTTTGGGACCATTACCAACTAATATGATTCATTAAACAGTTGTTTATGATGGCATGAACTCTGAAAATTGTAGTGTAACTATAATGAAGCATGCATATATATAGATGGGGACAATGAATAGATAAGATTGATAGGGTATTGATTTTAGTCTTTTATTTTATTTAGAACTCTTAGTTAGAGTCGGATTAGCATGTAGATGTTCTCTATTTATATACTTGTAAAGTTATTTTTTTAGAATTAGATGAGATATAATTAAGATTCCTAGCTTATTGATGTGATTTGCTAGTTTGCTATAAAATCTTTTCTCAAGTGATTGTTGTTAGCGTGGGCATGTGATTCGTCTTAATATGAGCTTCGAATCATGTTCTCTTTGTATCAAAATCTTTAATTTTTCCTCAAAATCTCCAAATCCCCATTGTAAATCTTAAATCACTTCTGTCGTACATCACATATAATCTAATTTTGTGGAGAATTTAGCCAAGCATGAGTACTGGATGCTTTAGATCCTAATTAAGCTACCCTGTGACAGAGATTCCAATCACATTGCCCTAATCCTTAGTAAACTATTATTCACGTCGTTTTCTTTTAACTGCTCTCTCATGCCATTTTCGCGTTGAAAATTTGCTCTCATTTTTGGCTTTAAAAAGGATCAGCACTCAGTGAAAGGAAAAATGTTAGCATATTAATTTCTTTCTCGTGGTGCACACATGCCTTGTTTGAAGTTTATTTTCTTTAATAGGTTAGTAGTCAGATTAAACAATTTCACGATTTTGTTGGACACTCAAACACAATATTAATAACTTAATATTCAAGAGGTTACAAAGTTTTTTCTTTTAACTTTATTATTTTTTGTTTTCAAATCCAATTTAATTAAAGTGAGGATATGTTTTCTAAATTGTGATAATCCTATAGATGAACATAAATGCTAAAATAGAAGTAGAAGGAAATAGACATGAGTTGGAACTGAATTAATATTTATCCTGTAGTTGTTTTTTTTTCCTTCCCTTTTGATAGTTCATTTGTCCCACTGTTTAATAATACATATATATCACGAACTTGGAGTATTTGAATATAAAGCGATAAATCTTAAATTTAATCTGAGCATACAATGTGCAAATAAATAAGCTTCTACTAGCTCGATATCTATAAAACAGTTTGCATGATGACGATAGATTAAAATCGTTGCCCCTTCTTATTTCTTGTCGGAAAAAAATATTAGTGATCTCATTAATCTGAAATAGCCATGATTAGCATCAAACATACGAATATGTTTTATGAATAATCTTTCAATTGTGCAATTGTATAATAATACTCTTCCTATGCTAGAAGGTATATGGTTCCCAACACTGAGATTGATATAAAAATACTACCGTCGTATTTACACCGTGCATAAATCAAAGATTGGAATGGCAGAGATTGTCGACAAGATGGTCTTATGTATCTTGCATTGTGGAGAGAAGCTGAATTATATGAACACATGAGGATTGATTGATTCATGAAGAGTGGAAAATAAAAAGTGGATTGATGGGGTATTTTTAAATTTTCATGAAAAGTGATTATGGAAAGTGATCATGAAAAAAGGTAATGAAAAATGGTAATGAAAAATTAATTTTAACTTTTCATTGATTGTTTTATAAAAAATGGTTATGGAAAGTTGAGGGATTATCATGAATCAATCAGCTATTATTTTAATACTCTCTCTTTACTTTCAGTTGGAATCGGCACAAAAAGTGTTGAATCTATCTCTAAACTTTCCATACTATGTAGAAAAGAAAACAACTTTTTATAATTCGCACTTTTCATGAATCGATCTCCAGAAAATAGAGAGAGCGTGTGTGGAAAGTGTACTCTTTATTTTTCAAGGTACTTTCTATGAACCCCAAGCGTGCATTTCGCCATTTGAACTAAGGGCAAAAGACTAGAATAATGTTGTCACCAAAATACTGTTTTAATTTTTTTTTTTTTTTTCCCTCTATCCTTTTTAGCTAACAGATCACGAGCCGAGCTTCCAGCCTCTTGTGTTTGTGTGGTCCAGGGTCAGGCCCAGGTCCAGGTCCAGGTCCAGGTCCACATCAAACTGGATGATAGCGCCATTTCTTTGCTTGCCACAGGGACGACGACTCCTCTTAATTGAGCAACGTGTGACCTGGAAACACTGGGCCTAGCTGCATTGTTGGGCCTTTACTGGCTATCAACATATTTGGATTCAGATCCTCTCCACCGTGGACTCTTCAATTGTTAAGTCTCTAATTAAAAGATTATATTTGTAATGTTCTATATAGCATTTTTTATTCTGATTGTATGGTTAGGACTTGTAAGCTTAATTATCGAATGGCCGACTCAAGAATTTTATTATAAGTACTTTATTTACACTATCATAAAAAGAGTACTTTATTGACACTTGATATTAAATACTAATATGGTCTATGATTAATTCTTTAATCGTCTTATATCATCGATTTAATATGTGAAATAATAAAGAAATAAGAGAAAGATGGGGAGAAAAAAAAAAAAAAAAAACTATAATGCGTTCTTCTTTTTAATGGTTATGTAATCTATTTTAGACTTAAAATTAAGACTTATATATCAACTCGTCTTTTGCTTTGCCATTTAGCCTACGTATCTAATATTGAGATGTTTCGAGGTTGAGTTACACTGAAGATTAAATTTAGATAATAATATAAAAAAGAATATGTATGCATAAGTTTAACTAGAAAAATAGAAAACATATTATACAAATTGATTTTCATTTCCTTTGATTTGCTTTTATTAGTATAAAATAAATTGTAATGCGATGGCGACCTGCTCCTTTCAGTTGTCATTCTTTTTGTGGAGATCCTTTGCCGGATTAGGATATTCCTTGGAATTTGTCAAGTCATCACAATTTGGCTTTTAGCGGTAATTTTTGTACAGAGATTCTATCACCTACTACTACAAAAGTGTTTCGTCTATGAATTTTGTTTGTTACGAATTAATTTTATTTATTTATTTTTGAAACCTCTTCATTATATCAAAACTTGAAGATGGATAGAAATTGTTTTGTATGTTGATAATTGTAGTTTTATTCTAAGTCCATTTAGATCGAGTCATAGGCGAAGACAAGTAGTATGTTCCACCAAAAATATCTCAAAAAAATTATGTGGTTTTAAAATCATGGACCATTAGAATGACTGAGGCGCCGTTTGTTGACGTTTTTGTCATTTGTTTCAGACGTAAGCTTGGATATCCTAAACGTGCATTTCAAATTTATCTATTTCTAATATCAGACAAGGTATTTTCTAAATCCATTCAATATTTTCAAATGGTCGTACATGATGAAAAGTTCCTTTCAATAAAGACGGATAAGCAAGGAGAGCAAAGTTATTTGGAAGCTGAGTTGTCAGGATAGCTCGTCAGGGTGCAATACGAAAACTTTCTATAGTAAATATAATTTCGATGATAAAATTATAATTCGATATAATTTAATAAATATTTAAATTATGTTGACTGATTAAGTAAAAGAGTTTCATGAGATTGAATTAGAAAAATACAATATATGAGGATCAAAAATTGGCTTTTAACCATAACTCTTTAAACTTGAGAGGATGGATACTTGAAATTTGAAAGGACAAGCTCCTAAAAATTATAAATATTAAGTTAGATTTTTTTTTTTTTTTAATTTTAAGGAACGACTGCCTATCATGAGGATAGATCCGCCGCTGTCATTATAATGATTATAGCACAATTTTCAAGTGCTTATTAGATATTTTGTACATAACTTGTACGGGCCTGTTCTGTGCTAATTTCTAAATGAGCATGCCACTGCTTTTAGTGGGCCACATCTTGAAATTTTAATAAGTTACTAGTTTGTAATTTATTTTTAGTATAAAATTATTTTAATCTTCACCGATACCGTCTTCTCCCCAACATACCCCTTCTCCTCTTCTCTATAAAATCCCCTACTCATGAACCATAAACCCTAAACTCTACTTTCCTCTTTAGTTTTTTACTCCTCCCAATTCCAACTAGTTTTCATCCTCAAAATATTAGTTAATCTTAAAACCTAATTTATTCTAATACCATTAGAAAGTAACCGGCAAAGTTGGAGAAGATTTCAAGAAGATAGATAATAGGAACATGCAATTGATAAGTTTGGAGGATTCTCCTTGTTTAGATGTATGAATCAAACTTTTCCTTGGCAATTGGATTTATTTTATGTGATTTTTCTTTAAGGGATTTTCCGGAGTGACTTTTTTATGCTAGTGGCGATATGAGCACCCGTCGAGAACTAAACCCCGAATACCACCTAAGCCGTCCGGATGCTCATTTAGAAATTCTCCGGCTATGGGCAACTTTTGGATTTGAAATCAATTTCATGCATTGACTATGTCACGCTCCGCTCCGATGTACGGTAAACGAGCACATATATGTATCAACAACATATTCAGCTTGAATATATTAAAGTCTCAAGTAGGATAACAATATTTAAAATAGTTTATAATTAGTCATGGTTCCCCCCAAAAAAGATAACTATGATTACATAATGGTTTTATTGGAATCATTATAAACTAGTCTAACTCTCGTCTCATATCCGATGTACGTAGGACTATCAAGTTAGGGTATTACATATTATTTTAGTACTATTTCAGTTTTATTTTTACAAAATAAAATCTAATGTAAATCATTTTTACTCTCTAAAATCGCTGCATCCATAACTTTTCAGAGAATGAGAAGATAAATTGGGCACCAAAGGATCCAATATCACGATGGGAAATTCTAAATGCACACCACATTTTACTTAGTGAGCCCCATATCCTATGGTATAGCGATTTAAAACATAGGGGGAAATGGTGCTCACCAAGTCAAATGAGGTGCGCACTTAGAATCTCCCTTTCACCATGAGCAGCAAACCGAAGTGGTGTGATTTTGACTTGTAATCAGCACCTTCTAATATGATAACGACCCCACGAAACATAAGTCTCGTAAAAAACATGGAGGCAGAGCAAAACCTGAAAGCTTTGCCATTGTCTCTTGTAATTGATTCCCTAAAGTCTTTTTTTTTATAAGAGACTACGAACAAGTCAAAAAAAAAAAAAAAAAATCATCTTCTGAAAGATAAAGCATCAGCAGGCAAATAAATTAGATCTATAATAACTCCTTCGTTTTCGTCGTGAGACTCTAGCATGTATATTTTTAATGTAACATTGCCCAAACTCAGCCCCTATTAAAGATTAGATCTATCCAAACGGGGTAACTGGGCACAGGTATCCAGAAGTGACAAATGGGCTGGGCGGTCTATTTGGCAATGGGCATACCTGGCCCGGCACGTGCTGGGCACGTGCCTGGCACGGCTTGTTTGAGCTGTGCCAAGTCCCCGGCTCGGGCACATTGCTCGGACAGTTAACACGGTGCGGCCCGGGCAGGCCGAGCCGTGCCTGGCACGTGCCAGACACAGCTCAGCTCGCTTATTTAATTTTTTTTTAAAAAATAACCGTTTATAGTCGTTAGGGAGAGTTTTTTGCAAATTTCTTTTGCACAGAGATTCTTGCAATTTTTTTGCAAATATTACCTAACTACACATATTACACTATATTATCTAACCAAAATTATTTTAGTTTTAATGAATGAAGGAATCACCTAATACTTAAAGATATTGTTTAACCCATAGAAACTAAATTTAATAAATATTTTAGAAAATTTCCATACTTACTATATTTTTGCAACTATTGTAAATTCACGTTGTAATTTAGATGGATTTAAAATTTTAATAGATTTATTTTACAAAAATATATGTTATGAAGATAATGTTAGGGATTTAGTTAATAATATTAAAATTTATTTAGATAGTATGTATCCTACATATGAAGATATGTATGGTGATAAAACACAATCTATAAAGGAACCAATTGCTAGGGAAACTTAACATTCAATAATATCATCCGTATTTTACCGAAAAAAGGCTAGATAATCTAGTACATATTTTAATGAACTACACTATTATTTAGAAATGGCTAACTATGAAGATGACGTGTCTCCTGAAAATTATGAAACCTTTGATATTTTGGTTTGATGTAAATCACATGAAAAAATATATCATGTGCTTTCCAATATGATCTGTGATCTATTAACTCTTTCGGTGTCTATTGTAGCATCGGAGTCTACTTTTAGTGCAGGTGGTAGAGTGCTCACGGAGTGAAGAAGTTCAATGGCAGCAGACATATTGGAGATGTGTGTTTGCTTGAAGGACTGGCTCGACACAGAAGAAAAGGAATAAGTATCATCTAGCGAAATAGAAGTAGAAAACTTACCAGAAAATTAATGAAAATAGAATTTTATTTTTTTATTTTCGAATTATAATTTCTATATTTGTAATTTTTTCATGTAATTTTTTAACTCATAAATCTCTTAGAAAAAATACTGAGAACAAATTGAGGGTGACAAACAGGGTCATCTCCTCTCTCTTCGGGCTTTTTATGATTTCTAAAGAGATTTATAGAACAATTATGTCAATATAATGAGATTTAATATAATAAAATTTTATTTTTCTATTGTTTTTTTCTTATTAAAACTAATTAAATTAAGCTAATTTTCTCCTAAACTCACTTAATAATCAACTTAATATTTTTTATTTTTTTAAAAAAAATGTGCCAGCACTTCTCAGCCCGGGCACGACAAGTGTCCAGCGGGTCGAGTTTAGGCCAACTCCTAGGCGAACGTGCCGTGCCTGCCCAAAAATGGGACATGTCGTGTCCGGCACGACACGTCCATGCCAGGCATGGGCCGTGCCCGGGTCGGGACGGGCACGACCCACTTGCCACCCTTACAAGTACCTAGCTCCCGGACAGACTTTACTCACTGCTCAAACTGTGATCTGGAGGGTGGTAGACTGGAAAGGCTTAAGCTGACCATCAAGCCAACCCAGTTTATTAAGAAATTAGTTTTTAAAATGGTTATTTTTTTTGTTACACGTACAATTTTTTTCTTTCTAAAGTAAAATTTTTGTTACTCATTAAATTGATATTCTATTTCAAGAAAGGTTTGTAATAATTTTCTTAGGAATATGATATGTAATTTTAAAAACAGTTATGAAAGTTAATTTTTTAAAGACATTTTTTATCGATAGCCAGTATTGATAGGTTACGATATTAATTATTAAATCGTAATGAAAAATATTTTATTATAAATTGTTATTAAAAGTTATTTTATTATAAATTATTATGGGAAGTAAATTTTTGATTATCAAAGATGCAATATGTACATTAATGTCTTACTAACTAAAACAAGTGAAAGCCAATGAGCTTGGCTCAAGTGGTTATGAGTTCGACTCCCAGTAAAAACTAAATTTGGATAATATTGTAAAAAATATGTATGTATGAGTTTGAAGAAAAACTAAAACAAGTGAAACAATTATGACTTGCTAAATAAGAAAATTAAGAATTTTAGTTTTGGAAATAGGAAATTATGTATATAATAAGTCGTAAGAAATTATTTATATAATAAGTATTTAGAAATAAATACTAAATTTGATTTGAAAAGTCAATCTAAAATGATGCAAATAAAATTTGAAATATAATTAAGGCAAATTATGAGAAAAAAAAGAAAACATCAAATTTAATAAAAATAAAAAAAAAAAACTATTAAAATAATAAGCCGGTTTGTCTCGGGTCTGGCTCAGGCTTCAGTTAGTACCTTAGGGGTACTAGGGTCTCAGTTTGGACCCAGATTTACCTTTGGCACTGATCTCCGATATTTTGGGAGTTTCCAGAGGAGCACACCATTTTCCTAGTGAATCCACCTTCCAACTGAAAGAACAAAAAAGAACTATCTACTAGGCTCACTAGGAAAATTGGTGTGCTCATTTGGAAACTCCTGATATTTTGGACAGATCTATGAGAAATCAAATTTGGAATTCCTCACACAAATGGAAGAGGGTCATTGGTGATTGTTGATAAATATTTTAAACTATAAAAGTTATTTTTTTTTCACCCACCCGAAAACCCACGCGAATAATAACAAGATTGGTCTATTTGTTATAGATTTAACAATTGATCAATGCATAATTATAATAAATAAAAACTGTTATATAAATATGGTTTTCTTTTCTATTTCTTAAATCATAATCTCCATCTTTTTAGCTTCTTTAAACTAAATTTTATTGATTTTGAAATTCTTTTGACATTTAATCAAGTGGATACAAGTTATATTTATAAAAAATCGTTAATTTTGTGACAACTTAATACTTGATGAAGAGCTAGTCAAAACTAAAATCTAAAAGAATTGGTATGAGTAAATTCTATAGGGTTGAGATCATAATACATTTAAAAAAAAGAAAAAAAACTCAACTAATTTATATGAGAGGTAAGGCTTATTTCCACTATTTTTGTTTGTGTATATAAATATATATATAAACAAGGAAATATTTTTCTAGAAAATAAATTTTTTTCTCAAACAAAGATGATTAGCTGATTGTGCAGCATTCCCAAAAAAAATGAGCGGTAAGAGATAAAATTTCTTTGGGATTTTTTACATATCTGTCCCTTATATCCTTAAAAATTAGAATTTAGTCTTCCAAATCTTCATATTTATAATTAGTTCCAAAATCCTTTAAGTTATTACAATTTAGTTCCAGGCATATTCTTGGCCCGAATTTCCCATTATACCCCTGAGTTACTTCACTTTAGTCTTTCCTGCCTTCTTTCTCCTCTCTTCCTCTTCTTATTGGGTTTCCATCTTCATTCTTCTCCTCTCTTTCTCTTTTCCTTCTTCGTATTAAGTTCTCCTGAGTTACTTCACTTTAGAGATTAACTGGAAGAAAAGAAAGAGAAGAGAAGAATGGAGAAGGAAACCTAATAAGAAGAGAAAGAGAGAAGAAAGATGAAAGAGAGGACTGAAGTAAAATAATTCTAGGGTATAATGGAAAATTCAGACAAAAAAATATGATTGGGACTAAATTGTGGGAACTTAAAGGATTTAGAGATTAAATTATAAATATAAAGATTTGTGTAAATTCTAATTTTTAAAAATTTTAAGGGACATATATGTAAAAACCCCAATTTCTTTTGAGAAAAAAAAGTGCTATTTTTGGGAAATACATGTTGAATCTGGGACCTTTCAAAAAATCCATGTTGAAGGATAATACAAGTCTTAGTGGCAACAATATTAAGATGGACAAATTTAAATCAATTATAGTTTAGAGCCCTCAAATCATGGGAGTTTCTAGATGGTCACAGCATATTTCCTAGTGAGCCCACTTAAAAGATCATTTTATTTACTACTTTGCCATTATTTTTTTGGGTCAAAAATGCTCTAGAAAATAGAATCTCTGGCCTCCTGATCCGGGCTAGCCAACCCGAATCAGTTTGGTTGATTCGGGGCTGATAGCCCGGATCAACCAATAAGATTCGGGCTGGCTAGCCCGGATCAGGGAGCCAGAAATCTTGAACCCTGATCCGGGCTAGCCAGCCGGATTAAGCCTTCCCATCCGGGCTAGCAGCCCCGGATAGGGAGCACAGGTCCGGGCTGGTTAGCCCGGATCAAAGGGTGAGCGAGAATAAGTATAAAAGATTAAACTCCCATGTCAAAACATGTGCATCTTGTGTAGTGGTTATCATAGTACCCTCCCATGGTATTGACTAGAGTTCGATTTCCTGGATGCGCAATTTTTATTTCTTCTCTTTTATCGCCATTGCTTGTTATTGCCTTTTTCCACTACAGTATACTCTTTGATGCAGAAATGAAAGTAAACAAAAATCTCAAACATGTATTAAACAAAGAAGTGAATAAAAAATATATGACATATGTCCAATAAGAGCCCGAGAAGTGCCCAAATTTTGAAAGTAATTACGGATTGTCAAAGAAGTTTACATCCAGCACTTATCCAACATGGACAAAGCTTAATGACAGTCATTGCTATCTATTTATCCCGAGCCAAAGCGTCAAAATTCTCATTCATAATTCTTCGAAGATTTTTTCTCAAAATTTTATTTACCTTTAATAGAAAAAGCAAAGATGAAGAAACAGTAGCTGTAATCCAAGTTCCTGAAAGAAATCAAATTTAGGTATTTGTTTCTTCAAAATGAAAGTAAGAAAGACAAATAAATATGGAAGGGAACGAAAAATATGTAATTTTTATTTCTGGATATAATGGTATAAACATGGCCGCGCACAAAGCACTGCTAACAACACAGACATGGAGAAGAAAAGAAAAGAAAACCAAAAAATAATAATAAAGAAGACCAACAGATAGATATCTTTGTCCTTCTTGAATGGTGTATTCACTTTAAATATATCTTTAATTTACAAATTACAAATAATTTTACGAAACATGACAAATTCTAAAATTATTATCATCATTACAAGCTTCATATTTCTAGTATTTTGATCCACCAGCAACGAGATGAGACAAAGAAAATTGCAAGACGCTCGAACACCATCCGAAACCATCTTCTCAAAGAGCTGGCAAGTTTCACTTAGCTTCCTAACCTTCAAAAACCCATCCAGCAAATTGTTATAGATCACGGTATCAGCCCGAACACTTTATACTCCATCTCTCGAAACACCCGGCTCGCTTCCTCCACCAGTACGTCTTGGCACACCCTTGGATCAGCATCTGGAACAGTCCTAGTGCAGCGCCCAACATCCCCCAGCACCCAAACGCATGTATCAGCATGTTGTAACCGCGACGATCAAACCGAAAGTTTCTCTTGGACAATTCGTCGAACAGGTCGCGGAAGTCCTCCTGCATGCCGGCTCTGCGGAGTGCGACGAGCAGGCGAGTGCAGGTGGCAGCGTCCGGGTGGTGATGCGTCGACGACTGGAGCGTTTTCATGAATATGGAGAGGGCGAGGGGGAGCTGGGACTTGTCGATGAGCGCGAGGACGACGGAGCTGTAGGTTTGGGGAGTGAGAACGGTGCCTGCGCAATGTCGAGGGCGGCGAGGGCGTCGTCGAAGCGGGAGTGGCGGATGAGGGAGTTGAGGACGGTGGCGAATGTGGTGGGGTCGAGGGAGCGGGAGGGGATGGCGAGGCAAAGGGCGGGGAGGAGGTGGTCGATGTAGTTGAAACGGATAAGTGATCGGAGGAGGGCGGAGGGGGCTGAGGAGGGGAGGGGGGAGGGAGATAATGGCGACATGGTATAGAGGAAGAGGGAGAGCTTGGTGGAGGGAAAGATGGAGGGGTGGCACCGGAGGTGGAGGAGGACGGCGTAGGGGAGAGAGGGAGAAAGGGATTTAGACCGGAGGGGAGAAAGGGATTTAGAGAGGAGGAGATGGTGAGAATAATTCGGGTATATAGGTGTGCTCACTAGGAAAAATGATTGTTTTTTAAAAGGGAGGGTGTGCGCACTAGGAAAAGTGGGCTCACTAGGAAAAAAACTGTGCCCATCTAGAAATTCCCCAAATCATATTCACATAATACAAGTAGGCCCAAGGATTTGATTATTGTATTCCAAGTTCCCAATAACCATAGAACAGAAGACAAATTATTCAAGATACATCCTTTATCCAGAGAAGATCTAATACAAGTAGGCCCAAGGATTTGATTATTGTATTCCAAGTTCCCAAAAACCATAGAAGAGAAGACAAATTATTCAAGATACATCCTTTATCCAGAGAAGATCCAGAGAGAGAGAGAGAGAGAGAGAGAGAGAGAGAAATAGTGAGCGATATAGAAATAGAAATAGCAGAGAGAGAGAGAGAGAGAGGAGGAAGAAGAAGAAGAAGAAGAAGAAGCAGAAGATTGTTAATGGATACTTCTTCGTTGGATTTCTACGACATCTGCAGCTATGCCGCTGGAGTTGCTGGTAACTCTCTTTCCCTCCCTCTCTCTCTCTCTCTCTCTCTCTCATCTAAAACTAAGGAACCCAGTTGTCAAAATAAAAACTTGATGCAAAATACCATCTGGGTCTTCTTCATAACTCTCAGAATTCATACTTATGCTCAAAATCTTGATTTTTCTAGTGCAATGGCATCCTAAATTAAAAAACCCACATGTCAAAATCAAATTCTGATGTGAATTACTCTCTGAAGCTTCTTCTAGAATCTTGAACTTTACGCCAGGTTTTAAAATTTTGAACTTTATGTCAGGTTTTAAGGAAAAGATCAAACTTTTCTTCTACCTTTTGTTAGTTCTTGGGGTTTCCATGAAATTGGCAACGCTCTATTTTTTAGAGCTAACTGAAATTTAGGCATATGGAGCTTTTAACATGTTATATTTGAAAATTTGAAATTCTACCTACTGTGTGTTTTGCAGGTAATCTTTTTGCTTTCGTGCTCTTCGTCTCTCCAATGTGAGTTCACCCCTAAGCCCTCACCTTATTCGCACTTTGCACTCGATAATTATTCCGAATAGTATTTCTCAACTTTATTTTGATGTCTTCAGACCCACATTCAGAAGAATTGTTAGAAACCGATCCACGGAGCAGTTCTCGGGGTTGCCTTACTTGTACTCCCTGTTGAACTGCTTAATTTGCTTCTGGTATGGGCTTCCTTGTGTCTCCTATGGTGTTATAATGGTTGCAACGGTGAACGCATGTGGTGCAGTTTTCCAACTAATTTATGTGATGACTTTCATTATATTTGCCGATCACACAGGAAAGGTACTAGAGCTCTAATGGTAAATAAAGGATTTTTTGCATCCCTTTTTGTACTTGCGACTAATACTTAAGTTTTGATTCTGCTCATGATTATAGCTGAAGATGTCCGGAATGCTGGTAGCAGTTTTTGGCGCTTTTATTCTCATTATTTATTGTAGCCTCGAGTTGTTTGACCACTCCACGAGGCAAAACTTTGTTGGGTATCTGAGTGTCGCATCTCTTATTTCAATGTTTGCGTCTCCCTTATCCGTTATTGTGAGTTCTCTCTTCCTTGATATGTAACTCGAATTTAAGCGACAAAATTCCTTAACATTTGCTCAGCTTTCAACATCTGGTTATGTTTGTTAGAGATTGGTGATTCGCACGAAGAGTGTTGAGTTCATGCCTCTCTACCTATCGCTAGCCACCTTCTTGATGAGCATCTCATTCTTTGCTTATGGGATGCTGTTAGATGATTTCTTCATATATGTAAGAGAGTTATTACTTTTTTAATAAGAATTTCTTGACATGATGATGTATCTCGCCTAATTCGACTTGTTTTTTTCCCCCAATTTCATGTGCATTGCAGCTCCCCAATGGGGTTGGATCTATCTTGGGGGTTATACAGCTGTTGTTGTATGCCTACTACAGTGGGAAGTCAAGAGAAGAATCTAGATTACCATTGCTTGTATCACATCAATGACACTGTCTACGATAAGGTTTCACATAAAATTCATCGCTCTTTTGATTTTTGCATCTATTCTTTATCTTTTCTTTATTTCAATATAATAGGGAGAGAATCTTCTGTTCTTGTTGATCTCTTGAGATATAGTTGCCTACCGTGAAATTATATAGCTCCCACTTGTGATCTTACTGTATCATGTAGTTTGTTTCTTCTTTTTTCTTTTATTTTTCTTTTTAAAGAATTTATAACTATGCATTTGAAGATGCTCACTCAAAGGGCACAGAGTTATGTGCATCCTAAAACAACTACTTTTTTAATGGGAATTTCTTGCATCATAGAAATTTGAATGAGAGACATTCTTTTGTTTCAGTTCTTGTTCTCGATTTCTTCAAAATTGGCATTGTCTATTGTCTGAGCTCAGAAATGACTCCATTCTACCAATACTCATCATGCCTTATTTGTGCGTGCTAAGTTTAACTTTGGAAATCATAATTTGGGAGAAAAAAAAGATTGACGAAATATGGCCTTTATTCATTCATTTAAATCATATAGGCATGTTAACAAATACTCATTTAAATAAATGTTGTTTAATGTGGTTGCTTTTACATTTTAGTTGATTGATATTTTCCATATTAGTATTATTAGGAGCGAGATACTTGCTTTGCCAAGAACATATAATATTATGCAGAGATGTAACCAAGGTTTAGAATCTCGACCATTAGCATACCAAAGGCATTAGAAAGAGTTTATGCAAAGCCGCCCAATGAAAAGTCTTGAATTTACTAGAAAATTTAATGTGTCGGTGGGGAAAAAAAGCGTCTCTGCCAGCGAAAGAACCATCGCTGCTACAAAGGTAAACAAGTTACCCAAAAGTGAGTTTAGTCTAGCTCCGCCAACGAAGGACCATCTTTGCCAATGAAGGAAAGTCCCATCTTCGCCGACAAAGACTGATCTCTGCCTACGAAGGAAAATTATCCCTATAGACAAAGACAAATCATATCTGCCGATAGTTATTCAAATTCATTAGATTATAGGTGTTGTCTCGCCATGATCTCCTCAAATCAAGAGAGAAGTTACAACCTCTCACCTGTAAAATAGCTTAACCCCCAGTAAATGGGATTGGAGTTTATTACTTTGAAATCCTAGAGAAAGAGAAAGCGGAGAAGAGAAGAAAGCTCGAGACTTCATTTTCTTTCTCAACTAAATTCTTTACTGGATTGTCAACGGGAGTAAAGAGGAGCACTTTGGTCATACTTTCATTGTCACGCTCTCCAAGATCTTGTTGTAATCTTTGTTAGAAAAGGATCAATTTACCGTTGCTAAAGTAAATCTATGAGAGTTTGCAATATAAATTGAAATCTCTCTTATTTGTTTGTTTTGTCTACAATGGCTTCTCCATCTTCTGCCATTGTGAATGCTGAAAACACTAGAGATCATTTTTCAGGGATCAGTAGGGATCAGTAGTTATTATGTTAGATTCAAGTTTGGCATAGTAATAGATTGAAAGAATTGAGAGGTTACAGATGAGGATAGTTTAGGAAGTTTACCTATTTATGATACAACATGAAAGTGAATTAGAGTTTGATAGTGGGAAATTGGGGAAGAACATGAAAGTTTAGGCCTCGACAACTAGGTGAGTCCACACCACTCTCAACAAACTCAAGAAAAAGTTCTGATGGTTTTTTAGCAAATTAACATATGAAGGTTCTCTCATAATTTCACTATCATATCGTATAATTCATTAAGAAACAAGTTTATAAGTATATACATATAAATGTCTCAAACAAACTAAACTTAGTACAATATAAATCATAATCAAATTTTATGTAGAAAGTAAAAGATAATTCTTTCTAAAAAAATCAAGAAGACTCTGATTTTGATTTGGATTCAAACTCTATATATGCATTGTCCTCATAAATTTATTTATGAAATCTAACGTAAAATCAGGTCCGACCTAACCAGAAGACAACCGAGACAGTTGCCTTAGTTCTCTCTTTAAGATGGCAGTAAAATTATTTCTTTCTTCCTTTTCTCCAATCCTTCTTAAAGGCCTACAAGAAGTTTTCATATTATTTAAATTTGGACCTGACCCTTGAAATTATTTTCTTTTCTAGACCTTGCTGTTTAGGAGGCGCCCCAATTTTTTTCTTTCCTTCCTTCTCTCTAATCCTCCTTATAAGGCTGAAAGAAAATTTTCAAAATTATTTAAGATTGGGCTGCAGTCTTGAAACTTTTTTCTTTCTTGGACCTCACTATTAAAGATTTTCTTTCTTGGGTCGCACTCTTGACTTTATTATTATTATTATTCCTATAACAATTGCTTAAAGAATTTTTTTCAAAATTAAAATTACTAAAATCTTATTTAAAATTGACTATGTCACATTGTGGGTTGAATTGATTGGCCATAATATTTATTGATAGCAACATGTTATTAAGTAATTTTATACTCATACTAGAAGAGCCAAATAAGATCCTTAATAAAAAGCAATATTTACATTAGTTAGGTCCCATTCAGTGTGTTTTCTTAGGCCTCAATTTCTCACGGTACGGCCTGCGTAAAATAAGAATATTCCAACCATATTCTAACTAGTTTATTAACCAACAACATGCGTTTTTGTCCAAGTTTGAAGAATTTAGCTGGAAAAATGAAAATATAGAGAATTTAGGTGTGTTTTGACTTTTGAATGTTATGGGGAAAAATCCCAAAAAAATAGAATAATATGGATACCCTTCTAAAACTGTAAAAGGCTAAAAGACACGTAATGCTTTTGTGCAATTTTCTTGTACTTGATATTCTTTTCGACTTATACAGCTAATAACAGTAAAAGACTAAAAGCCTAAAAGCTTTGCGATATTCATAAATTCAGAGTCAATATAGGTTTGGTAGTTCATAAGAGAGGTTACGAGAGAATGGTGTTAATGTTGTATTGGATATATTGGGTAGTGAACATGCTTTGACATGATCCTGCAATGTCAAAGTTTCACTTTTGCAGCCCAAACCAGTCAAGCTAGGTTAGGAGTACATTTCAATGTTCAAGAATGCGTTTTCAGTATGCGTGCGGTCCAGGACCGCATAACGCATAATCGGATTACGCGCCGATTATGCGGATTATGCGAAATTATGCGGAATATTAATATTTTAATATATATTAATATAATAATTATAAAAAATGGATATATTAATGCTATCTGTAATCCAGGATTAACTGATTAATTTGCCTAGTAGTTTAGTAATCAACCGCTACAAAATTCGTTAAAAAAAATTAAACTCAGCAGCTACAAACTACTTTTAACACTTTAACAGCAGTTATAATTACTAGTTTATTAAACAACAGCTGCAAAATTTGTTCAAAAAAAAAATTAAACTCAACTATTAACAACAGCAAAATATTCCCCAAAATTCCGCAAAAATTATTAACAGCAGCAAAATATTCCCCAAAAAAACAAAATTCCGCAAAAAAATCCAACTAAAAAAAAAATCCAACTCCTAATTACTAGTTTAGCCCAAATTATTATTGACAGCAGCTACAAAATTGCGAAAAAAAAAGAAGCAAAATTAGCCTCAGCTAAAGAATTTAATCAGTTCCAAAAAAAATTAAACTCAACTAAAGAAAATACTTAAAACAAAATAGTAGGATTAAGAAATTACCAAGGAAAGAAAGCAGCGAAAGTCAGAGGCTCCGAGCTCCGATTGGACTCCGATCAGACGAGTCTAGGCACAAAATTGGGGGTAGAGGGTAGCCAGTGAGATTTCGAGCTCCGATTGGACTCTAGGGAGGAGATTATTTAGGCTGACCCGAACAGAGAAGGCAAAGTTAGGGTTTTTGTTGGAGCGATCGGAATTTGTTCGCTTGAGATCGCAGGAGCTCCGATTGAACTCCGATTGGACGAAGTTGGGTGAAGAACTGGTGGTGGAGGGTAGCCGGTGAGAAAAATAGCTTCGATTGGACTCTAGAGGGGAGAAGAATGTCGATCGGAGAAGAGGAGAAGGGAATTTAGGGTTTACGGGAGCGGAGGAATTCCTGCTGTCGAAAAAATGATTTGGGAAAAACGAAAGGAAACGGATTTTAAGTATGTATAACGGGTCAGGTGGGTCGGGTCGGGTTTTTCACACCCGTTTTCTTTCAGTCGCATAATGGGATGTCCGCATGGAGAGGGCGAATTCCCGTTTTTTCTGCGTTTTCCACCCGCATTCGCTTATGCGGGCGCATGTGCGCCCGCATAAGCCGTTTTTTAGAACACTGGTACATTTAAATTATAATGTAATTATATTGTTTTTAAAGGTTAGCTGGACTGATCCTAGAAGAACAATATGACTCGAAAACAGAGGTGGTGTGAGTTAGGAAGAACCATTGTTCTCTGTTTTGCATTAATTACCTTACTGAATGTTGGCCATATATAAGGAGTAGCTTCAGTGCATTTATTGTAATTTTTTGTAGAAATCTAAATTTTAGGGCACATACTTTTTCTAGAGAGCTGGGTGCACGGGGTGGGCTGATAAATGGCGATCAGTCTTTGTTTCTCTTCACTGCCTCTACTGAAGTTTATCACTGATAGTGATAAGTTTGAGATCATGCACATTTTTTGAGGGAGGCCATTCTTACTTTATACCTGTAGATTGTCATTCATATATCCCTACTTGCTTGCTTGTGGCAGCATTATGGTGCTTAACAACACGGACCCAAACAAGGATGAATTAACTGACAAATAAAAGCAGTGAAATCATATATACACCTTTTCCCACTAATAGGTTCAAGAATCCATCATAGATTTCTGTTTTGTAACTGGATGTTGACCTGAATCTACCCTCTTAATTAGTGTCAAAATTTCTGGCCATGGAAACTTTGGACCAGTGTTATCTCATTCGTCCTCGCCCCGCCTTGTATCATGATTCAATTCGTGTACCAATTTATAGTATATTCCCCAATTTGGACCACTAGAACCGGCAATTGAAAAAGAAAAGAAGTAATTAATCATTAAGTGATTTGGCGAGTCTTTTTAATGTATATAATAGGTTAAGTACTCGGGCTTTTTTTATCCGTATATACATGAAAGATACATGCATAGTCTCAAGGATACTAGAATCTGAATATCTATTCAATTAAGCCTACCCCCATTGTACTATTGCTGCTCAATGTAGCATATTGTGTATCCATACCATACCACAAACCATACTGCAAGTCTGGTAACTCTGTGTTGGGCACGTGATGTTGAGGAAACTATGGAATAGAGACTTGTCATAATCCTAAAAGACCGGTCAACATTCTCCAAATTCTCCTTGATATGAGAGGGGGTTGTGGAGGGGAGTTCCATTCGCTATCATAATCTTTTTGGTTTTAATGAAACATTCCATGGTTCTTACTATTTTTCTGCACATGTAGTTTCACAATATATTACCAGTATAATTTGATAGTCCATTATGATCTTGTTGTGTACCCTAAGGGTGTCATGAAGTCTATAAGACCTTTAACAAATTTGAAACTTACATGGTACAATATTGGAAACCAAATGCATGCATCCATGCCTGCATGAATTTATGATTATTTATTCTGTTGGACAAGTAAAATTATTTGTGTCCATATGTTCATGTATGCATGCCGTTATTGGGTGTTTGTTGTGTGGAGCTTGGTGAAAGAATCAACCAATAAATATAGATAATTATGCTTCATGAATGTTATACTTGTTGTGACTTGCGAAGCCTTAAGCCTACCTAAGATCAAGGTTTAAATATCGGAAGTATCAATATTGTCCAATCATTTATAATATCAAAACTAGTAATATCGAGTGTATTGTATCAGAGATACTAGAAATATTAGCAATATCGGACTGATATTATTCGGTCTTTAGTGTAGATACCTAAATATGTGAAGCATATCGGTCTCAGCTGATATTGAAAACCTTGCTGGAGATTTTCCAGGCAGATTTAAAATATTTTTCGAATTGGAATCGATCTTGGTATTGGCTAATGCTTAGGGTATCAGAATTGGCAATATCTGGCATATCAAATCAGTAATATCAAACTGATATATACAAGATATTACATATAGCGTACCTCAAAATCTGTTACAGTGTTTGCTATATATACAAAAATATAGGTATCAGCCAATAAGGGAAAATATTATGGAGGTTCTTGGTATATTTACATTCCAGATACGAGGATGGTGCACTTCGTTTGTTGGATGGAAGGGTGGCAAGTTTGGCGTACCTTGTGAGTGATGAATGCTGACATGTTATCCTCTTTGTTGTTTTACTGTCCTATTTGAAAAATCCTGACCTTTAATTGTGCTCTCCACTTCAGTCTGTATAAGTGTTTGTGGTTATAACACACATTATACAAATCAAGGTCATGGATAAAAAGGTTGTAAGAAGAGGTTTTATTAGGTAGTTGTTAGGTTTGGATTAAGAAGGGGAAGCATGGCTGACGAATGAAATTAGGTGAGTTGGTAAAGCATCGCTGACGAATGAAACTAGAGTTGGTAAAGCATTAAGTACATGGGTGTTTGGGTATAATTAGACTTTTCATTAGACCAAGACTTTTCTCCTTAGATGAAGGCCAGGAACGAGGACAACCTTTTTTGAAATAGGCGTTTGGGTGTAATTGAAACTGACTTTTTTGATACATAGTATTGAGGGCCGACATATTAGAGTTCCATTTATATGTGCACGTGCTATAATTCCATTTATGGGCTTAAACTTGGAACTTAACATGTGCAGTTGGGGGGGGGGGGGGGGGGGGGGGGGTGTGGGGGGTGCATATGGATTGAACATTGGCGTCTGTCATACTTGTATATGTTTTTTCTCACACGTACGGGTGCATATATGGATGGGGTTCGCCAAGGAAGACTCATCCATTTCCATCAAAATTAAATACGGATAAAATGCAGATTGGATATGAGGGAAAATGATAAAAACCCAAAAGTATACAAGCCGTGCATGTAAGAACCGTCAAAATACAACATATTGGAGCCACCAATGTCTTTGGGACACCCAAATGATAAGGGGGTTGGACCCCATAGATCACCACTCTGCCTCTTGTATACCAAGCTAAGGCTAAATAGTTTCCATCATCTGAGCCGCAATATCTTAATATCCATATTCATAATCCAACTTCTTTTACCATATTCAATTTCATATCCGTATCCGATCCAAAGAAAACATTATATGTATCCATGTCTGGCTGGATTTGGGTATTGATATATGTATTGGCGTTAAAACATATATCAATGTAAATCTATATATGTTCCCACCCCTAATATGCAAATATCATACACACATACACACATATATATGGTTTACTGACTATGAACTACCAGCTTAGATAAGTTATGTGAGTTAGCAGCAGAAAGTTAGTAATCCCATTATTTTCTTTCAATTTTTTTGAAGACATGATATCTAATTTCTTAATTTCTTTAGGATCAAATTTAATTAATTTTTAAGTTATCCTTTCATCAAGTAGATATAAGATCTTATATTCACTAAAAACTATTAATTTTGTATCTATTTGATGGAAGACGAGATCTAAACTAATACCCAAGAATTAGTTATGAGTGAACCCTAGGGGGTCAGGATTTAATCCAAATGAAAATTTAAAAAAAAAATAATGGAGATAGTGGAAATGGGCTACAACATAGAATTTACGCAAGCTGCCAGCTCATTTATATTGTTCTTATATATATATGAGAATAGTAGAAAGGAGCTCATATATATGGTAAACAAGAGCTAGAGTGTCACTCCATAGGTAAAGTGACGAGAAAATTTTAACCGTCTCATACTTTTTTCTTCCATTGAACCCTGTAGTGTTGAACTTTATCCCTTTGATAACGGGACCTAAAGTATCACTCTAGCCAAGATAGATAGAGTGACGGTAAAATCTTAACCATCCCCGACTTTTTTCTTTCATCGAATCCCACAATGTCCAACACTACCCCTTTGAGGTCACTCATGCCAAAATCATGGGTTATAGGGTTGATTTGACTATTCATAAATAGACACAAAATATTATGTTTTCAGAAAATCATTAATTTCGTACATGGTTAGAATTAATGATGGAAGAAAAAAGTATGGAATGGTTAGAATTTTGTCGTTAGCCTACTTAGAGTGACGTCGTAGCTCCCATTTACTCTGTGTGTGTGTGTTGGGGGGAGGGTGGGCTGGGGTGGGGGGGGGGGGGGGGGGGGGGGATACGTATCTAGTGTGTAAATATTGTGTAAATATTGTTTTTATTCTGTGTGTGTGTGGGGGGAGAAAGGGGTGGGGGTGCGTATCTAGTGTGTAAATATTGTTTTTATCTATATCTTTGAATCTAGAGAAAGAAACACTTGAGGGAGTAGATTCATCTACGAACAATGGGAATCCGGTTTTAATATAGGTCCTTTGAGAGTAAAGATAGGCTTATATCATAATTTCCTTATGAGTAGTCAAATAATGCAAGGCAATGTTACTAGGACACTGGACACGACACGTTTCAAATGTCAAGAGTATCCTAAAGTATTTGACATGAGAACTATTAAACATTACAACATTGGGATGCAAAAATCAATGTGTGTGCACATGCACGTGCATGTGCATGTAATACATCCCGTATTTGAGGAGTAACAACTCTCTCTAGAACTTCTCATTTACTTATTGAATGACATTGACGATTAAAAAGTAGCATGACACTAGTTTGGATAACCACAAGAGTAAAAAAAAAAAGAACATAGCACTTATTAACACCGTCTCTTCTTATTCTTCACTTGAGGATCCTTTCTAATATTCAGTGATGTCCTTTTCTTTCTTATAGTATAATGCTACCAGTATCCTGCCTGACTTTTTTTTAATACATGAAGAGCATCCGAGTCATAGAATGCTTACGCCCAAGTGTCATGTAATGTTTGAATGTTTGACACATTTGAAATTTTACAAAACTGGAGAACACTAAATTGAGAGGAGGATTTCAACCACTTGCCTATACGATCACAAGAGATCTTACCACTATGCAAGGTGACACTATAGAAAGAATTATAAAGGTAAATTACGGAGTCATTAAGATTTTGCAACGGAATTAATCACATATTACACATATAAGTATTGCTCATTACATTACTCTCCACTATTATTCTCATTGAGTGTAGTTACTTTTATGTTTCTCTCTCTCTTTAAGCCTTTAAATGAGGAGATATTACTTGATAGAAATGAATGAAGAAGGACTATCAAAGTGATCGATCCGGCGTGATTCTTTTTTGGTTCATGTAGCCTACCCCAAATACTTGGGATGAAAGACTTAGTTGTAGTTGGTAGTAGTTAGTCTCTCTTTAAGCCTCTTTTTGAAGTGTGCACATCTAGTATACACTTCTCAAATCTTGTAGTTGCATGTAGAGATTCAAGAACTGTTGGTTGCAATATTATTATTGAATACTTGAAGATTAAAAGACAAGGTTTTTTATCTACATCAATGGAAGTTCTATAGGTAGTTTTCAAGTATGAGTGCCCACTAACTTCCCTTATGCCAAACATCCTCAAATTTATTAAGCAGCTTCTATATATATGGAGGCTATCAAAGTCCTTATGGTGAGAGATTGTACAATTTCTAATGGAAGAGGGTGGATTGATCCCTATCATCACTACATTAGACTTGGAAGATGGCAATAATAGAGGTGTATGCAAGACATCTCAAGCTCCTTTGTCCAATATATCCATTGTAACTGGCTCTCTTGCTGGATACTCTCGGATCAGCCTCTCTTTGTCTGCCCAGTCCCTCCTCTGGAAGACTCTGACCAACACCACCGCCGACCTACCTCTTCGCTCCATTTATCTCTGCCCTTTTACTCCTCCAATCTGCTACCTTTACACGTTCCACTTCAATGATATATGTGGTCTCTTGCCTTCTCTTCTCATGTCTGATCCTCATACTCGACATAAAAATCTACGGACATTGGTTCACTACCAGAGGCAAGAGGTTCTTGTCCACAGTTGCCAATCCGACTAGCCAGTTATCGGTGATCGGGAACTTGGTAGGGGCTAGGGCAGCAGCCGTGACGGGGTGGCGGGAGAGTGCAATGTGCATGTTTGCACTTGGCATGGCACATTACACAGTGCTGTTTGTGACACTGTATCAGAGGCTCGAATGCAGCGGTGGCAGTGCCTTGCCTGCGATGCTGAGGCCGGTGTTCTTTCTCTTTTTCGATACCGTTTAGTTTTGCTTCCTTGGTAATGAGTCAACATTGTTACTCTAATACTGTTTAGTTTACTGGATGGATATTGCCATGTAACAAACATGTGCAGGTTTCTCGCCGAGCCTCGTTCAAGAGATCCATGAAGCGGTTCAGCATTGCATGTTGGGCGTACTCCTTCCCCTTAACTGTGCTGGCCCTGGCAGCGAACGAGTAAGCACAAGAGGTGAAAGGTGGAGTCGCCAACGCCCTCATGCTCGTGCTCTCTGTGCTGGTATCGCTTGCCCTAATTCTCTTCTCGGCCATCAACACGAGCTATCTGTTGCCCCGGGATGATCCCTTCTGCCCTGCCCCGTTGATCCCCCCCTGCAGCTTGACTGGTCTCAAACACTCGATGCGTTCGATATGTCCATGTTGTATACTTTTTCATTTTAAATGTAGCATTTGTTCTCCTATCTTATATGTAACACCATAACCTTGTTTAAGAATTCAGAAAAAGGGTGTTATATTCATCTTCATTTACTTGTACCTTGCATTCTAGCAATTTCCCTTAACTAGTATTTGGCACGTGCAATGCACACCGGCATATTTTGTGACCTCTCCCTCTCGCGGGATATTAATAGATGAAATTTAAACAAATTCCTAGGCACCTCGCACTTGATTTCAGAATTTGACACTGGGAGGCCTGACCCCCACAGTATCGACAGAGCTGGTCATATAAGATAAGAAGCCAATCAATCAGAAATCAGGCTTAAACTTAATTTCAATGCGGGTTTTGATTTTCGAAAGAGAGGGATAGTCTTGTTACGAAAAAGGACTTTTTATGCACTTCATGTTTTTATTTTTGTTTTATGGAGAATCTATATCCTAAAAATCCATCTATGTATTAAGTTTTGTATTAAGTTTTATCACTGATGTTATATCTTCTATTAAAATTTCATTAATAGAACATGGAGAACAAGGCCCATCATTTATCTTCAAAAATGCAGGTTTTTGATTGAGGCATCTCAAAGAAACCGAAAGATGCCAAACACAATCCATATTGAGTTGGGGAATCGATCAAAAGCCCAACCCATATTCAAGGCATGTTGCGACTCTTGGGTCCATGCCAAATCCAAATTTTCAATCTGCAGCTGAAGCTCAAAACCAATTTTACATGCCCACAATCTCAGTGAGGAAACAGTATAGAAACCTATTAAAGTGCATGATAAAGTTGGGAGCTATGGTGGTACTCCACAGTAACTTGTGGATTTTGATTCATAAAGAGTATATGCATCAATCAACTACAATAAAAGATCATTCCCAATCTCTCTGAGCTACGCAGTGTACCACTGAGAAACATGGACAGGGATATTCCTCATTCATCGTAATTTACACATTATATGACAGAAGTTGTATTGAGAAATGAAAGAATATTGAAAGAGTCCTGTTTGGATACATCAATTCCTCACACTTAAAAACATCACAAAAAAGCACCAAATATATACTCATACCAGTCAGACCGACTCTGCACCTCACCAGCAAACATTGCAACTGAGCGGGAAATGGCCTTTCAAAAATTCAAATGCAGAATTTCTTCTTCTGCAGAAAAATTATTAGTCATCCTCAGATTAAAAATTACCATAACAGAAGATTTTTGTAAAAATAAAAATAATAACAGAAAATGAACTGCCTTTGCGATGGTAATACTACTCATATTATAATAAAAAGGAAAACTGTTTGTCTTACCCTGAACTTAGCCTCCCGTTGATTCTCAATGTAAGCTAACAGTTCTTCTTGCTTCATCAGAGCCTCATGCAGTGCCTGCAGCAAAAGGCATTATTGACTCATAGGCATATGGAAAATACACAGAGGAGTGGTGCATGACTGCAGATTAATTCTAGTGAATTTATTCATGGCTTCACAGAACCATGGAAGCCAAATCCCAGAATCATGTCCCTTGTTCCTACATGCATCTTAAAGTCTTGGACCAGGGCAACTGCAAGACAAATTTCACGCCGGCCTACGCAAATCTAGCTTCATGCCAGTCTAACCTCGACTAAAACTTGCAACAGAAGATTTGAGGCTCATATAAATGCAACATAACGAGAATCACGCTTAATGGAAAATATTACATGCCAACCAATCTTTTTAAAAACTACGGTCTCAGATTCGTATGTTACCCTCTAGCCACAATACTGAATTTGATTTAGGAAAATATTAACACAGTACAGAAAATTATTTTATGGAAATGACATCACAATGTTTTTTTATTAATTTCATATGCAGGAAAAAAAAAAACTCTTAGGTGTTGGATATGTATTGAGGCCTTAAGGATCATAGTCAAACCACAGTTTACATCGATATTTCAAAATAACATGTATATTCAATATAAAGGGAGATCTCAATTCCTTCAAAATGTGACAATGGTCACGAGACAGACAAAATTGCACATTAACATGAAATTTTAACCAGTTACAGAAGGTAAAATATATTGCTATTTCCTGAGTTATATATATATATATATATATATATATATATATATAGAGAGAGAGAGAGAGAGAGAGAGAGAGAGAGAGAGAGAGAGAATGAAAATGAGCCGCTGCCTCACATAAGTTCTTTGAGCTGCAACTCATTACCTCTATTTCTAATTTTTTTTAAATAATTTTTTTTGGATTATGATCTCGACCCCCTAGGGTTCACTCATACCCAATTTCTTGGGTTTTAATTTTAATTTTGTATTTCATCATGTAGACACAAAATTAACGGTTTTTAGTTAATACATTTTATATCCACTTGATGAAAATAAATGACCTTCAAAACCCATGAAATTTGATTTTAAAGTATTTAAGGAGCTAGAGATTATTATCCAAAAATTAATTTGAAAAGAGATAATAGGGTCATTACTTTTTTGCTATCTGCTGACTCATTTACAGTAATCCTATCCATGTGTGTGTATATGTGTGTGTGTGCGTTTGGGGTTTTTTTTTTTTTGGGGGGGGGGGGGGGGGGGATTACAGTAGGTGAGTTGCCAATTCGGGAAAACTTACGTGAGTTGGTGACAAAACTATAGATATTCAATAAATTTTTTTTTATAGAATTATACTCTCTATCTCCTTAACTTCTTTAAAATCAAATTTCATGAATTTTGGAGTTCATTTACCCTTTCATCAAGTGGAAATAAAATATTTTATTCATTGAAAATGTTATTTTGGTGTCAACTTGATGGAGTTCAAATTAAAACTAAAATCCAAGAAATTAGGTATGAGTGAACCCTAAAGGGTCGAAATCATAATCCAAAAGAAAATTTTTAAGAATATTTATTGGAGATGGTGGAAATGAACTGCAGCTCAGATAACTTGCGTGAGTTGTGAGCTCATTTCCATTATTCTCATATGCATGTGCGCGTGTCTGTGCGCGAACACATGCATGTTGAATCAAATTGAATAAAACTTCCTCCATGCATTCTAAATCATATTTACGATATAGATGGAAAGGATTTCTTTTCTTTTTTCTTTCTTTCTTAGATAATTTTTACTGACGCTGATAGTATGAGCTATGGAACTCAACATATCTTATTTCTATTTGAATGTAAACTTAGAACTAAAAATACTAGCATAAATGAGTTCGGAGGCATACCTTTTTGGTAGAGATAAGCTCAGCTTCTAGTGCATCCACACGATAGACTGCAGCATTAAGCAACTCTTCTTTTTCGCAAGGCATTTCGGATGGCTTTGACTGAAGAGCGTTGACCTTTTCTTCTAGTTCCCCTAACCTTCTCAAAACAGATGAGAGTAGATCAACCTCCATGAATCCAGGCATAGGTGAAGGTGGAAGGAATTGCTCTTTTTGCAGGTCTACTCCAAATGCAGGATACTGGTGATCTATTATTGGATCTTCACCTGGAAGCCTCTTAGTCTTTTTGCTGGCAAATGAACGAAGCACTGTAAAGAGCATAGTCAAGAAGGCCATAATGATTGTGACTATTCGAGCTCCAAATCCTTCAAGAGGCTTATCAGTATCGGATGAAGTGAATGAACCTGGAATGTCAGTCAACCAAAATCAATCATTAATGGAGAATAAGGATGCACTGAAATACATTGCTTAACAAGAGATAATCCAGTCCAAAAGAAGTTAGATAATTTCTGAGAGTCATTGTGGGATTTAAAGACTAATTCACAAAATTGTGAAGGTAGAGAGAAAACATCAACTGTCTGGTTTGCAATCTACTGCTCCTCTCCAGTAACATCTATATAGTCAGAGAAAAATATTTAAGTTTGAATTCAGAACGTGGCACAAAAATTCAAAGTTCATTTGTTGGAAAAGATAAACATTAAGCACTAAACTTAAGGAAAATGATAATTTATTAAATATCAACGTTTCACAAACAGTGTGGTTATTGAAAGTAACCAAGTTAGCCTGATTGCAATAAGCTGCATGGGCTGATTTTGAGGGCAACTCGCACTAGGCCGTTCATCAAACCAATATTGGATCGGATACTGCACTAAATTAGGAATGCCTTATTAAGAAGGATCATTTTTCTGAATTGACCATCACACAAAACTTCATCCAAAATGGTATAAGACCCACTAGTTTGTTCAAGCAGTCCATCAAACAACCAAACTGTAGACACATGAATAAAAGAAGTATACTCATGGTTCCAACAGCTCCAAGACAATACAAGGAAGTGAATAAAGCAGGGAAGGCTTCATGAAAAATTTCGAATAGACTTAAGGTGCATTACGTAATCAAGAGGGGTATCTCAAACAATATTCTACATAAAGATAATTAAAAAGAAAGTCCTGGGTTTCATAAAAATTTTAAATGCAAAAAATTAAATTAACTTCTAGACCTTTAGAAGTGGAAGGTTGCTTATTAGAAACTTCTTTCTTTCCGCCAAAGTCCACGACAGTCTTGTCAACCATGGGAACACTTTCATCAAATTCAAGAAAGCCAACAGGATTACTAGCCTCCCCATGCACTTTTGCCTGCATGAGTATCAAACATGAAAGTAAACAGCTATAAGAATTTTACGCCTAAATTATACTGGAAACACAATAGTTAAATCCACCAAAGGTACATAATAGTTACAAATACAACTGGCAATTAGAATATTTTCTGCCTAAATATCCTAACAAATTGCAGTTTTCACATATAACATTAGCTAACCAGAGAAATAATTTGTTTCTCCACACGAAGATCAATACAAAGTGATGTATCACATTTAAACTAAACTTGATACATACAAAGCTAGTCAACATGAATAAACATAAGAATACACAACATCATAGAGTGGATAATGTCCACCAGCTAATGCATCTAGAATCATATTCAGTTCACTAGTGACTTGCTGGCAATCCAATGAGCAGTTTTTCCAAAATAAGAATGAAGGTGTTGGATCATGAACACTTTTTTCCTACCATGAAGCATGATATTCAAGCAACAGTATCCACGTAGACAGGCTCTTCCTACCCTTACAGTCTGATGTGAAGTATAATACTTGGTATTAAAAAAAACAAGTAGAACTGGAGGCAAATGCATGCAGGATTAGTGTTACCAAATTTGCTCTGTGATTTCGTTCACACTAAGGTTGGGGGATGGGTTATGCTACCTTGAATAGTATGAAGTCCGAAAGGGAGAGACTGAATCTGATGGGTAATTGGGGTTGTCATACGGTTAGGAGAATTCACTAGGATCATTTTGCTAATTATGTACGTACTACCGTGCATATCTTCTGATAGGAGACATTCATATACATTTGAAGACATGCAAAACTTGGTATTGTGATATCAAGAACTCCATCTCTTCATATCTATATGACAAACCCAGATCTGAGACTTACTAAAAAAATAGAAAGCATGTTACATCAACAGAAAAACCTAATCATGATTTCAATTACATTAAATGATCAAATATCAAACTCCAAGCTTTCAAAGCTATAGTTAAGTCTTAAAAACTGAAAAAGAAGTAAATGGAAAAAGCTAAACGTTTGGTCTTCTAAAAGATAGAACTCACCTGAGTCCATTAGCCATCGCTTGTCTTCTTGTATTCCTTAATTTGCCAATTTTGGCTATCCAGATAGGAAATGAACCTCGAATTAGAATACTCAGCCTGTTTTGATTGGATGTAATTGCATTTGGGATTTGCAAATGAAACAAAGAGGGAAATTTTGAAATTTGGTGGAAATTCTAACCCCCCCTGCAAATTTGTGGTTGTAAATGGACCAATTTTAAAATTTCACATGGGAATTAAGAGCCCCACCAAAATTCAATAACTCTCCATGAAAATGCAAATACTAAATGCAATTTACACCCAACCAAACATGGCCTATTTGATTCTTATTCGGGGTGCATTTCCTATTTATATAGCCAAAATTGGCGACCAACAAACACAAGAAGACAAGTTCGAGGGCAGTTGGCATGAATTAGGTAGCACTAAATAGGATATATAAGCAGCAGGATATATAATATTTCAGTAAACCATGGATTGGTGGTGTTGTGGTACTGATATTAAAAAAATGTATTATGGTTAATTTTTAATTTCAATTTAATTTACAAAATATAGATCAGATTGTTACTTGTTCTTGCATTTTGATTTGTTTTATTAAAGACTGACCCTTGTTAATTATTAACCACGTTTCAAATTTAAAAGGGAAAATAACAAACAAACAGAAAGGAAAAAGTGAACCTTGTTACATTCAGCAGCCTATAAGGGGAACGAAATTAAAAAAAAAAAAAAAATACATGCCAACTAACTGCAGTAAGCTCATGGTCAAGTACATTAGAGCCATTTCAAGGTCTATATCAAAATTAATAGTAAAAGATGCTTCAAAAGATTATAAGGTCACCCTTCTCAAAATCATGAATTTTCAGAAGATGGCAAGTGGATGGTGACATCTGAAATGTTGAGCCTAAGAGCTTTCTCAGTTCTCTTCTATTATGATACTGTTTTCTTTTGTTTCTATACTGAAAATAACATGTGTTCTGCAAACAACTTATGAAGGTGAAGGAAGTTGACACCTGATCTCTCGTTCTTGTAGATAAATTTGGAAAACTCAACAGCGTAAATCGTCCATGCGATGACCAATTGTGGAATTCTCATAAACATTCTCACCACAGAGTTCTCAAAGAAAAACTTCTAAATATAAATAAAAGAATATACCTCACTTAAAAAGTGATTAGGGGATACTAATACTTCATCTTTATCCTCAGACTGCTAAACGTGAATAGATTAGTGCACATTCTGCAAGCTTCTAAGCACTTGTTACTAAATTTGACCTCTATGGCCATAAAGAGGGAAGATAAGATATTTCAAAAGGTAACATACGTAGCCAGCATTCTAAGCATACACTGCCAAACTTTCAAAAGCTCATCTCCAGAATATAAACTCAAAAAAGATTACTCTGCCATATCCTAAGACTTATTTTTTTATTTTTGCCTGAAAAAATAGTTACCTCTTGATGAACAGGGGTCAAATGAGGATGGGAAGAGTAATTCCTTGGTTCCCTGGAGGAGCTAATGTCTTCAGGTTCTGACCCAGACTCAGCAGTTGACGTATCACCACCTTTTATCTATGATGATACAAGTACATGACAATTTAATTTCAAACTGTACTTAATAAATCATCTGAAATACTCATAGGACATTGACATAGATCTTACTGCTGGGTATTGCGGCTTGGCATAAGCAATCTTTCCTTCGCTGTTGGAAACAGTAACAACTGGTCTGGCACATTGTGTTTCTCCATCAAAAACCATCTGGGTAGAGACAACTCGTCAGAATTTAAGCTACAATAAGAGTAACAGTAATGATCTTATACAGTAGAATAACAAAAGGATACCTTTTGTATGTGAGGATCATTCCAGGGACCCTTATCCGAATTGAGGCATCCTCCATGTTCGGCACAGATGCAAGAACCGCCAAGAAATTCTGGCAATTCACTACACACACACATACACAAAAAAAAAAAAAAAAAAAAAAAAAAAAAAAAAAAAAACAGGAGCTGATAAAATAAATAGAAGCGAAAGAAGAATACATTAAGCTTGGTAAATAAAATAGAACATAAAGCACTCACCTTGAATCAATTATTTCCAGCAGCTTATTCTGGTACTTGGTCCCAAGAACCTGAAAAGAATTTTCAAATTAAGCTTATTTCTTAATCTCCAGACAAAATAAACCAACAGTCACGAATGGTAGAATCGCAAATACCTACATGAATCTTTGAAGTTGTCTTCGGATCAAGAAAAGATTTCACAGTGTTCCATAGAAGTCTAAAACCTGGGCCAGCATTAATGATAAACATGCGACATAGCGTCTGCAATAAGCCAACAAGTCAACAACATACAGATGCTTTAATAGTAACCTTCTAAGTGCAAATTCATAGACCTTACTATAGTACTAATATCAATAGACTTATACCTCTGGATAGTTATCACTGTCAATCTTCTGCAATTGCACAATTAGTTCTCGTGCAGTCTTGCTGAAGTTCTTTAAACCCTACGAAACAAACATTGGAGCCAAAGAAATAATTTAAAATAAACCAGTGGCAGAAAAATATGTTGCAACTAGATGGTTTTCAGAAGTATAAAGCCAACATATATATACCACGCCTTGAACATCCAAAATTGTAGTACTTGAGTCTATATGTTTTTTTGCAGCAATTGAGCATGCCGGAAATTTAAGCATAAAACACCTTTCAAACTCCTTCACATGATATCTTATATATCGATCCATAGTTGTCACTTGCATGAGCTTATTGGGATCAACTTTTCCGAGTCTTTCAATATAGACAGGCCTTCCCTCCTTGTCAACACCATGATAGCCGTGTGGATAGTATTTTAGAACTTCACTCATTTCTGCATACTCAAAATCCTGATGAAAGCATCACCCTACAGTTAGTTGTCGGTAAAGTGTAATAGCAAAAGAAAACCATAAACAGATTAAGGCTACACTAGAAAGGGTTAGAATCTCCAAAGGAAGCATCAAGAAATCTGCAGTTATTGTCTGTTGCAGAAGGAATAAAGGTAAGGAAGCTTGTGTCAGAAATAATCTGATGCTGTGAAGGTACATAAGAAGCATACTAAAAACATCAAATAAAATCCATCACCAATGAAAGAGAACTTTCAGATCTAAATAATTACAATTTTTCAATGAAATATTTTTGTTTTGATATTATGATTAAATAACCAATCATTCAAGGCTTGTTGCTAGCAATGGATAGTGCATGACAAAACATCATATATGGAACATTTAGGACATACAAAAATTAAATAACCATCAATGTTTTTAGATATATCCCAACTGAACTTGCTCTGTTGCCATCATTTTATTTCACAAATTTAAATCTCCAATAAAAAAGTTAAAATAAAATCTTATTTTTTACACATTTACTCTTTATGTTTGTATGGTACATGGATTTCTCCATCAAATAATATATCTAGCCTCTTAATATATATCCAAGATGAGATATAAATAGAAAGTACATCTTGCTTGCATAAAAGTAGCAAGGTATCAAGTACCATATCATGTATTGGAAGATGCTGATGACATGGTTGAGTGACTTGAGTACTTCCAGTAACCTAAGTACTCAGGTTCTTCATGATTGAACTAAAATAGAAAATGGGATCTTACCTCTATAATAGTGTCAGTACCGAATTCCTTCCTCCACTGAAGCATTTCAGCCCACATTTGTTTTGCTTTCTCAACATCAAATTTTCTTGCCTTTAAAAACCTGAAGACATATGACCAGATTAGAATTTATATCTTATAGAAAGCAAGAAAACTATATTGCAATATAGATATGAGCCAACCATTTAGTTCTGCAATAGTCAACTACATAAACCAAGATAGAAATTGAACCTAAAAAGATTGTGTCAAATGATTCTTTCTTTCAAGAACTCCTATAAGTAATCAACAAAAGATCTGGTTGCCAACTTATTACTTTTTATGACCAAGCTGGAAATTATTTTCTCAACTATACACCATTTATCTATTCTCACCTCAGTTTCTCTTTTCCATATACATGATAGTATACTCAGCAAGAAGAAAAATTTGATTTCAGATGTAGAAAACTTGGGAACTATCGACAAGGAATTCAGGTAATATATGCAAAAAAAAAAAAGAAAAAAGAAAAAAAAAAGAGGCATGTAAAACTTGATATAATATTAAGAAAACAGAGAAGATTCATGCCAATTAAATAGAAGAGAAAAACAAAATTGTACCTCAACATCATATGATAGTCATCATGCCTAGCAGGTAGCAACTCATCCAATATTAGCAATTGGCGAAATGCATCAACAGCTTGAAGTTCCTCAACTTCCCTCACATCTTGAATTGATACTGAGAGCACTTGACTGTCACTCTTTCTCATACTTTTACTTTTCTTTCTCAAGGAATTCCTGAATTTAGTTGATGCATTCATTGCCTTCTTCTTTAAAGATCCAATCCTCATCCGTCTTTCATCTTCCGAGTTCTCAAAATCTGATTTTCGCTCTTTTCTCTCATGATGACCAGAAGAACCCTCAAAACCTGACATATGTTCAGAAAAACATTTTTATTAAATTAGGAAATAAAGAGTGACTAGAATGCCTGAATAAAGAATTGAAGGGTCAGAATACTTCAAAAACTAACTACAATGATGTACAACTAGGTTCCATGAATTTTAGATTCCTAGCATGGGTTAAGAAAGCATCAAGCCACAGAGTTCTTATAGAACACATTAAGAAATACTTCAATATTTGACTTAACCCGGTTACTAAACTGTGTCAGGAAATACTTGTGAATATTCCAACAAATTGTTAATGCACAAACCATCAAACACTGAAATGGATGCACCAACACATTTATAAGTATAAATATACTCAATGAGGCTTAGGAAAGATATATTAGAGTTACAACCACAGGAATTCAGCCAGTATTGATTCAGTTAAGGTTTTCAAGCAGCTGGATATTTTAGCCATGCCACAATAGTTTTACTTTGCTGATACTAGCAATAAACATATGTATTAAGTACAATGAAACCCAATCGAGTCAATTAAAAGTTACTTATCTAGTTTATATCCATTATACGGCATGCTTGCACCTGTTAATATCAAATTTAAAAAGCTAGTACAATCAACCTGCTAGGACTACGGCCTTTAGTAAACTGTTTGTGGCTAACTGGTTATTTTTTAGGGGAAAAAATTCATAGGCGTTAAAACCCTAATTTCACTTAATAAGAGCAAATACAACAATAAAACTTCATATACATAAAAACCCTGATTTCACCTAACAAGAGAAAATATAATAAATATAATAATAACAACAATAAGAAAGCCCCCCTTCTCTCCCTCTCCCCATCTCACGCAACAACAAAGTCCTTGTGCTATGGGGGGAGGAGGGGAGCGCAGGGGCCTGTTTCTACCTCTCCTCTCCTCTCTCAAGCTCCCTATAGATCCAAAATTTAATCTTTTATGTTTTTTTCCTACTTTTTTCTTACTGGTTTTGGTTTTTGTTGCTCAAAGGTGGTGTCTTTCTTCCCCTTTTCCACTCTAGCTTTCATATTGGGTCTGGATCTCGTGTAGGAAAGAAGTTAAGAGGTGTTGTTGCTCATACGGCTCAAAATTGGGCTGTCTTCAACAGTTTTTTTTTCTTTTTGCTAGTTTTGTTATTTTGTTGCTCCAAAGTGGTGTCTTTCTTTTCCCTGCCTCAGATATGATCTGGATCTGGTATAAAAAAGAAATCTAAGAGGTATTTTTGCTCATTCTGCTCGGATTTGGGGTGTCGTTGATTGTTCATGGTCATAAGCATGACTGGACAGAGCTCTTCTTTTTGATTGATCGGATTGATCAGAGTTCCTTCAGGTTGGCCGGAATCTGCCGAACTTGGGCGGTGATGACACTGGAAGATAGAAGAGCGAGATTACAAGTATATTTTTGCCTGTAACATCATCGTTCAAAGACTTCAACTGCAATGCTAGCAGTAATGAAGTATATGGAGATAATATGACATCGAAGGGCGGGATCGCTTGATAATTGCATTACGCCGCCTTAGCTATCCAGAAGTGGTCAAAGAGGGACAACTTTCGCACGTATGTTGTCTATTTGTGGGCACATGACATTCCTAACTAGTGCAAAATCTATTGAGATTTTGTTCGATGGTTTTCTAAATCAAACTGTTGAGATGAATTTGATATTCCGGTTTGTATTGGTTTGAACAAGTCATCAAGTGGGACTTGGTCTGGTGGCCGACAGGGTATTAGAGTGAATTGGTATTCTCTAAAAGGCATATTGCTAGTTATTGATCCGATATTGACAGAATTTAATGGCTGTGGGAAACAATTCCTGATGAGTGACGAGATTAAGTCGATTCAAAATTTCAAATTTTGAATTCGAATCCAATGGAATTCATGCGGTTAGACGAAGACATTGTTTGGATGTCGAAAATATCTGCATGAAATGTTAGAGACCAGACTCCAGCCTCATGCATTTAGACGTAGGTGGTGCAGTTATTTACGTGGCAGTAGCGAGTGTGATGCAGAGAATGACATCTATCGATATGAGCGTTAGCAGGAATAGTCGTGGTGCATAGGGGAGATTGAAAGAGAACGGAGTAGGCTCCCATAGTGGGCGCGATCGAGAAGAAGTCTGCTTGTTTGTATTCTTTTGCATATACATATATGAAAGAAATATTTTCTATTTTTTGTATTTTTTTTTAATTATCCGGAGAATGTTCTATTAACATCTTTTTAATGGAACTCTGGAAAGCTTATACTTCACAGTTTTATCTCAACAAAAAAAAAAAAAAAGCCTTTACCCTAAAATTTTGGGGCAGCTACACTGGTCCTTTACCTAAGAAAAGCAAATGGTAAACTAAATTTCTCAAATGTCTAAAGCAACTGACATATATTGCATGTGAGGAAAATTTTAATTGAGATGTCTATATACGCATATTCACCACCTATATCTTTGGAGACATTTTTTTTTTTTTTCCCACAGCAGTAAAGAATATTAGAACAATTTCTTTGTTTCAAGGATAAGCACTGCTCACAGAAATTTAAGGAAACTCCAAATTTGCTAGGTTGCTAGTTGTAATTCATTTCTTTTCATTTGTAGATCAAACTGTCAAGTTCTAAAATTCCAAACTAATCTACAGATGACAATGTTGCAGAATTAATGTCTCAAAAACAAAATCCAAGTTTTCATTAATGTTCACCAAACCTTTACAATCCTCTTCTAGAGAATGGAATTTTAGCAAAGCCCTAGAACTTTCTAGCATTCAAATTGTTATCGCTCTCCCACAATATTCAAGAGAAACTCTCCACATTCCTCTAATTTCGCCTTAAAAAAAAAAAAAAAAACAACACTAACTAGTTAAACATATTTCGCACACAGCAAAGTTTAACTAGAATTTTTATATATGCAATCTTAAAAGCAATATCTTTTCTTCGAGGATACACAATATTCTATACGAGCCGGTTAGTAGCCTATGGTTATTTTTTTCTTTTATAGGTTAAAATTCTACCATCAATTTCCAATAAACTTGACCAAACTTTCACAAATTCTACCACAAATATTCAAGAAATTCTCCAAATTCCCTCTAAACAAAAAAAAAAAAAAAAAAAACCAGAAAAAATTGAGGAGAACTCACAAGGCCTGGTGAGTCGATCGACCGGTCCTGACATTTTCTGGTAACTTGACGTTTTCTGGTAACTTGACGATCAATCGATCGATCATACAGAGGGTTGAAACCCTAAAAGGTAGCAGAATTGGATCAGCAACCTTAAATTAGCAGCTCGATTCCCCATTAGGGATGCAAAGCCCCAGGGGAACGAGAATTTCCTTCTCTGGCGACAATGCTATATTATACCTGTTATCGGCTAGCGCATCCGGGCCCGTCGCTGGCGGAGGATCCGACGGGAGCTTCGGGCGAGGAGTCGGAGCGGCGAATTATTCGGCGGGGGATTTGGGCGGTGGGAGCGGTCCAAATAATTCGCGGGGAGAGGGGAGGGAGAAAGGCGGGTAGATATAGTGGGTGGGCTTTTTTTTTTTAATTAGAGAAGGAGAAGGAGAAGCCCCAGGACCCGATGATTGCTGCCACGTAGATGATTCCGCGAATCTTGCGGGGCCGGCCTTATGGGTGGGGTAGTTTTTTGCAGATACACCCTTGTCAAATACGATATTCAGCTTTCCAGCCTTCTTATTTTTAAATTAGTTACTTATTCAATGTTTATTTTTCTTATTTTATAAAGGAATTGCCATTGAAAGACAAAATTTGTTGTAATTCCATTTAATCCAAAAAATTTCCAAGTAATATTAGTAGCGATTAAAAGCTTATATTTAAAGAAGAAAAAAAAAATCTTCTATTATGCTTCCATATCTTATTATAATGGCAAATGCTTACGGACTTAAAAGGCAAAAAATTATAAAATGGACTTAATAGTATAATACAACTACCTTTACTTTGCATAATTTTTTTTAAAAAGATTAATATATCTCTTTCTTCATGCCACTTTATATAGTTTAAATAATAAAACTTTAATCGTAAGCATGATTAGAATTTGCATGTTAGGATTATGCTACCATTTGATAAAAAAAAAAATATATCATTTACTGTAAGAGAAATGGTAATATCATGTTTAATTAATAAGGTCCATAATGAGAAATCCTACAAGAATCCTCTGAGAAATAGTGGAAAAATCCTAATAAATAAAGCAAGAATTCTGATAATTCCGATGCTTCTGCATTTTTTAGTAAGCATGAAATATCAATGAAATACAATTTCTTATATAAATATTTATTTTACTATAGTATAAACAATGTGTTTCGAATTTTAGCAAGTGTATTTAAACTTATATTTTTTTTTCCTCACACGGGTATTTTGAAACCATCATCTATTAACAAGGAGGTTTAACGTCCTACATTTTTCTTGAGATTAAAGGTTAAGCGTTCTATATTGCTAGGTAAAAACACGCATGTACTCTAGAAGATACTAAACCTAAAAAAGCCACATGCAATGAATATCTATACAAGCTCAATCTTACACGGACTAGATTTCATAAATACCATAGAAAATAATAAAGGGAATATCTTGTCGGAATGGGAAATTCTATTTGCACACTGCAATTTACTTTTGACGTCTTGAATATTCATTATATCAAACTTTCATTTTGAAATGTCACCAATTTATTCTATGCACCCAAAAAAATTTCCAAGTTTAACCCTCCTCCTTCTCTCTATCTCCTTATGTTGTCCGATCTCAAATTTTTCGAATTGGATATTAATTCCCAAACTAAAAATATATTGGTCGGGTATTAATATCCGACCAAATAATCGTTTGGTCGGATAATAAAACCCGACCAGCAGCCGACGTCTCCCTCACAAAAGAATTATAAGTAATAATAAATTGTAAACAAATACACATAAAAAACTAAGAATAAATTTAAATTGTATCTTAAATTTGTCCTCCGACACCAATTGCAGGTTGGAATTTTCCATTTGAATAAAAAAAACTCAAACTAAAACTTCAAACCCTTTACTTGTTACAGTGAATTTAAAGAATTTAAAATTTCTCCAAATCTTTTTAGGAACATGAATTTAAAAAATTTAAGAGATTAAGAAATCAAATCAATGAGGTTGTGGGAGATGTATTTTTTTAAAATTAAATTCCACTAAAAAATATTTTTAAAGGTTCTAGAGAAAAAACAGAGGAGGAAAACGATGAGTTGTAATTCTAAATTTTAAAAAGTCTTAATTTGTGATTTAAAAGGATAACTTAGTCAAAAAAATAAATAGTAAACTCGTAATTATTTATAAGTTTTAAAACTGTGCGTGAAGAGTAAATTTCCGTATGTAAATAGAATTTCCCTGTCGGAACAATCATATTTGTTTCGACTTATACACTCTTCAAGCACCTTAAGCCGTTTGTTTGAAGCACAAATCATATTAGTAGCTATACAACTTTTTAATATTGTTGATGATTGCGTAGCTAAAATTTATCTTAACATATCATTTTGGACGGATCAGCTCTCAGATAGAGAGCAGGTGTGCATCTCCAAAGACGAAGACAATTATCTCCAAGAAACAATCCTGTGCGGGAAGGAAAGCTCGACAGTGACATTCGACAAGAGGAGTGATTGCGTAGCTAAAATTTTTAATATCACTTTGGACGGGTCAGCTCTAAGATAGAGAGCAGGTGTGCATATCCAAAGACGAAGACAATTATCTCCAAGCAACAATCCTGTGCTGGAAGGAAAGCTCGACAGTGACATTCGACAAGAGGGGTGACCATATGAACCTCTTACTTAACTATCAATTTTTGTTATATTTTAAGTAGGATAGTACTTGATGTAATTTGCATAAGCCCTCGATGTTTACTCTTTTGTTTGCTTGTTAAGTAAAATTTTTGCATCAGATTACTCTTCTGTATTGGTTCAATTAGACATTTAGTCTGCTATTTTACTTAATAAAAAAGATAGTGGACGGTGGGGGAGAACTCCATTAGTTCTATTGGTCGGTATACAGTAAGCTGGACGAATGAGTTGACGCCAAGTTTATTAGTTTTTTGCTTAGTTATGGATCAAACCTTACAAAACACATTGACTCATGATGTTGATAGTGCATGAAGATAATGATTTTTTTTTTTTTTTCCCTTAAAAAAACTCTTTATGATCAAGGTATTGTTTAATTTGTACTTACAAACGTCCAGGCACTTTAATTTTAGAATTAGCACAATATTTGGTGGCGATGTTCCATTATTTTCACCACAAATAAAAAAAAGAGATAGAAAAATAAAATAAATAAAAAATAAATTAGTTGTCATTTAGGACTGAATCACCGCATACATTGCATTTCTTTTCTTCCTCAAGAAACTTCAAAGCATTTATAGGAGATATTTTCCCTGAAAACTTTGTTGAACCACAGATCTCATGCTTTCTATTTAATTATTGTAGCCTTGTTGTTAACTCAACATAAACTATATCGACTCTGAGTTTTGCCTCTGCCTAAAAAACAGTACAAGGAAAGAGACCTAACTACTGATGTTGTTGTTGTTTTTGTTTTTTTGTTTTTTATACAATAAACCCGCGTTCCATTAAAGAGATAATAACAGAATAATAAGAGTATACAGACCATTATTACAATGGTTCAATAATAAAGTTACATAAAAGAGTTCTAAATAAGGCTACAATAAAGATAAAAACTAAAAAACAGTGCAACATTCCTCCATGCAAATGCTGCGTCCGTTCTCAGTCCATCGCTCTCCATATCTTTAATGTGCTCCTCTACTCCTGCTCTGCTTGGTTAACGTCCATGTCCTTTGCCGAAGAGTCACCCGATAGATGAAACTTCTCCTCATCTGAAGGGACACATGTCCACATAATGAAATTATGAATAATAAGTCTCATGCAGTGCTGATTGGAATGACATTTATCATTAAATAATTTATTGTTTCTCTTCTTCTAAATATTCCAGCAGAAAGCAGCAATAATTGTTCTAAGTAAATGGGTATCGTTAACCCCCCTTGTAAGTCTACTCCAAATATTAACATCTAATTTAATATTGATGTTTAGGCCTAGAGCCCTAGCACACAAGTTCCATGTACTTTTAGAAAAAAAACAGTTACACATAATGTGTTCAGTCGATTCCCCATCTTTCTTGCACAAGACACAGACGTTGGGGTCAATCTAACATCTTTTTTGTAATTTCGGCCAGATAAGGAGAGCCTCTTTGCACACCAGCTATATGAATAATCTTACCTTCTGAGGTGATTTCACTATCCAAATCCACTTGGTGTTTGGTGAACTTACTCCCCTAATTATGAAATGACGGTATGTGAATTTTACTATGAAGTTACCATCATTCTCCCATCTTCAAATGGGTTTGTCCTCCACCAAGGGAGCGGGTGTAGAATTGCTCAGGAGCCTTTTTAATAATCTCAGTCTGACAAAATCCTGTCCAAATAATATCGTCGAGTTCCATCTCCATCTCGAGCGGCCCCAATAATTGCACACCCAGGCATCTTTATGGTTGGCTTTTTGGAAAACCTATGGAAATAAAGACTTGAGAGGGATTTGTGAACACCATTTATCATACCAGAAGGCTATCATATTCCCTCTTCCCAGCTTATATTCCAGACTGTGACAGGCTAAGTGTCTTACTATTAGCATCCCTTTCCAGAAAACCGATGTATTATGTTTTAGTCTCGTTTCCCCATATAATGTACCCTCCCTTTCGGCCGTATTTATTGAGTAGCAACTTTTGGAAAGAGCCATGGTTTCAAGTAATTAGATGCCACCATCATTTGGTCATTAGAGATAAATTAAAAGTTCTGAGTTCCACCACTCCTAGACCCCCCTCTTCTTTTGGCCTACAAAGCTGTCTCCACGAGACTAAGTGGTATTTCTTGGACTCCGTTCCAAATAAACCGTTTCCTAATCCGGTCAATTTTATTTCTGACCCATTTCAGCATTATAAAAAAGGATATCAAATACAATGGCAGTGAGGAAAGAACCACATTGAGCATCACCACCTTCCCTCGCAACGACAAGTATTTCCCTTTCCAACATTCTAATTTCTTTTCAAAACAATCTAAAAGGGAAAACTAATCTCGTTTCGAGAGTTTTTCTGGTTTTACCGGTATTCCCAAGTATGTGAACAAGAATTGTTCCTCCTTACAACGAAACGCCTCCCTGATTACTTGCATTGATACATTTCTTGACCCTAGACAAATCAGTGAGCTCTTATTGAAGTTTATTTTCAGTCCAGACCAAGTTTCGTAACAACAAAGGGCCCATTTAATAATTATCACTTCTCTTATATTACCTTGACCGAAAATGAGCGTATCATCTGCATATTGTAAATTCACAAAAGACATATTGGAAGCACCGGAGAGTCCTACAATCTTTGCTTTCTCCTTCAGCTTCTGTAGCATGGAATTCAATCCATCCACTACTAAGACAAATAGTAATGGAGAAAGAGGATCTTCTTGCCTTAGACTCCTCTTCAAGACTATTTCCTTCCCTACTGTCTCATTGACCATTATAAAACACTGAGATTAACCAAGCTTCAATCCACAATCTCCATTTTGGTCCAAAACCTCCGAGTCTGAGAACCTCCATCAGACAGTCCCAATCCACCATGTTGTATGCCTTTTTGAAATCCAATTTCAACATAAAACTATTTATTTGGGATTTCTTACATTAATGAATAACTTCATAGGTTGTGGCCACCCTTTTCGATATATTTCTCCTGCGATGAATCCGGTCTGATAATCCTCCACTATTAACCTCAATTTCGGAGCCAGTATGTTGACCAATATTTTGGAGACTATCTTAATAGTGCTATTTAATAATGTGATAGGTCTGTAGTCACCAATTACCGTCGGTGAGCACTTTTTCGGTATTAGGGTAATTATCGAGTAATTGATTCTATCCAATCTGCTTATTCCTTCAAATACTTCTTCCAATAACTAGGTCAAGTCCCCTTGGTATCTTCCCAAAATATTTTGAAGAAGAACACTGGAAAACTATCATGGCCATGTGCCTTGTCCTGACCCAGGTCCCATACTGCTTTTTTGATCTCCTCCTCCCGAAATTCTTCTTCCAGGTCTGCAAGTACCACCTAATTCTCCCAAGCCTCCTCTTTCAAATGAAGACAAAAAGTCTTTCTTGTACCAAACAACCACTTAAAGTGGCAGTATATATATTCCACCAAGGCCTCCCCCTTCACGTCTCTCTCCTTCGCCCTTAGCTGATGTATCTTATTCACTCTATTTCTCATACTTGCCCATCTATGGAAGAATGTGGTATTTGCGTCCTCTTCTTTGAGCCAATTAACATGCACTTGTTGCCTCTAGCGTAACTCCTCCCTATTATATATTACTTCAACGTTTCTCCTTAGATGAGCGTAACTCCTCCCTATTATATATTACTTCAACGTTTCTCCTTGGATGAAATAGTATGTTATTTTCATCCAATAACAAATTTCTTGTTTCTTCCAGTTTTTTTAGAGTCTCTATCCTTCAAAATGTTCTCCTTCTCTCTCCTTCCTTAGTTTCGAAAGCGCCTTTCCTATCTCCATAAGACCCTTTATAACTGGCAGTAGTTACAGTCACAAGAAGTTGAAAAGAAGAAAACAAAAAATGTCAATTTCGCAGTGACACAGTTCATGGACCAATCAAAATCTTTCTCAAAAAATAATATCATATCTAAGTTAACTCCGAAAGTTTCAATTTCTATCCAGCATGGCCTCCTAATGGTAATACGAGGAAATATAGGAAGCAATAGATTTGAATTGATCTTGACAAATAAATTATGTCTCTAAGAGAATACTATAATTTTATGTAACAAGGTAGAGGGACACCAAGTTCTGCTAAACATAAGAACCAAATCTAAACATAAGAACCAAATCCAACTATGACAAAGACGACCCGAGATTGTGCACAAATTCAAGTTACTTGTCCCCTTGTCGTCTAGCTCTCACAATCAGCGACCTAACCTAATCTAGAGAGAGAGTCATTGCAGTCACCCTCTATGATAAGTTTGCTCGCCTGTTTCCACCTTTTGTTCTGTTATTATTGGACTATCGATTGTTGCCAGGTATCAGTTGGAATCAAACTATGACTTTGTATCTTCATGCGGACCCAGTCTAGTTTCATGTCCTCAACTCAGCGATATATATTGATCATATCTGGCACTTGTACTAGGATTAAAAATCTTGAGATGGGAGTTCTACTCCATTCTTGCACGATGCAAAGCGACGTGCAAAACCTATATATATCTAACAAATACTGGTACTACTCTACCTGTAACATCTAAAGTCATTGTCAAACTGCAACCGAGAATGCCACTACATTGAGCTCACCCTGGCACTAATTTGCATTTTACTAGCCATCCCAAGAGACCAAATAAAGTGCAAAATGACAGTAATTATCAAATATCAACAAATGCAAGCAATGCTTCAATCATCAGGGCACGCTATTGGTTACTTTCGACGATCATTGAATAAATACATAGAAAGTTCTTACCAGGAACCGTAAGCCCAGAAGATAAGGGAAGGATCAAACTCAGGCCTGGTTGCGATCAACATTGCCGTATCTGACTGAACCTAACGAATAACAATCACTTCAACTTCAAATTTAACATTTATTAGATTCACTACAGTCGGTCAGGGACCAATCTACATTTTAAAGATATAACAGGGCAAGGACAAGTAATCAGGTCGGCTCCTAAAGTCTTAACTAGCTGCCTCCATTCCACAACTAATCATTATTAAATACCTACCCTAAACACAGATACAGATGTATTTATCTGCAGAAGGATAATCTTCAATTTTAATAACTCGCGATGGACAGAGACAGGGGCTCAAATTTTTAAGAAAATATATGGTGGGCAATCTTGAATATTTCTAGAATCTAAACACAACTTAAGTAAGGGCCATTTCCACAACTAATCATTATTAAATACCTACCCTAAACACAGATACAGATGTATTTATCTGCAGAAGGATAATCTTCAATTTTAATAACTCGCGATGGACAGAGACAGGGGCTCAACTTTTTAAGAAAATATATGGTGGGCAATCTTGAATATTTCTAGAATCTAAACACAACTTAAGTAAGGGCCATTAAGCTTGCAGGAAATGAGCAATCAGATAGGGGTAGAACTTAATATTAGTTCCATGGTTCAGTGGTTACATAAATAATAGGACTTTTTAATTAACAGGAGTTATGTCATCTACATGTATTTACAAGTTCGTCTACCTATATATGCAATATATACTGGCATGGAAGGCTCCATACAATGTACAATATCTCCTTGTAAAGCCCACCAAACCGCAGCAATAACCTAAAGGAACAAAAAGCGATCAGCTTCGGGATTGAGGTACCAAATGTGGAATAAGTCAAGGTTAATTGGCAAACCTGTCATGCCCAGTTCTTTTTCTTGGACCGGAGTTGCAAAAGCTTATCCCTCCATTGAGCTGAAATAATCAAAAGAAAATATTAGCACTCTCTTCCAGATAATTATTACAATAGAGCCTCAATGGTACATTATATCAACTTGGCCAAGCCATCTCCGCGGCTTACAACATGAGAAACCTCTCTGACAAAATTTTGTGAAATGGTTATTGCAGGTCATTACTATAGACCACGCAATCAATCACATAAACTGTTGATAGGCAAGTGGAAATGGCGTGAGAAGCATCAAAATAAGAGGGTAACTGAAGAGGGTTATTTGATTACCAGCATCCTTGTATCGCTCCTCGACAACAGCAATTAGCATGTTCCGGACCAGATTAAACTCTTCAGCTGCCAAACAAGGCTGACCATCGGGCCTGACAAAGTTATAATTCATTAATGATTATTTTGAACCATAATCCGCACGGAAAAAAGAAATAATCTGAAAAAATTTCAAAATTTGTGTATGCAGCAAACACAGATTATTAAATTAGCCCATTGATACGAGGAAAAGAAAATATAATGACTCTGCATAGAAAATCCACACACCTAACGAATATAGGAGGATTGGGAAGACAGAGAAGAGCGTAAAAGATGGCAAGATAATGGAAGCATTATAAAACTCTGCCAGAGTAACCTATTTTGTTAGATCACTTTCATGCACAGATTAATAATAAAGTTCGAACCTCTACCTATCAAGTTCCTGAAACAGTAATCCACCTGATGGAAGGTGCTGTCCTGCTGTCTTTGCAGGCTCCAACACTCTCACCCCATCACTATATGCAACATGTCTGTTCACTTGTATGGGCACCTGTATCGTTTCCATGAAAAAAAAAAAACTTGTTATCAATAAAGAAGCAAAAAATGTACATGTAAGAGCTTCAATTTGGCTACAAGAGGAGCATTTTACTATGTCAGGTAATGAATCCACCAGCTACGTTATAAAAGATCTATAAAATAGGATGAGCTTACAATGTCAAAATTCACATATCTTCCATAAAAAGTCTGGACACCTAAAAGTAATTGGGACTGACAGCAGTTTGGATATTTTTAGACCATAGATGAAATGATAGTAGGGTGCATGACACCAAAAATATTAACAAGTAGTCAGAAATAAGCTCTGAACAAAATTGTTCCTGGTTTTCAAGCAATTTCTGTTGTGATTTAATTCCCATTGGGTTCTATTGGATATATAATGATGAAGTTTGTCTGCTGAGATGAGTGGTACACTCTCTCACTCTCCCGTTTCAGATGTCCCATGCTGACTGCTCAGACTTGGCTTCCTCTCCAACATTAAGAGTTTCTGCAGAGAAGGTTCATTTTGTATTATAGAAATACCTTAATTATGAAAGCTCAGTAGGATTTACATTGACAAAATGCCTAAGGCTGAGGCAGTGAAATGACATTCATAGCTTGTTCATGCAGGTTTACCTCAACTGGTGCCACTTCCAAGGAGAGTCAAGTCCTTAAACAGATCCACAGAAACACACAATATCTTACAATCAATTAATGTGGTACATGAAATATAAAAAAATAGCCTCTACTGACCATGGGCTTAATTGGAATTGATTATCTTGATGGGTCAAAAAGCTGTTAGCATGGGCTCTTGGTTCAAACATCCAACTGTCAATCTCCCTTACTCTCTCCCTTCCACTCTTCCTCTTTCCCTCATTATCACTCTCCCTCTTCTTTGCCTCCTTATATTTACTTCACTGCAATCTTTATGAATTTGCAATTAATTTCTTGCTGAGCAGTTCATAATAATTGATAGTTCCATATGTTTGGCCTACCCATAGATTCCACATCAATGCTATCTGTGTGGTGGCCTTCCTAACGACTCCAAATCAACATGGAGTTCTTTTCTAGTGATTCTGTCTTTCATACATAATGAGAGTTGATATCCGGCATCCATTGCAATACCCATCAATCAAAGTTGTTAAAACAACTGAACATGACCTAAATGCTCAAGAGATAAAAGTAAAAAAGAAAAAGAAAAAAAAAAAACCTTAATCCTCGTAGAAAAGAAAAAAAAAAAAAAAAACCTTTACCCTTGATTAATGATTCCGACGTCCAAACCCATATCTACGAACACAACCACTTCCACTTAAAAGAGTGTGTATCAGGATATCAGTCTCCAACATCTAGAAGAGTACATCCTGTTGCATTAACTCACATGTTGAACTAATACATATCTCCTAAAACTCACATGTTTTACTAGTACATATCTCCTATATCCTGTTTATATCATCCAATTTCTGGTAGGGAACAATTGAAGCATCTAGAAAGGAACAATGGCAGTATCTAATAGGAAACAATTTCTTTAAAGGCTGGAAATAGGGATCCTGAAAGGATTGGGTGCTTGACCACAAATTTACGAGACTGATTATCACTGGGAGCACCTCCTGTTTGCAAAACTGAGCAAAGAGGGGCAAAGTCAATTTTGCACCCGAGAAAATTGACCTGTCAAATTTATTGGTTGTCCATGAGGATTTACGAGAAAATAGCTTCAATAAAATTTAACTTGATGAAATCCTTGACAACTTTTTTTATCATATCTCTTCTTCGTATTCGTGTGAGTGTTTCCATTCGTCTCTTTGGCTCAAGTGTCCTTAGGGAATGAAGCGATAGATGTGAACAGTTATATTCAACTTTTGACATGATTTTTTCTCTTTGTACTTTCCAAGTCTAGATAAATTTGGACATATAAAACGGTAGATCCACAACCTGCCACGAAGTCATTTTTGATATGATCAGACAGGAGTACCAACTAGAGATGGCAATGAACGTGTCCATCGGCCAAATTTTGGCCAGCTCTATACAAAATTTTGAAAGGAAAATGAAATTTTCAGTTTTAATTCCTAAATTTGTATTAGTTGGGCCAAAAATTGACCCATAGATGCGTCCATTACCATCCCTAGTACCAACCGTAGGCAAAATAACATGCAGAAATTTGGTTCAACTAGGTACTTGAATCCGTAGTATATACTGATCTAGAAGTCTAACAATAGAAAGCAATATATGGATTTAAAAATAATAATCATACTGCCTACCCTTTATACTTTGATCGTGCTATTTGGATGTTCTTGAAGAAAGATAATGGTCACAATTCTAGAAGGTGTTCAAGTAGGCCAAAACGAGAATTTGGCTTTCTAGGAGTTATTGATAGGCCAAAACGAGAATTTGGCTTTCTAGGAGTTATTGATAGGCCAAAACGAAAGTCTTAGTTTCTTCTCAATTGTTTTGTTATTTTCATATATATATATATATATATATATATATATATATATATATAGAGAGAGAGAGAGAGAGAGAGAATAACATATATGAAGTGATAGCTTACGCATGTTATTTGAACTGCAGTTCATTTTCACTATCTCCAATAAAATTTTTAAAAATTTTCTTTCAGATTATGATATTGATTCTCTAGGATTCACTCATACTCAATTTCTTGGATTTTAGTTTTAATTTGGTCTTCCATTGAGTTAACATAAAATCAACAGTTTTCAATAAATAAAATTGTATTCATTTGATGAAAAGGTAAATGAATTCCAAAATTCATAAAATTTGATCTTAAAAAAAGTTGAGCAGGTAAAGACCCTAATTTAAAAATATATATATATTCAAGAAAAACTATTGGATTATTATATTTTTACCACTAGTTCACATAAGTTTTCCTAAGCTAGCGACTCACCTACAGTAGTATATATATATATATATATATATATATGGAAAAAGTATATTTAAGGTATTTTCGTGGGGAGTTGCCTATGGAAACACCCTTAAATCTCAATGTGAAGCGTTTATGTGGATTATCTGAATCGTTATCTGTGATCTCCATGTTCTTAAATGGTGGTATACAAAAATCAAGTATTTTCGGTAAATTATGACCATATATTGGATAGATATAAAATGACAATTTTCAACAAAAAGACAAAAGTGCCCTCTTGATCAATGATGAGAAGGTATTTTACTCACATATTTTTTTATCCATCATCTATTTAAAGTATGGAGATATTAACTAACGATTTAAATCGTCCATATAAATGATTTATGTTGAGATTTAGATGCGCTCCCTTAGGCAACTACCTCTATACACACCTTAGGTATATCATTCCCTACATATACATATGTATATGTATATATTACCGTATATGAGTTGGCAGCTCAAATAAGTTACGCATCAGCACCGAAAAAGTAATAACCCATTATTTTTTTTCCAATTCTTTTTTGGATCATGATCTTCACCTTCTTAGTTACTTTAGGATCAAATTTTCAAGATATTTGTTTTTTCATCAAGTGGATACAAAATATTATTTCACTGAAAACCGTTAATTTTATGTATAGATAGAAGACTAATTCAAAACTAAAACCCAGGAAATTGGGTATGAGTGAACCCAAGGCGGTCGAGATCATAATCCAAAAAGATTTTTTAAAAAAAATTATTAACGATATGGGAAATGAACTTCAGCTGAGGCGGCAGCTCATTTCCATCTTTCTCATATATATATATGGAAAAAGTGTACCAAAAAATATCTCCATAGAAAGATATCTACAGAGTCACCTCTGAATTTCAACATAGAGTACCTATATGGACAATCCTAATCGTTAACGGTAATCTCCACACTTTAAGATGTTTGTACAAGAAAAACCAGGTGATTTAGACATTTCTTCGCCATCTATCAGGAGGTCTCAGTTGTTCTATTATTAAAAAACTATTCATTTTGAAACTACCAAATGTATGGTTAAAATATACTGAAAATATATGATTCGTTGTACACCACATTTAGGACGTGAAGATCACACTTAATAGTTTATCCATATATAAACCCTCTATGTTGAGAATTAGGAATGACCTCATATATCTTCCTAATCCAAAAGCAAATTTGGAAAAATAAATATTGGAGAAAATGAAAATTGAATGTAACACGGGTAACATTCGTGAACTATTAGCTTATTTCCATCACATATACATATATAGAGAGATATTGAGAAAAGATATGTGATTTACATACATAGAGAGAGATATTGAGCAAAAATCTGCAATTTCTTCTTTCAATTGTCTCTTTAAAATTGACTAGAAGTAGAGATGAGAAAGGGCACGAGATGGTCCGAAAAATCCAGAGCTTGAGCTGGCAATTGGGAAGCAAAGAATGCACCAGGCTGGGCCTGAAAGCATTTTGGGCCATTTTGGCTTACTGCAGCCCAACCCATGATTTGCCTGATAGCATTACTTCATCATTCAGAAAGTTTATCATATTTTACCATGTGAGCATGATCATTTGATAACTTCCACCTATTTCGATTCATTTTTACCCATTAGTCCTCATTCATATGGTTACAGTGTATTATTTAGTAGGATGTGACCTGTTGTTGTTCAAGAATGGCTTGAAGATCCATAGTATAGAGGGAACTCATAAGGGAATTTGCCAAAGTGTTGTTTTTTATTTTCTCTGAACTAGGTCTGTCCTGGCTGTGGCTACCCCAATTCCCATGAGCTTGGCCCTGCATAAGGCAGTCGTTGATACAAGGACATGTTCGGCTATAAGCCTGTCCAATAAGTTCTGGCCAGTTATGGGAGGAGGTCTGAAACCCAGCCTAACAAATTCTTATCATCTAAAGGAATAATGTTCATGATCTAAAGCATATATATATTTGCAACATGGGAAATTAGTACATTGGATTTATTTCATCAGTTTTAATGCACAAATCAACTCTTAGTTTCTTTCATTTTAGCATGTAGAAACCTAAGTACATAAATGGCTTTATATAACTAATAACTTGTAGCTTCAAGGAGTGCATATTGACATAAAAGCATGAAACACATAAAACAATTTAGTTAAATTATAACCAAATTGCAGTCGCTACTCATCATAGTTAAAGAAGGCACAAAGAGGAACTTGAATGCAATAACATTGCTTAAAAACTGTTAAGGTTTATGGAAAAGTTATAAGTTCTAATTAACAGGAAGAAATATCATGCCAAACCAATTTTAATTTATAAATTCAGAAACCACTCGAAGAAAAGTCTCCAAGCATGCCTATAATAAATCAAGGTTCTTCGGTTCCAAAGGATTGGGAAAACAATTTAGATTGAGGCTAATTAAACTTGTTATATGATATACATCTAAATGGTAACTAAAACCCAGATGGATGCCAGCAATGGAAGCATTGGATCTCCCAGAATTGTGAACTGATATCAATATGTGATGTATGATTCCATTATGAGAACACAATGTAAATCCTTTACTATCCATATGAAAATTTCACCTTCAAACAACGAGATTGGTTGGTAACACCACAAGATTGTAGACTTGGTAGCTATTGATTAAACAGAACAGAGCATACCTGGCATCTCACAGCAATGTTAATTGCATCAGAAGGTCGGAGATCAAAGCTGATCATCTCTTTCTCATTTCCAACCTGCGTGCACTAAAAATCTCTGATTTGGGGGTTTTGCCCTCAGGGAATTGATTACCTTAAGCAAAACTACCTGAAATATTAGAACTTGCCTTTGTAAGGTATAACTGCGCAAAGTATGCCTCATGTACTCTTCTGGTGACACGAACAAGTTGTGCCTAAAAGAAATTTCAACGCTCAGATATTATGGAATTTCATGGATCAATATTGGTCGCGAAATTATCTGACTGCACAACATATATAAATACATGCTGGCATACCAACAGACATATACATGCAAGAATACCATCTCAAATAAAGAAAAAGTTTACAAATGACACTAACTGCAGGCAGAATATATCTACTTACGGAATATCCCATCTTTTCTATCATATCTTTCACTACTTGATATACAGTAGGCCTAGCCTGAAAATATTAAACAAAGAACATATCAAACTCCAGAAGATCATATTATAAAGATGGAAAAGTTCAAATTCCATATCATAAGAACAACAGAATCTTACAATCTGAACATTGTGAACTGCAGCCATTAGCAGCACACTAGGCATCTCCACTGAAAAAAAAAAAATACACAGATAGTAACTCATGGAAGGCAAGAAATGTGTAGTAAAACATCATAAACTTAATACATTACTTACAAACTATGATAGGAAGAAGGAGATCACTTCCATCTTCCATTTTCAATACAATAGCAGGGTGCGGAGCATAGTCTGGCAAGCTTCCTCCTTGAGGGTTGTTGTGAACACATCTTAAATTTCTACCATCACGCATTTTAATCAAGAAACCATCTGAACCACTTTTAACCTCAACTGCACAAAAAAAAATATAAATAATCAGCCACCTATTGAACTCAATTACATATACACTAAATAAAATTCTTGATATTTTACTCCAACTTAAATCAAGACATTAATTTATTGGCAATTACATTTGGTGCAGGTAGCATTGATTTTGAGATAATGTTTCCAATAAATCTATGTGGATGCCTCACAAGTTCTTAAATATTCTAGGAACCATGAACATCTTTTCCACTCTTCTACCCATGACTTATGCAACACGATGTCTGAGAAGAGCTAGGGCCTATAGCTAATGGTAAACCTCTCACTTCAGGTTAGGGCCCAGAAAACTTGTCAAGAGGAAAAGAGATGAACATAGAAGCATGAAAAAAATAATTTGGTGACATAGAATAGACCTCTTTATCTGGAAGATAATATTTATCCACAAGGAAATTAGGCCAGCGAAATTCATATAAAGATATGAGATAACAAAATTAAATAACATCAATAAGTTAACTAAGTGAAATCACAATTATGATTATAATCAAGGTAAATACAGTCAATGAGTTTGTTGAACCATGCAAATGAATGGTCCAATGACTGTGATGCCCAGCAAACATATTATACAATTGGCCAAGACGTTTGTTTACCACAAAGACCATAAGGATAAAAAACTACATAGAACCCAATTTTCCTTTTCCCCAGATAAATAAAATAGAATATGCAAAAAAAAATGGAAAACATTAGGAACCTAATGGAAGATATAAAAATCAGATTATTTCCCAAAAAAAAAGTTCTAACACAATACGGGTAAAAGAATTAGGTTCTAAATTACTTACCAGCTTCTATTACACTAGAGTTAACGTAATCTGCATCGCTCTCGTTAAAGTTCCCTGCCATGCTGCCATTGCCATCAGAAGATGAACTAAAACTACAACGAACAGCTCTGTGCTTCCTCTCAAATGGGGCATATGAAGGAACACCAACCCTTATCATTCCTACACATTTCCCTTTTGATCCCCAAAATCCACTACCGAGAATTCTAGCCTTTCTCAAAGCAGTGTTAACCAGAGGAACAAAAACTCCTGCATGCTTTGCATTAGCAACAGGGCGGCAGATAACAGGTCCATCTAAGATCCCCATCTAGTTTTTCCTTAACAACAAAATGATACTATTAAGATGTAGCAAAATGTCAAATGCATATAGAATAATAAACTAAAAAGTAAAATATTGCAAAACACAGGTAACAGACGAAGTAATTTAAATAAACATATAATCAAGATTGTTGAAAGTAAGCGACAGTTTTCCTTCATGTAACAATATCAACCTAACAAGGATGTAGCGAGAAGCAAATATGTATAGAATAATGAACAGAAAAGCAAACCAAATTACTTCGATCAATTTATAATCAAACATTGTCTGGAGCAAGCAATATCGAGAAACTAAATAAGCAAAATCATGAACAGAAAAAATATGCATCTGTTGCACGTTGTTTCCAGCAGTAAATTAACTATTTACACACTGTGAATAGTCTATTCATTTAAGGCATTTAGGCTAGGGTTGATAATCTGATCAATCTTTTTTGAGATATATAATTAGCTCTACTTTGTAATATCATTACACTAGACCAGATTATACATGTGTATCTCATTTCAATACAAATTTAAGGACCTGAGTGGTTCAGTGTTTAGATAGGCAAAGTAACATCACATATAACTAGCTCATTCGAATCTGTGTTATACACTTACCTTGCCTTTTGGCTTTATCATGTGCCTCCCAGTCAAATGCAATTGCTTATAGCAAACCTATTGACTTTCCTATCTTTTGGATTCTTTCACTGGGTTAGTATATAAAAATATAACTCTCAACTTTCACCATAATTTCGGAATTTTGATGTAGAGAATGGACTTTAATATGACGATATAGCAAATCTGAGTTCAAATCCGACCGGGTGCGCATCTAATTGCAATTTCTTTTTAAAAATATCAAGCTACATAAAGTCCAGATTTCAGCCTACAAAAGCATTTGAACCTCCAAGGATGTGCCAGAATATAGAGGAATAATTCCTCAACCCTCGGCATGAGTTCAGAGTTGTGGGGAGATGGAAGGGTCTTTAATACATTGTATATTAGTTAAACAAGCTCAGATCACATGACCAATAAGCATGCTATCTAGCTTCCTATGGCCTTCTAGATGATGTCCTTGCCTAGGCATCTACCGACCAGCCACATTCTGATAGACAGTGTTCATATGCAAGCTCATTCCAATTTCTAATCAAAACAACGACAATTTTTTGTTTATCTACAATGAAAGTGCATAGATGGTGAATGCTAAATGTATTAAAATCATGAAACTCGCACTTCCCTACCAAAATCTGAATTCCCTAGTGATCTCCTAAAACCTCTGCAGCTTAAAGAAATATTGTCTCTCGAAAATCTGTTTTAAAAAAAAAAATAAAAAATCCAAAGTATTGCAAGGAAAGCATATGTACTATCTTTTTCATAAATTTCGCGATGCCTGCCAGCCATTAGAAATTGAATGATTACGAAGTCCTCTACAAAAAATAAGCTCATGATTAAATTTTGAATACTTCCAGCAAAAACAAAATCATTCAGTCTTTCCTGATCATTTTTACAAAAAGATCCGTTCTTTCACTATAACTTTCTCTTATTTAAGACCGAAAGAAATATGCACAAGGATAAAGGCTAAGATTAAATCTGATCTAAATTCTGATGAGCTCCAGCTTAAAATTCACCAGTAAATAAAAATAAATAAAAACTGAAATTAAGCACAGTTCCAATGAAAAAAACTGAAATTTAGCAGGATTGTCACAGATAAATACACCAATCAACATTTCATTACAAAATAATAAAACAATTCACCTGAATGCCCCCAGACAATTTGATCTCCCAACCGATCGAAGAAGAAAAAAAAAAAAAAAAAACAAATTCCTTGAAATAATCAAGAGTTTACTGCGAGAAGACTATTATAGCCTTCAGTTTCTAGAAAGAGAAAACTAGATCTCGTGAGAGAAAGAAACCGTAGCCCTAAATTGAATCTTCGAGAAGGAGAAGAAAGAAGCTTGAATGAGAATCCTCAGAAGAAAAATACTTGAGAGACAACAAAGCTAGCTTTTAACCTTTTATATGCCCAATTTGCAGGGAAATACTAAGTGAGCACCCCTCTTGTCCTAGTGAGCACCACTTTGTGAATGAGCTCAACTGGAGCTCACGAAGTCAAGTGGTAGGCTCATTCAGAACTTCCGCCATTTGGAGAGACGAACGGATCGTCCCAAATTACCTTTAAGCCCTCGCTTTTTATTGAAGACAAAAATAAATCAATTTGCATAAATCCAAACCGCTCAAAAGGTAAAGCAAAATAGCAAGTTGGTAATATTTTTTAGATCCAATTATCTTTATTTATTTACCTAGTAAGAGGAAAAGAAAAGAGAAGGGAGATATAAAAATAAATAAATTAAATAAAATAACTTCAAAAATAATTCCTTTTTTTAACTCTGTTGACGCAGAATATGGGTGCATTTAGAAATCCCCACGATTATTCCGGACGGTTGGGGGATAAGTACGTCATTTAAGTCGGCACGAGGAAACCGGAAACGGCCGGTTACTTCCGGCGCGGAACGCGCTCACTGAACCGGCAGCAAGCAGTAAACAAATAGAAACGAATAAATATCTCGGATTGCGGAGGAGTGGACACGTGTCTCTTAAACAGAACTAGATAAGGACTTCTTTTTCAAGGACAATCTCTTTTATTTTTCCTATTATCCATTATTATTATAATTATTATTAAAATCCTTTTTATTGTAAATTGAAATATCTTATGCAGGGGTCCAATTCCATTTGCTGGGCCCCACCCCCAGCGCTGAATACTAGACGAATTATGGGGAGTTTCTAGAAGTGCACACCATTTTTTTTTAACCGTGAGCACACTTAAAAATTTGTTTTTATTTAGGATTAATTACAGTCAGACCACCTGTAGTATTAGAGATGTGTCACTTAACACTCCTGAAGTTTGAAACTCTCAAAAAACCCCCTCGACTTAGTTATTTTCACTCTCCTTTTCTATTAAAGTGCACTCTTGTCCCTTAAAATTTCTATTCTATCCTCATTTCTCAAATTCCTATTGTTGGTTAAAAAGAGGGATGAGGGTAGAATAGGAATTTGAGAGACAAGAGTACACTTTAGTAAAAAATGAGAGTGAAAATAACTAAGTTCAGGGGTTTTTTTTTAGAGTTTCAAACTTCAGGGGTGTTAAGTGACACACACCCAATACTACAGAGGGTCTGACTGTAATTAACCCTTTTATTTATAACTTTATCATTTAAATTTTAGGACAAAAATATCCTCATCTTTAAACTCTCTATTCTCTCTCTCAACTCCTTCACAGCTAAACGCCCAAATCTCCTCTCTATTCTCTCTCTCTCATCTTATCTCATCTCTCATCTCCTCCACCGCTAAATGTTCAAATCTTCAACCTCATCTTCAATTTCTCTATCCCGGAAAAATCCAAATGGTATTCTTGATCCGAGCTAAAGAGTCCTGATTCGATAAAATAGATCCGGAATTGTAAGTCCGGATCCATCATAGAGAATCAAGACTGTCTAATCCGTAACTTGTTGTAATGAAAAGAGAAAAATAAGAAAAGATAGCTTTTGAAATTTTAGATGTGCTCGTTGGAAAAAATCCTCACTTATGGAAAAAAAGAGGATGAGCTCAAGTCGGCTCACTGGAAAAAAAAAAAATGTGCGCTGATTCGGAAATTCCCCGAATTATGACAGGAGCTTTTGAAAGCGACCATGGGCAACTACTACGAGAATATGGGACCCACATAAGAAATTTAGCAATAATTATGTTTTGTTTCGTGCGATAGGATAGCGTATTCAGACAAGTAGCGAGTTTTTTTTTTTTAACGAAAAATTTATTTAATTTGATTTGGTAAAAAATAATTTCGTGGACATGCCGCTACGTTACTCTATTGTTCATATTGACTGATTTAATCCTTCCTCATGATTTTTCTATTTATAATCAATTAGTGTACGCATGGTTAGAATAGTGCTTTACAAATAAAGAAAAAAAAGTATTATGTAAAAATAGCCGACTAGATTATGCTTTTGTTGGTAGCAAACAATCGAAAATACAGAAGATAGTCTTTTCGTGATATAAGTTAACAAACTTCTTTGAAAAATAAATAAATAAATAGATAAGTTATATTTTTAAATAAAGATTTTTTATCGGTTGTCTGATCTTTTATTTTATAAGCTTATGTTAATGTTAGAGGATACTAGGAGGGGTTTTCAAAAGAGCACGCCATTTTTACTAATGAGCCCTTCTACTAACGGAAAATTCGGATAAAAAAATACACTGATAAGTAGCCCATTAGGAAAAATGGTGTGCTCTTTTAGAAACTCTCATACAAGATATTTCCAACAATTGATTTTTTTTTTTTTGGGGTGCGTATGAGAACTCTTTTAAAAAAAAATAAATAATCAAATAATAGATGTATAAATTTTATAGCAATAAATTGATTTCGATCAAATTTATAGAAAGTTAGATTTTTTACCTTTTTTTAAAGTACCTTTGGAATCTCCAAATACAAATGATTCTCTTTCTTTCTTTTTTTTTGGTGTGTGTGTTTAAAAAAAAAACACGTCATCATAAATCCACATAAGATTCACTAAATATCATGCGTCTCTTTACAATTGTCTTTCAAGAAAAACAAAAGTTAAAGGGAGTCATAAATTTTATTAGCTCGAAAACTTTTGGATTTCTTGGTCTTTCTGTTCTATTTACAACATGTATTGCTTCGTATCGAAGCATAGTATTTTATGATGGTCTTCACTACTCAATACCTTATAGCAATTTTTTTTTTTTTTTGCAATCTTAAAAAATAGTGGAATGTCAATAATGATTTTCTAGTTCCAAGATGTCAAAAAAAAAAAAAAAAAAACTTCGTTTATTTCTAAGTTAAGATTTTGAACTTCTTATTAAGTAAAAGGCATTGCTCTGCTGGCTTTGAGTCGAATCTAAAAGCTTGTAAAATGGAAATCTTGATGCCTCGCATTTACATTCGTTTTGAACTTAATGTTGCCTTATTAATTAGGTGAAGTTATTTGAATGACAACCTAAAAACTAAATAATATATATTTCAAAGATTTCCTTCTCATGTATATGTCCTTTTAGGCGGACGTATCCATCATATTTTAGCTAAAGTTTGAAAAAATAAACAAAAATAATGGTTGCTTTCTATCCCATGATTATTGTTTAGGTTCGATCTATTATGACACAACTTTATGGACATGCTTATTTTTCTTGCCGAGCACGACCAATTCTCATATGATTCCGATCACACCGAAATATCTTTGGGGTATTTACTGGTTTGTCCCTCAAATCTTTATATATTATGATTTTGTCTCCCAAATCTTCATATTTAGGATTTTGTCTCCTAAATCTTATAAGTTACAACAATTTAGTCCCCCTCTCTAACTTTCACTAACACAGTTAAATATTTGACCATTTTACTCCTCTTTTCCTCTTCTATTTTCCTCCTCTCTTCTTCTTCTCTCTTCCTCCTCTCTTCTCATTTTCTTCATTATTTCTCCTCTCTTCCTCCTCTCTTAAGTTACAAAAGGAGAAGAGAGGAGGAAAAGAGAAGGAGAAGAGAGGAGAAATAATGAAGAAAAGGAGAAGAGAGGAGGAAAAGAGAAGAAGAAGAGAGGAGGAAAAGAAGGGTAAAATGGTCGAATATTCAACTGTGTTAGGGAAAGTTAGAGAGGAGGATTAAATTGTTGTAACTTATGAGATTTGGGGGACAAAATCCTAAATATGAAGATTTGGGAGACAAAATTATAATATATAAAGATTTGAGGGACAAACCAGTAAATATCCCAATATCTTTCCTACTATTTCATCATCACTCGCTGCAACAGATGTAGAAATTTGCCAGGACCCCTACCTCTCTAGCTAGGGGCATCATCTTCTTCTTCTTCTTCTTTTTTCCCTTTTTCTTGTTGTTCTTTAGATGTAGTTTAGGTGTTTGTATTGACATCGGTTTCGATATCAAAGTTTGTTTGTTTGGGATTTTAAAACTCTTTTGGATAGCAAATTCTTGTATAGATTATGTAGTTTGTTATTTTAACTATTATTAATGAAGCACCAAGGAACGATACTCACCACAGTAATGACTTAAAAAAAAAAAATGGTTACTTTCTCTTCTTCCTCCGCCTTTTTTTTTTTTTTTTCTGACAGTAGATGAAGAATTAAGGAGAAGAAGGACGATCGAGATTAATAGAAATCAACTTCATCTACGAGTACTCTATCACTCGTTCTCTGGCCGCGCAACTCCTTTTGTAAGGACTTTTCATACTTCCTCTCCGACCTCCAATTTGACATGGTCTCTATACTCGGGACGTCGGGAATGTCTGTGTTACCAAAACCAAAATTTGTAATGGATTCTAAATTTCTATAGTTATTAGTGTGACTTCGCTAGTAATATTCTATAATTTCAATAGGGTGATATCTTGTACAATTCCTAGCGAAGTTGATCGAGAAATTTAGTATGAATAATTATACACTACAACCTTCTTATTAAAAAAATAAACCAAAAATTAATTATACATGCCCAAATTTTTTTATGCTGTCAGACATGATTCCGATTTGATATGTAGAAAGTCCAACAATGACTCTTCTATGTCCCAACTAGATAACAAAAATCCAAGACTGCAACTTCTGAGTTTTTTTTGTTTTTAGTTTTTTGTTTTTTTTTTCCCCTTTCGCCCGAGTTATTGGTTGCCGGAGGGAAATAGAAGTGTGCTATGTGAAAGAAAGAACCCAGAGTTGCTAGATGCGTCCCATACTTTTCCTAGTGAGCCCCAGAAAAATTTAAAACTTATCCAGTTTTTCTTAGTTAGCTCCATCTTTTTTTCCGAAATTGCCTCTCTTCTCTCCTTCCTTAGCAACACCAGCAACGGCAATTGCAATGGCGGCAGCGGCAATAACGACAATGACAACAACGACGGAGGCAGTGGCAACAACGTCGACAGTCACAGTTGTTTGTTGTCGCAGATGCTTGCTGCTGCTGCAGCGACAGACACGACAACAGTAACTACCTGCTGCCGCCGCCGCTGCAGCAGTAGCAGCAACAGCAACTGCCGTCTGCTGCCGCTGCGGCGACGATGGTGACAGTAGAGGCAGAGGATTTTTTTGGTTAAAAAAATGTACTGAGAGTTTTTTTGTCCTAAAAAAAATTTATAGCAAACTTGTAATTATTTAGTTTTTAGGTCATAGGGCTTACTAAGAAAACACTAGGGCACATCTAGAAATTCCCGAAAGAACCGATAAGTTTTAATAACTTACATATATCTTTTTGCTAGGAGAAAAAATATATAGCCAGAAACTTAAAGTATATATAGCCTAAAGTTGTTATCCTTTTACCAAATTAATATTTATATATGCATCTTTAAAAATTCAAATTGTACTATTTGTATATGAACAGATCATGATTAGCAAAATCTATTTTAAACGGAACTTTTTCTTAAAAAATAACTAGTTAAGCGGCCATTGCATTAAATACTACAATTGAAACTTCATACGGCCAAAAAGAAAAAAAAAACATAATTATTTCTACTTTCATTTTAAAACAACTTTAATTTATTTTATTTTATTTAAAAAAAGAGCCAGAAAATAGGGTTCTTGAATTGCTTCCACCATTTTCTCCAAGAACATACCTCCAAAAACTGAATAAATTTATAATCCCTTCGTCTTTTCTCTCAAGTTTCTCTTTTTGATGAGCTCTATTTTAAGTTCTCTTATTTTATAAGTAATTGTACAGTTTAATGTAAACTTTATGACTGTTAAATTACTTTTGATATCTAAATTTGTATTTAAAATATGGAATCAAGCAAATAAAGTACATAACCATATATTCATATTGTAAAGTTAAATATAGAAATAGTTAATTAAATAAGTTATAAATATCTTTTCTAAATTTCTATTTTATGCCGTCCTCATTTTTTTATTTTGAGGAAAAAGACAACATAATATCATCTTGTATATTTCATAAAGACATAAAATAGTACAATGTGGATTTTTTTTTTTTTTAATTTTCTTGAGAAAATGTAATTTTCAATCCAAATGTTTATATATGAATAATATCCGTTTTATTTTCCTACTGTATCCTGTTTTGCAAATTATAGTATAGATGAAAACAGTTCAACCATGAATAGCAAAGTTATATTAATTTTAAGGAGTATTTACAGATTTGTCCCTTACATCTTTATAAATTATAATTTAGTCCTCAAAATCTTCGTATTTAGGATTTAGTCCCTAAATCCTCTAAGTTACTACAATTTAGTCCCTCTCTTTAACTTCCGTTAGCCCAATTTATTTTTTGACCTGATTTTTCCATTTTACCCCTCCTTAATTTCTTCTTCTCTCTTCTTTCTCTCTTCTCTTTCTCTCTTCCTCTTCTCTTTTCCTTTTCTTCATTGGGTTCATTAGCTTCCCCCATTCTTCTTCCCTTTTTCTTCATAGGGGTATTTAAGTTATTTCATTATTTAAAAAAAGTAAAAAATAAATTCTGCCATTTATTTGGACGGAAAAACTAACGGAAGGACTAAATTGTAGTAACTTAGACGATTTGGAGAACTAAATCCTAAATATGAAGATTTGGGGGACTAAATCATAATTTATAAAGATTTAAGGGACAAACTTGTAAATACCCCTAATTTTAAATATGCCCGATCAACCTAAGCACGGCCTATTTTACCTTTGACTAAGAAAAGAGCAATGAATAGGAATGAGAATGGATAAGTTTAAGGATTAATTAGACTCACTATACTCAAAATTTTAAATAAAACAATTATTCTTGGTTTGAAATTTTGAATTGGAAGAGCAAATGATTGCTCCTGGTCCCTGCCATCCTCATTCATAGCTGGTGAACTAGAAATAGGCAGTCAGCTAAGGATGTGTTTGGCTCATAGAAGTAATGGAATCAAAGAAGAAATTAAAAAATAACTTCCAAAATGAGTAAGAAAAAGGTTTTTTTTTTTGTGTTTATTTGCTAAAAATTGAAAAAATGAAGTGTATTAAAAAGTAAAGAGAGTATTATTTAATTAATTAAATGTAAAATTATCCATCTTATTTTATTTATTTATTATGTAAAATGGTAACATTCAAAGAATGATAATGGTGACATGTAAATTAAAAACTTCTTAAGCTCTTCCAATTCAAAGTATGAGCAATAAAATTTTGAAAATAAGATGCCACATGGGCAACATCTCACCAGGCTCGGTCCTAACGTTTTAGAAGTCCGGGGCGAAATGAGAAAGGGGCCCTAACAAGTCTTATTAAAATTTTAAATAAATATTTTCATTACCAAAATTAAAATTTCGTACATAGTTTTGCCATTACAAAAACTAATCATAATTCATAAAAAGTAATTCCTTCGGGCATTCCTAAACGCAAAATCCTCAATAATAATATCAACATCAATACTGTCCAATATTTCCTTCTCAATACATAAAATCACCAAACTATTCAACCTTTCTTGTGATATTGATGACCTCAAATAGGTTTTTAGCAATTTCAATTTTGAAAAACTTCTCTCTGCTGATGCAACAGTCACAGGTACTATCAATAAGATTCGATAAGTAATGGAAATATTAGGATAGCAATCTGCAATTTTGACATACTCAAGAATTTCAACTTATGACATTGACATATTTGGCAGAGTCATCTTCAACACTTTTAGTTCAGAAAAAAAATCATCTAAATCCATATCCGACACATTGTTATGAGAAAAAGTATTGGCAAAATTAATACAACACTATCTTAATTCATTATCATCCAACGACTTCAACTTTTTTGAATCCAATAAGAATCCAAAAATATTTTCAAATATCTTTAATTGCTCAAATCTATTATTCAATAAAGAAATCGCCATATCAATAATGACCAAAAAATAATTGACTCTAAATGACTCTTCTTCTGATTGCATTTCCTCTTCATTATCATTTTCATCAAATTGTCTTTTCCCAATAATGCGACGTCTTATTGGAAATGTAGGCTTTACATTCATCTCACATGCAATGTTTTTGGCAGTATTTATACTGGATACAAACACATCATTTCTATATTTTTCAAAAAATTCCATTATACCTTCTAGTTGATTCATGGTAGCTTGGGCCCCCTTTAGATTATGGGCCCTGGACAGGTGCACAGCCGGCCCTGCATCTCACTGTATAAGAAAGTAATTTCAGATTTCTTTTGCGATTAAATAAACACTTATAATTTAATTTCATGCAAACTTTCGAGTCTGCCCCTCTCTGGCCGCCGGGGGGGCCCACTCCTAATGTACAGGTTGCGCATGAAAGCGCTACGTGGACATACCCCCAGCTCCTCTAGCAACCCGTGAGCAAATTCCAAACACACAACACCTTGTCGGAGGAAGACCCCGCTCTCCCCAGCATCGACACGTGTCGAGGTTCCAGTGGTCAGCACCCTTGTGCCGTATTCTGCAGTCGGATCAGCAGTATATCCTGAGAATATCCCAACTGATCAGGTGCAGCCGGAACGAACCCGACCGGCCGTGATTAATTTGTAAAAGGTTACGAGGTCGCGGAAAAAATCTCAGCCGTCGGTATTTACACGAGATCGAGGCAAGGAGGCGGTGAGTAACGTGTGCCGTCGGCGTAACACGCGTCCGCCGAACGCTGCATATGTCGGTTATGACATTATATTATTTATTTTCGTGCCACACGCACGCTAGCTCTCTCCCTTCTCTCTCTCTAGAGGGAATTTCCAAAGGAGCACACCTTTTTTTCTAAGGAGCCCACTCGCTCTTTTCAAAAAGATAGAATTTTTTCTATTGAGCACGTCAATAATCCAAAAAAAAAAAATCACTTCCCCTTAATGTTCTAAAGCCTACCGTCCATGTTTTCCTTCTCATCGGTTCTCCTTTTGATCGCATTCTTCGCTGCAGATGTCCTAGCACCGCTCGCGACCCGCCGCCTCCGCTTGCCGTCTGCCGTCTCCGTTCCGCGCCCGTCGTCCCCGTGCCCTGGTGTTGCCGCCGCCCCTACGTCTTCTCTACCAAATTCTTCCTCATTCTCACTCTTCTCTTTTCGTCCCTACAATCTCTTTATAGGGCATCTTTTTTTAATTTTGCAATTATTTAAATTTTCTTAAATTCAGGTGGGTTAGATTCACTTCTAGTTTCTTTTAGGAATTTGTAGACGTGCAATGATCGCATTTCTCGAACAATTTGTAAATTGTTGTGCTTCACACAACTCAAACAAAAAAATTGAAGTGATAATTTTCATTCGTATGGCATGATAAATGAATTATTGTTTTTAATTGGATGATTTGCATAATGATTGAGTCTTAAGTCATACTATTCTTCTTCTATTTCCCATATAGATTATACCGTTTTTTGCAATGTGGAATCAAACAAATTACAATTTCAATAGATCCATAATCTCTCTTTGGCAATATCATATTCTGAGTAGAGATCCGTTGATTTTTGTCAATATTTGTTCCTAAATATTCCTTCTTGAACATGTCATTTTCTCTAAAAATCTTTATCTAACATCTCTTCTCTTTATTGATTAGAATATATTGATGCTATTTTTCTAGCTTATATGAATGTTTAGTAGCAAGAGAGGAGAGCAAGAAGAAGATTTAAAATTTTTAGAATATTTGAATATTGAAACAAAGAGCTTAAAAAGGTCATGTAGAGAGAATGTGACTTATTAATTTTGTTTTTCAACATGAATGAATTATTGACATATGAAAATGTGATTTTTTTTTTTTTTTGTTACCTCTATGCAATTCTTCTATGTGAATTTTATGCTTAGTTTTGGTACTACCTTTTCACTATTCTATTTTTGTTTTTGTTTAGGGATAGAGCAAGGAGAAAGGGCCTTCAAGAAGTGGCATGGGGTGCTATTTTCTATGCTTGCCAAGATTAGAAGTGGCATGGGGGTGTTATTCTCTACGCTTGCCAAGATTAAATTGGTGCTGACAGGCTATACGCAACCCGAGAAACAACTCGTAGATAGTAGATTATGTGTATTAGGGGGATATGTTCTGATTCCAGTGTTCAATGTAATTAAATTAACTTTTAATAACTCAACTTTGTATATTTAAATTTTATTTATTCAGTTATCAAATGAATTTTATTTTTACATTATTATCGCCCATGTTATTCTTTGTAATATATTTTTGTACTCAAACTTGCGATGCATTACAAATTCAATGCATGACTAGATCATTTGAAATTCCTGTCCAGATTAGTTTTGTACAATCCGGATTTACAGTCCTGGATTGACCCTATTAGATCTGGACTGTCCACCCTGGATAATAGAGACAAACGTTCCATCTGCTCTGTCAGAGTTGGATAGTCTGGATTGGTTTTGCAATATCTTGGTTTACAGACCCGAATAAACTATAGTAGATCCGGACTGTCCACCTCGGATCTGCTTTGTCAAACGTTCCATCTGCTTTATCCGGGGTGGACAGTATTTACAGACCCGGATTAACCGTAGTTGGTCCGTTATCGAAAACCCGGACTAACTATTAATTTTTCAGGTTCTTAAACTCGGCCAGCTAAGAAATCCAAACCGTTTTTTGAATCCATCTAAAACTTAATTAAAAAAACATAGAAATTCGAAAAAGATGATGGTTTCATACTTCCAAAGATTTTTTATCGTCGAATGAAACTAATGCCATATTGGGTTCTCCATTTTCTTCGCCGTAGACCAACCAACAAAAAAATTACTCTTTTTTTAGGGTTTCTGATGATGAAAAAAAATATTTAAACCAATTTTCGAGGTGATTTATTGAAGGGAGTCAGCAAGCAAAAAGAGGTTGAAGGAGAGGTTTAATGAGATTTTCCTTGCAAATGGCGCGGAAAAAAAAAAGAGAACGTAGAGAAGACGAAAACGAAGAAGAACGCATTTTTGGAATATAACTTAAATGGCAGTATTGTAAATACAATGAAAGTTTTAAGTGGGCTCACTAGCAAAAAAAAAAAAAAAAAAAAAAGAAAAAAAAAAAAAAAAGGTGTGCCTCTCTAGAAATTCCCCTCTCTAGACGACTAGGATATTATTATTGAGAGAAGAAACAATGGCACCGAAATTCTTTTGGGGATACGACGAGTCGACGTGACGATTGGGGAATTAGGAGCAGAGAGGGATCTGCTAGGGTTTTGGGAGAGAGAGAAGGGGCATCGGATTGATGGAAGGTCGGAATTAGGTGTTATATCGGATCTCTCGATGGAGTATAGAATTGGGGGAAATTTTGGGGGAAACAGGATCATTTGAAAGTTGAGATCTTTGAGTCAGATCGGGCATCAAATCGCGCCACATTTGGTAGGAAGAAGGTTTAATTGCGTTCTGCTACTGAAATTTTGAATTTTATAAATAGTATTTTAGATTTTAGTACTGATTCCTATAATTAGTGTGTTAAAGCCTCATTTTGTTCTAATTGCTGAAATTTTCTTTTGGGGAGGATTAAATGCCACACTTGAGTTCAAATAAGTGGGAAAGTAGTAAATTTGGGGATTTGGAATGCTTAGTTTATGATATGATGGTTGTATCGTGCATATTTCTTGTAAATCGTAGAAATGAACTGAATATATGAGCTTACTGCAAGAATCATAATGATTCACTTACCTTCCGCGATTTAGGAATAAGCTTCAAGTTTGATTAAGATCAAAGCATGCTGATTTCTATGTGAAGACTATGATCTGAAATCACTTTGGTTTCTATTATGATTTTTCTAGGAAAATGGCTACTATGGTTGACCCTCCAAATGGCATTAGAACCAGAGGAAAACACTACTTCACAATGTGGCAGAGCCTTTTCGAGATTGATACCAAATATGTGCCCATCAAGCCAATTGGAAGGGGGGCTTATGGGATTGTATGTTCTTCAATAAACCGAGAAACAAATGAGAAAGTTGCGATCAAGAAAATAAACAATGCCTTTGATAATCGCACCGATGCACTTCGAACCTTGCGGGAACTGAAGCTTCTTAGGCATCTGCGTCATGAGAATGTTATTGCTTTGAAGGATATTATGATGCTGACACATAGGAGGAGCTTCAAGGATGTCTACCTGGTTTATGAGCTCATGGACACTGATTGCATCAGATTATTAAATCGTCACAGGCACTTTCCAATGACCATTGTCAATATTTCCTCTTCCAGGTACGACTTGCTAAGAAGGTTTGACAGGTTTCTTAAAGTGCACAAGTTTCTGATAAATTATCCTACTTATTAACATGCTACCTGAAACTATATTTATGAGGAACAGCTCGTTGGTTGTTCATGGCCGTTGGACTTATAATGATTTTGGTTCCATGCTACAGCTGAAAGGCTTTTGCGGTCCATCTACATTTCTTTTAACACCTGTTGTTATATTTCACCTTGATGAGATCAACAACTACATTGAGATGGTTTTATATTAGGCTGTTAACCAGTCAAAGTATCGAGTTAGTTCTCATGTTTGACTGATACAAAAGACTAATACCTCTATTAGCACGCAAGCACACCTGTTGCTTTTGCAGGTTAGGCACACGTAACCAGGAACCAACTCTAAATATTCTTAGGACCGTGAATGAGTAAAAGGATGAAAAATAAGAATTGATCTGGGGAAGTCATTCATCTACAGGGCATAATATAGGCGAAAGTGCCAAATTAAAACAACATTCTAAAAGCAAACTTAGTTATTAGTATGAAAGACAGTAACAACAATGAAAGACAGTAACAACATTAATGTGGTTGGAGTTCTCCAAGGAAGTATTGTTAAAGCAAGTTTTAGAAATAGTAATAGATGCGCATACACACACATGTATCTAAACCAGTTTTGCAAATTTTCTAATTCTATTTTGTTAGTGATGGTCACTGCTTTATGTGTTCCACATGGTGTTCTGCTATTTTCTTATCATAGATAAGTCAAGCACTTGACAGATGTTAATAAAGGTGTCTTAATCTCAATTCTTCTCATCTGATTATTTCCCCACCAAATCTTCCTATCATCTAAATTTGCTATCCTACTTGATTTTGAGGAATTTCTGAAAGAGTAGCAATCAGTTTCTTAGCGGTTAGGGTTAGAGTTATGCCTTCTACCGATGGCTAGCTTTTAATTTGCCCCAGTTCCTAATGTCTTAGGTAACTTTAAATAAGAAGAGGCCTTGACATGCAACATTCTAATACTAGTTGGTACGTAATGGGAACCACCGTGTTGGTGATAGTTTTCAAATGAGTGACTCTTGAATTACCTAAGACTAAGGAAATGTTTAATTATAGAGGAATATTAGAATAATATATAGCCATATATAGTAGATAAGATCGGTGAATTACCTTCTTGAAATAACATTGTATCGATTGCAAAGTTTGAGGTCTTGGAAGAAACATTCTTATAATTATTGTTTATGTTTAGTTTTGGGTAGACAGACAATATTGGTTGAGTCTTTCTGGTTCTAGCCTCAGAATGTTATCAGCTCCTGAAGGAATGAAACAAGTACTAAACTAAAAAGGAAACCGAGCTTTGTCTTGAACCTTGGTTGATCAGGCTTGACGACTTGCATGCCATAATGTATATTTTTTGTTAGGCTGTTAGCACTCAGAATTTTTCAATGTTGGGATTAAGTATGAACATGGTTTTTTTGCAACCTTTACCATTGGATAGTTTGCAAGATTTTAAATATCAATTGATACATATCAAACCATAAATATTGTATGGATTTTGAGGTATCCAATATGATATAGACCCTCTAATACTGGTACCTGTATTGGTAATATTTCTGATATTTTATCGATATATTTGATATTGCCGATATAGTTCATATGATGTTGTCGATATCTTATACCATTAACCATTGGTCGATACTGATTATGAGATTATAAACCTTGGTAGTTTGTTCTTCAAGAGGGTTGTATAGCTGCAAAGTAGTTATGATTTGGTGTATGTTTGAAATAAGTGGGAAATTGGGTTCTTTGGTGCTCGCAAATTGAGGGATTACAAATTTTGGTCAATATGGTAAACTAGCTCTGGTCATGCACCAGATAGTGATATGACCTATGATTTTGAAGGGTATCTTGTTCTGGTAGAAAAAAAAGCTTTCCACATTATCTGTAACAAGCAGTGACATGGTCATATGAGATTTTAGATTAGCGTATGCAGGATGACATGAGAAGTGTACTTGTGCTACAATTATGACTAATTTTTTAGTACAAGGAGGCATGACCTCCTTTATATTAAAATATTCTGAATAGTGCTGTAAGTGTTCCACATTTGACAATTTAAATATTGAATGATGATTCAATACATCTCACTGCATGTGAATAGATATTTATGTCCAAGGGTGTCACTTATTTTATCTAAATTTTTAGCTGTTTTGTTCAGGTGTCACTTAATTTTATCCTAATGGTTACCTCATGATGTTTGCTTGTGTGCTTCAGTAGATGAGATACTAATAAAGATAAATGCATGATCAAAATGAATGGGCAAGTTTTCAATCTTTAGGATGTACAGATAAGTCATATATTAGTAGTTAATAGTTGTGACTTTAACCATTCTCATGGCAGATTTGGACTGAGAATCTACAGGCTCGCACAGAGAGAGAGAGAGAGAGCAGTATGTCTGTTTGTAAACAAGTGCAGCAAAGCTGAATAGCTTGCTATGTAGAGGGAGGAGAAAGTGGGGATGCAATATCAGAGTTTCATTTACATCTCAAATTTTTTTGCTCTGTACCTATTGTTTACAATGGCCAAGCTGAAACAACGGTAAAGAGCTTTATGTAAACTTGGTGACTTTATTGTTTATTATGGAAGTCTTAATCAGCCATGCAGTGAAAGTCTGTGGCCTTTGCCTCTTGTCAATGCTGAATATAACTATCAGTGATAAGAGTGTGGTGTTTTGCTGTTTAAAATGTGAGTGGATTTACGTGCATATTCAGCTCAGACCAGAGATATAAAGTGAACTTATTAATGATGGTCTACTGGTATGCTATCAAAAGGTTATATTGAAGACATGCATTGTGAGGATCTTAAAGTTGGATAGTGCATGAGCAACAAATGAAATGTCCATACAGGAAACGGTAATGTGTAGCATTTGTGAAGGTACATCTTTCCAATCAACATGCAATAAGCGCCTATCCAAATTAGGCCAAGTTTGGAATACAACTTCTTATTGATTGAGCAAGTACCAAGGGAAAAATAACGAAGTCCTATCACTGACTGTCAACCTAACATTGCAGGGGTGAATTTTTGGTGATGATGTCTACAGACATGCATTTAATGAGAATCATCAGTTGCTGATCACATGAACAGGTGACAGATTTGGTGAAGGCAGTGCGTAGTATACTATCAGTCAGATGATGATATGCGTTCAGATCTTGAAGGAATTTTGTTTTCTTGTAGACAGCATTGTTATATTTGATATCCAGGATCCACAGTAGATGTGCATGTCTTCTTTGACAAACAATCTCATAGTAGACAGCAGCCCTTGCACCCGCATAATAACAGATGGGCTTATTTTCTTGCATTCGGACAATGTTTTAGGGTAAGTGGGTTACAATTGATTTCATAGTCAGCAGATTATGATTTCTTTGAGAGCAGGATTAATAGCTAACAGAGAGTATGCCCATAAATGACCCGATAAAATCATTCCTTATGGATGGCAGCTTGTTTTAGAGCATCGATGGCAGAAAGTCATGAACATCATTTAAAGCAAGCTTTTAAATATCAACTGACACCGTTATGTAACAAATATCAAATTAAATTTTGAGGTACTTTATATATGATATATTTGCAGATATCAATCCAATATTGCTGATTTGATATATCTGATGTTGCAGATTCTGATATCATAATTTATTGGCTGATTCCAATACCAGTTTTGATATTTTAAAACTTGGTTTAAAGATTTTGCAATATGAGACTATGAGAGGGAGTTGGCACATAGGCTTAGTTAGGAAGTAAAACAGATTATGTTCAAAACTATTTTGGAAGTGACCGTCTATGAATTATGTGCAAGGATATGGGACATAATTATGTGCAAGGATATGGGACATAGATTCAATACAGACATGGGGACATAGCAAATCCTTAAAAAATTGGACACAAGGACACAATAAAGTAAATATGCGTGTACTTATGCATGTGATACATTTAATGCATATCAAAGCTCATAATTGTTAAAAAATGTTTAATTTGAATTAGAAAGACAAGTGAAAAAAAATTAATAATTCAAAACATATGTTCTAATTAAATAACCATACCTAACAAAAGAACCCAATTCAATCTGAAGGACTGGTACATTCAATAAAGTATTTGAAATATTTATCTTTGCAAGTCATCTGCGGTCTATTAGAATAGTATTCTTTTTGTGTCAAAAGAATTTTGTATGTATCTTTCTAGACTGTAGGCAATAAAAAAAAAAACCACCAATTGCTAACTAGGCTTACTGAATGTCGCCAACATGTTAACTTGCTGAGTTGGCAGAGATATAAGTCAGTCTTATAACCATTTCCGCTAAATAAAGGATTTTAGCTTCGCCAAATGAAGGATCCCAGCTTCGCCAAATGAAGGATCCTAGCTTTGCGAAACAAAGGATTCCAACTTCGCCAACCAAAGAAAGTATCCTCACCAACCTGGATAAGTCTAAACACTTATAAGACTAAGTCCATCTCCGCCAGTGAAGACATCTCATCTTCACCAGTCAAAAGTAAATACAAAAGCAAACAAAGTCATTAAAAACGACCAAGTTCATCTCTGTCGACGGAAACATCTTGTCTTCACTGACCGAAGAAATCAACTCCGCCAATAAAGACATCCCATCCTTATTGGCAGGCGGTTATTCTGATCAGATCATGGGTTTAGTTCCACTACGATCCCTGCAAATCAAGGAGAATTTACAATTGCCCAACTCCGAGTACGTGGATAAAGGGATTGGAAAGTTTCGTGAAGATTAAATTAGAGAGTTTTTCAATCCAAATTTCTTATTGGATAGCTAATGGAAGTAAAATGGGTCGTTCTGATCATACTTTCATCTTCACATTCTCCAGAATCTGATTGAAATCTCTTTCAGATTATAAAAGTGCATTTTGAATATTACAATTCCCATATTCAAATACAAATTTTTATTTTGCTTCTTCTCAACGACATCTTTAAACTTCGATGTTGTTAACGAGCGAAACATTGACAATATATGACTCCATAGTGCTTAAAACGCGATATGTAACTTTTAATAGTGGATACAGCCTCGTCACACGATTTCTACGAATTTTGAAATCAGACACAACTCCCACATGCAAGTTTTTGGATTCTTGAAGTCTGACATGGCTTCGGTACGATCAATATGGTATCAGATAAGTATCGTACAAGTGTTGGTGTAAACATGTCTGATATAGAAACGACACTCACTTTGAAATATGTGTTCTCATAGGTGACTGCCATAGTTGTCTGGATCGTCAACCAAGGTTGTTTTCGCTAAAGCCTAAAAGATTACATGTTGAGTTTGTTCTATTTAAATCATTTTGATTATCTTCAGATAATTGAGTTATATGAACAAGTTTGCAAATGCAGATTTGTTAGTCAATTTGTAGGTCATGTTTCCCATTTTCTTTGCTGAGTATTTGGGGTCTGATCACTGGACGAGCCACATTTTGATCATATATATCTGCAAGAGGATTGCCAAATATTGCTAAAACTGTGAATTAGTGTTAATTCAATAAAAAGCTATATCAGTCCTTTGTACACCTCAGGATGGCAACATGGTAGCTACCAATTCATGACAACATGTTGGAGCTTTCAATTATTAAGAGAAGGAATTTTACTTTCTTGAGTTCAGATCTTGCAAACAAGTGTCCAATTTTTTATCTGTTAAGGTCAAAGTACTGTCACTTGAGATCTTTCGTTCCGTTAGGAAAAGAAAACAAAATGAAATGAATTCCAGATGAGTGAAACTTTGAGTATAAATTAACTATGCCATTGATAAGAATTGTTCCTGTGCTTATAAACATTTGGTTTCGGAAATAGGATAATTATAACAAAAAAAGGGTGACGAATGTAATGATAAATGTTATATATCTGCATAATTTCCTTTTCTCATGAATGAGGACCTTCTTTTTTCTTATTTGAGGGTGTATTGCTTTTCTCTTGACCTTGTAATTAAATAGTATAAAGGTTAAGTTGTTACATGGGGCTATAACAATGTCGTGGAATCCAAAGATGATAACATGGTTGTGGACCTGTGGTTGCCAACAATAGGATCCTAAGCACCGGCACTGTATAGTAGTGCTCATCCATCTCGATGGATTTCCACTCAGCAACTTACTTGAAATAATTTTATGTTGTCCTAGCATTATGACCCATTGAGTACAAACTTAGCTTTCAACTTGGTCAGTATTCTATAATGACCAACTCCATGAGTATGGAATGAATGCATGTATGAAAACATTGCCAGGTTGTTGACAGTTGGTTGTTTTTCAAGTTAATCATCTGTAGTGATAATCTATGCCTTTCTCGCATATGGTTGGGTATGATAACCCATAGAAGAGAAGAGCTCTATGAATCAATTTACCCACATTTTACAATTTGCCCTGTAACATAAATCAGTTTTTTGAGGTTGGTTCTAAGTTCTTGGCAGGGAAAACTATGAGCTCTGAAAACCCTGCCGTCTAACTTTCCTCAGTCTCTTAGTAAGCCCGGTCAGCCAAGAAGCAACCTTAAAAATTTCTTAGGGCTAGAAATTTAGCAGCTAGAGTTTGATGAATGATGATATAAGATTTGTATAGATAATTGGATGTCAAGGCATGTATGAGTCCATAGTTATCTAGTCATTGATGTTGTGTAGATTAAGATGAATAGTATGGGTCATACATTGAGATGATCCAAGATTAAGATGAATAGTATGGGTCATGCATTGAGATGATCCAAGATTTAATTTTGCCAAGTTCCATTGAGATGGACAATTGTTCTGGTTATGCTTGGGAATGTCTACCCTATCAACTGAATCCTAGTTAATTGATACAAGAGTCTTTTTTTTTTTGCCACAAGAGTGTATGTGGAGGAGTGTTGAACTCAAAAATTTTTACCCTGTTACTGTTAGATCTGATATATGACATTCAAATAGAAAAGAAATATATTGACCAACTTTTACCTATTGCATCCAGACCTTACATCAATGATGATTTAATAGGTGGGAAACATGTTTAGGGCCCAGTTTAAACATTTGACCATGAATCCGTATGAACTGAAGCAACCAAACTGTGTTGAGCTTCGAATATTCTTAGATCATTTTTTTTTAAATTTAAACAAAACTCTTTTGTGGTTCTTTGATGCATATGAACACTCAGTTTCATTTGTTTTTGACTTTACAAGGACTTAAAAGTCCTAATTATATGGATTTTTAGTTTGAATTACATACCCAAATGTTTGTTAATAATTTTAAGTGATAGTGGTAAGTGGTAATTGATTAAGACTGTATTTACTTAAATGTAACTTTGAACTCCTCAATTTACTTCGACAACATGTAGTCAGTGCTGTGGTTTATTCCAGCTGGATATATGAGTAATAGATAATACTTTGAATATACTCATATGCTAATTTGTACAATTTGGATTGAGCTCTAGTTTGATCCAAATCTGATTCTTTTTGAAAGTCTGGTTGAGATCCAGTACATGACATGTTCGGTGAGAATCTTAATCCGACCCTGCCCAGCAAATAGGGGGCTGAGCCAAACCCTAGTTACAAGTTACAAATACCATGCTTCCTAGGTTAATCAATAATTATCCTTTGCTTTATCATGTTTTTTTTTTTTTTATGTTTAACACCATTAATTGAAATTCGCAAGAATAGCATATTTCCAGTGGTATGGCTCATCTGAATCTCTGTATTTCCTTGGAGAAAACACAAATGAATGGAAGATAAAGGAAAATTAGAGAGGACGTAGATTAATGAGGCCCGGCCCTGGCACTTCTAGACTCTCTCATTCACTGACCACGTTGTTCATATCTTCTATCTTGTAAATAAGAATCAAATTCCTACAGGTGTAAGACTAAATTAAACTTACTTCACAAGTAACTTGTTTTACCAGCATAATTTAATAAAATTATTTCCTAAACTCCCAAGAACTCATCTCATAAGGATATACAGTTCATGTGAACAGTGACCTCCTTTCTATCTTGTAAATAAGAATCAAATTCATACAGGTGTAAGACTAAATTAAACTTACTTAACAAGTAACTTGTTAAAGATTCTTCCAACCTTGATGAGATCAACGATGATACTCTGTCACCCTTGTATCATAAACCACATATTCAAGTTGTAATTTAGTTATGCATCTTAATTGTTTGAACATTTTCTTTTTTGAAGTTCATCCATTATTCTGTCTTATTTAGGAAAGGCTAGATTAGAAACTGCATTAAATTTTTCTCAAAAAATGTCCTCTCTAGCTGGCAGCAACATTGTTGTTGGGTTCTGTTTTGTCTGAAAGTCCAATAAGCTTCTCATAGTATCTTTATCGTCCTTGTTGATCATTTCTAAAGAAGTTAGAATTGTTACAAATGATAGTAATCATCTCTTGTGCAGTTACTTAGAGGTTTGAAGTATTTGCACTCAGCAAATATTCTTCACAGAGACTTGAAGCCTGGTAACCTCCTAATCAATGCCAATTGTGACCTAAAGATTTGTGACTTTGGTCTGGCTCGCACAAGGAATAGAAAAGACCAATTCATGACCGAGTATGTTGTTACCCGTTGGTACCGGGCCCCTGAGTTGCTCCTTTGTTGTGATAACTACGGAACCTCCATAGACATCTGGTCCGTAGGATGCATCTTTGCTGAGCTGCTTGGACGGAAGCCTATATTTCCAGGCACGGAGTTTCTCAACCAATTAAAGCTTATTGTTAATGTATTGGGAACTATGGACGATGCTGATCTGGGCTTCATTGATAAACCGAAGGCATGCAAGTACATTAAATCTCTCCCATTCACCCCAGCAATCCCTCTAAGCACCATCTATCCTTACGCAAATCCATTGGCAATTGATTTGCTGCAGAAAATGCTTGTTTTTGATCCATCTAAGAGGATTAGTGTCACTGAAGCTTTACAACACCCATACATGTCTCCTCTCTATGATCCAAGTGCTAACCCTCCAGCCCAAGTTCCCATTGACCTTGACATTGATGAAGATCTTGGCGAAGTTATGATTAGGGAGATGATTTGGAGAGAGATGCTTTACTACCATCCAGAAGTTGCTTCCTCAATGAATTGGTAATGTCATTTACTAGATCTTTGAAGCTTAATGGTGGCTCGCCCATACAGCATATGGAAGTTTATTATGGCATTTGGTTGAAAGTTGCATAACTGTACATGTTATGTAATATGTGCATGCAAATGTATGTCATGCAGAGATTATCATTTTGTACAATTTTGGTTCTAGTATGTCGCAGTTGTTATTGAAATTGTTAAATGTTAATAGTTTCTATGTCACATATGATGATTTAAAGAGTTTTGATTCCTCTAGTTGTAGTATTATCGCTACGAAGCTTATACAAGTCGGCTTCTTTTATCTTTGAGTCGTGTTATGGTGAAGGCTTAGGCCGTGGTTGTTGATTTGGTTTCACCCGTGGTTGTTGATTTGGTTTCACGACGCACATTCAACCCAATTGCACAGGAGTTTTGGATTTAAAACTGCTTAAAGTTGTACATTTAATATTGAGAAGATGCGAGAAAATCGCTTACGATGATTTAGTCATGTGCAACGTAGGTCTACAAGTGCACCAGTTCGAAGATGGAAATTTATCAATGTAGAATAAGTTAAAAGAATAAAGGGAAGACCGAAAAAAATATGGATGGAGGTGGTATGTAAAGATATGAAGTCTAGAGGTTTAAATAAAGAGATATTACTTGATAGAAATGAATGGAGAAGGAATATCAAAGTGAACGATGCGGCGTGATTTTTTTTTTGGTTCATGTAGCCTATTCCAAATACTTGGGATGTGATTCTTTTTTTGATTCATGTAGCCTATTCCAAATACTTGGGATAAAAGGCTTAGTTGTTGTTGTTGTTGTTTTTTTTTGCATAGTGTTTATCTAGCTTTCTTTTTCTAACTGTTTCAATGGTTAATTAAAGAAAAATGTCTAATGTAATTGCATATTTTTAGTAGAAACCATTAAATTTTAAGGTAGCGTCCAATGCTCTTTTGAATGATAAATGTGCATTTTACTTTCTGTTGTTATGTATTTTCTACTGTTATATTTCATTCCCTGTTATTAAAGACTATTATTGCCTGCAATATAGTTTGTAGAATTATCAAGATTCATTGTCACCACTTCTTTAAATCATAGGATCAGTATATTACCACAACAGAGAAATTGTTTGCGGTGGCTTTTCGCCATGAGAATAAAATTCTCATTCTTCTTATGTAGATTATTTTGCTGTTACCAAGTCGTTAAATAGCTTTTTACTCAAAAAAACTAACTTAGGTTATTTTTTCAGGATGCTTTTGCAGGATGCACGACTCTAGCATTGCCCATGTCTTGCTTCATGCAACTTATCAAAGGCCTTGTTTAGTATTAAGGTTTTAGGAAAAGAGTTGGAAAGAGTGAGAACTTTATTTTTATTGTATTGGTAGATGAGTTGTGAATCCGGAAAACTTTAATCTTATTTTGTTGAAGTTAAAGAGTTGGGAAATTCTATTTATACACGAAAATTTACTCTTCATGCACTTTTTTAAAATTTGTAAATAATTATAAATTTGCCACTTTTTTTTTTTTTTACTAAGTTACTCTTCGTCAACCACTAACCTCCTCACTCCCGGCCTCACACGCATTCTTTCCTACCCTCCCTCTACCTCCAACCCCTATCTCCCCATCCTCCTCCCCTCTGCCACCCGACTCCTCCTCCTCCCCTCCTCCCGCAGCACCCTCTCCCATAATCCCATCGAATCCCGCACCGCCTCCTTCTCCCTTTCTGTTGATTTCCTTACAGGTCCCGACCTCCCTTCAGGCCCTACCAACTTCCTCACCCCTGGCTCCACTCGCATCCTCCCCTCCCCTCCCCTCCCTCCACCTCCAACCCCATCTCTTCATCCTCCTCCCCTCCGTCGTCCGACTCCTCCTTCTCCCCTCTTCTCGTAGCACCCTCTCCCACAATTCCATCGAACCCCCGCCGCCTCATCTTTTCCTCTCTCATGCTCTCTCATGCTTTAAGAACAAAAATTAAAGTTGGAAAAAATTTTAGACGCAAAAGTAAAATAGTAGCATTTTAAAATATGGGCTTAGTGTAAAGAGTAATCAACGTCAAGAGTAAATTGTCATGTGCAAATAGAAAATTGTCATGTGCAAATAGAATTTCCCTAAAGAGTTGGATTGTGATTTTGGCATGATATGACAAAAACACCCTCTGTATGTTAGATTATGAAAGGAGCCAACATCAACACCTTGTGTTTGCCAAATGCTCGTTAGACAACCTTTCCTCTTACACTAGCACATGCACAGATCCTGACAGTCTCCAAACTGCTGCAGCCGAACAAAAATTCTATACCGGGCTAGTCTAGCCCTCCGTAGAATTTCACATACATTGTCTCTTTCTTTCTTTCGTTTCGACTAGCAAGCTATCTGTACTTGAGGTTTCACTAAACCTTGTGATTCTGATTGCAAAACGTTGCAGATCCTTGCCAAAAAACTTGACACAAAATTTTGTAGCTTGCTCTGTTTCTGTGGTTGCATAAACTAAATGTTTCATTATGGCAGTGGATGCTATAAGATGACGTCCACTTTTAATTTTGAATCATCACATATTTACTTAACGGATTCACTTTTTTCTTCTTCAATTCTAACCATCCCTCTATCTCTCTCTCTTTCTTTTTTTTTTTTTTCCATGTCCTTCCATCTCGATCATATATTACTATCCAACCACCTATGAAACTTGATCGGATATTAATAACTAATCAGCATTAAATTATATCAATTATTAATAGCCGATCAATGGGTTATGAAAAGACAACTTAGTCTAATAAAAAAAATTATTGTAATCTTTTGAAAGTTTTAAAGGTGGGCATCCTTAGCAAAGTGGTGTGCATGAATAGGATTTCCCCTAGGATTCTCACCTGTACAAGAAGCACGTTGGCAAGGCATGAGAGTTATTAGTAAGTTGGGGCCATCGGTTAGCCAAATAGAGAGCTTGTCCATAATAATAACTGCAGTTTTCTTCAGTTAAAGTCAGTTGAACTGGGAGTCCTCAAACATCTTAGCATTTTAGCGAACTATAGTTGTATTTCCTCAATGGAACCTTCTCGAATAGGAGAAAACCTTTTCTTTTCCCCCCTTGAGAAGAAAGGCAAGTTAGCTAAGAAACACGCACAGGAGCAGAGAGACTTGCAAGAGTTAGTGGGCTGCAACTTTTTTGAAATGCGACGGTTGTTATCATGGAAAGAAAAACAAAAAGAAATATCTTGAGAGTCTCTTCTGGTGGCAGCTGGACCGGGGGAAATTCTAAATGCGCACCACACTTGACTTAGTGAGCACCATTTTCCCCTATGTTGTAAATCACTTGCTCACTAAGTAAAATGTGGTGCGCATTTAGAATTTCCCCTGGACCATCCTGGGGTTGAGAAGGGGATTCAATAGTGGCTGCCGTTGTACATGGCCTCCTTGTACGGTAGATGGGAGAGAGATTATGGTGGTTGCTAAAGTTGAAAGATGCGTTTGTCGATTTTTTTATTTTATTTTATTTTTTTATAGCATAAACAGCAAGCTAAAATGTGTTTGTTGATCTTTCAAGTGAAAGAAACTGTATAAAGGAGATCTGGTCTTCTTCATTTAATTTCTGGACACGGTCCCCACAATATTTTTTGGGAGCTATCAAACATTGCAAATTTAATAGAGGGTGGTTTTAATATTGAAATCTTGAGAATATTTATTATTTTTTTTGGGTTTGAATTTAGTCTTACAGCCCTTATTGCAATCATGTTTGCAACTTATGCAAGTTTGAACCGATTCCAAACAATAGTTGGAAAAGAATTTAAGATCAGATGCAACCATAGATTAATTTTTGGTCCATCCTATATAAAATTTTAAGTTACAAATAAAAATTTTATTTTTTTTAATTCAAATTTTTTATAAAAAGAACCAAAAATTGGTATGCCGTTATCACAAATTTCTTTATTACCATCGTTGTTCTTGTTGTTATTATTATTATTATTATTATTATTAATGTTGAGATTATCTCGTCATGTTGAAATGTAGTTGAAATGTAGTGAAGATGTGCTTGTGAAAAGCATAGACGGATATAAATAGTGCCACGTTAAAGCATTATCTATCGTGAATCTTTTTTCTACCTAATATTCATGATAATGTTGTCTCAATTAATTGAAAGAGAGACTTGAAACCAATTTAAATCTTCTAAAATTATTTGGGTCTCCATCATTCTTGTTTCGGATCTCCATTAATCAATCATTGACATCTTATAAATCTTCCGTTGTCAAAATTTCCAAAGCTAGTGGTCCTAGTGTCACCTTCTTAATTGTACAACTCAAGTTTAATTAGGACAAGATAAGAGCAATAATGCCATTATTGGTGCACCACTTAACATCGAGCAAGCAAAGAATTTTCTCTAGGATATGAACCTCTCAAAGAGAAAGCAAAGCATCCAATAGTACAAGATTCTGCTTGCATGCATGAGCTTACAATTAAAGGTAGGGCCATGGTCGGTCATATGGGCCTGGCTTTTACTGACCAACTGGGCCCCCACAAAATGTCCTTATTGGCAAACCTAGTAATAAAAATTTCTCCTCTCTCACAGAGAAGTCTTGGCCTTGGCTCTCTCGGCTGGATCACCCAACTAATTAGGTGGCATCTTTATTCATCTTTTTTTTCCCTACTATCTTCCAAATTGTGTGATTATATAACTTTGTTTTATGTCTCCGGAGCCTAACTTTTTTTTTTTTTTTTATCTATCTTCCAAATATATTGGGCTTGGTTTCTTCTTTTTCTTCTTTTTAAAAAAAAAGGCCTCTTAAGTTTGAATTTTCTTTTTGGTTACTTGTGGATGGATTTTATGTTTATATATTTTTTAGCTGGCCTCTTCCCCCTGGTTTTTTTGATTTTATTAGTCAAATCATTTTCAAAGTTAGAAGGAATAACATAAAAAACTACATTTTAAAAGTTAGATGGAATAGGAATGCTTAGTGGTAATATTGAGCATAAAAAACTAGATCTTCTTAATTTATAATATCCAATCCCCGTGTGACCATACTTGTAATCGATTCTATTATATCTTATTAATGGAACAATTTCTGTTGTTAAGCTTTTTAAAAAAAAAAATCCAATCCTTGGAGTCTATTGAAGAATCTTGAAAAAAAAAAAAAAAAAACCAATTCTATAAGAAGCTTATGAGTAGTTAATGTGAGACATGTTTTCACGTTGATTAGCATATTATGAGATAATCATGAATAATCTTCTTTTTTTTCTTTTCTTAAATTTTCTTTCATTAGACCTATGAGATTAAAAAAAAATACTTTTAACATTAATAGGTGGCGCATTTTCTTGATAGCTTGGTGGACTACTTGGTTATGTTGTTTTTTCCGTAATTTAGTTTGGATTAGCACACGCAATTTGAGAAGACGGTGATTGTGGCAAAAAACGGATGCAATAGAGTTATGGATGAGAATGAACATGTACAAAGACATGTACTTGATCCGTCATATTCAAAATTTTGAATTAAAAATAAATTTTTTATTTCTCTAATTTAAAATTTCAAATAATTTGGACTCATCTATTATTATTATCCTTAAATGATTATTATCTCTAAACAAACTACACTAAGGGAGTTTCTAAGGGGCATACCTTTTTTTCCTAGTGAGCCGACATTATAAATGTTCTAAAATTACACTATTTCTAGGAAAAAATGTGCCCCTTTAGAAACTCCCCTACACTAGGCCAAGCGCTCAAGAGGTATTGGATGCTCTAGTAGGACGAAGAGGACACTTCCAATAACTCTGGAGAGAAGAAAATAATAATAATAATAAATAATAATAAAGGAAATAATCAATTGTTAAGGGGCCTAATAGTAGAACTTTCTAAGTTCTACTTGAAATTCCTCTTTCTTTGTCAATAGTCTTTCTGAAACTCGCGAACTAGGAGTCCTCTTATTTGAACAAAATCCAATTCGAAAGCAACAACCCCAGATATTATATAACGTGACTTGAATTAATTGCGAAATTTCAATGTATATAGATGCGGTGCTTGTCTATATACATTATATAGGTTTTTATGTGTCCTCAAAATTCAAAAGTTTAAGATATAATTAGAAATGTCACTCTAGAGTGTCCAAACAAGTTACTAATACTTCTGGATACAGAGAAGAAAGTGAAGGATTAATAGAGAAATATTACGGTCCAAATTGCAAAAGAAACACATAATTGCACCTAGTTGTCCTACATGTTTCGTAAGAGTTTGAATTTTTTAGATTTACATGCAGTATTTGTCAATCCCTTTCTAACTTGTCTACCCACTCCTCCTCTGCAAACTCCTTAATATCGTTTTAGTAATAATTTGATAAATGAAAGCGAAAATGATAAGCAAAAAATATAGTGTAAAATTGTAGGGAAAAAAAAAAATCGAATTCTTTCAACAATGTCATGCAACATGCCCACAAACTAAACAAAGAAGTCGCTCTTTTTGCAGATGCATGCAACAAAAGTTGCATTTTTGTCTATAAACTAAGATTGTATTTGGATATCCATAAAAATTCACAAAATTGTGTTATTTTGTATGGGCTCAGAAAAAAAAAAATTTCATGATGTTTTCTAGATGAATATTTGGATGGGGAAAAGAATATAAAAAATTTCTTAAAATCATGATATTTGAAATTTCTATTCCTAATAGAATTTGCAAACTTCATAAGTTTTTTTTTTTTTTTTTTTCCTTCTTGTGCATATAGTTTTTGCTTTTTTGTTTTGGTTTTATGAAATTTCCAAATCAAACAAGTCTATGAATATTAAAATTCTCTAAAACTATAACTTTCAAATCTATAAAAAAACTAAATTTAAAAAAAATTCTAATTACAAGTTCCAAATGCAGCCAAAATAAATTTCTTATTTTAGTCATGTTAACATACTAACGTTTATTTATTTATTTATTTAGTTTTTGTTAATAGACGTACTAACTACTATTCTTCTTGTTTTTGTTTACGACCGACTAGTAGTTGGGCGTTTGTTGTGAAGAAGATACACTAAAATTATAGACAATGACGAGAAGTGGATGTTACTGTCTGCTCACTAGAAGAACATTGATGCAAAACCCTACAACAGTTGGGTAGGTGGCACAATTAAGGGTTTCCTTTTCAGGGAACTAATGTTAAAAGGAGAAGAGAAAGGCACCATGATGGTGCCCCAATGGCTGTCTTCAAGTCTAATTGCCTATCGATATTCAGTCCTTTCCTCTCTTTTTACTTCAATCACTTTTGCTTAACCACAAATAGAATTGAGTATAAAAGAACATGCACATAAAAATTAGGTTAAATTGCATAAAACTCTTATTTGCTATCAATGTTTTGACACTAAAATCTCCTGCTTTGTTGGGCATCCCAGATAAAGTCCTTGCTCTATCTATTTCATTAAGAGCTGATTAAATTTAGGGTGTCTATGTTGGGTTTGAAGAATGTTTTCTAATTACACAGTAGCATTTGCAATAAGTAATGCTTTTATAAACCCCTCAATTTAGGAAAGTTCATATTAATGATATTTATTCCTATCATTCAAGTTGTGTAGGAAATCGTTGTAAAAAAAAAAAAAAACAAAGAAAAGAAAGAGCCGAAGCCCGTAAAACATACCTATTTCAGCAGCTAGCATATTTAGCTGAAATGAAATAACTTGCATAAAGTTTTACTTAGCAATTACCTTAGGATTTCATTTCAATATTTCCTCACTCGGCCATTAAACCCAATAGCTTAGGACAATCTCATTCTTTTATACAAAAAGATACAGAGCACCATTGTTTTTGCCTTTTTGTTGGAGGGAATTTTTGAGAATTGCCACAATCTAGTTTGAGTCATAACCCTCACTGTATTGTGCATGACTGCACCAGGCTTGAGAGCACAATTCTTGATTCATAGAGTTGTTTCTAAAAGGTAATTCCAGTTCCTAATTAGATACAGTCATCCTGCTATGACAACTTAGAGATGAAGGCATCATTTGTGCACCACAAAGACAAAGTATCTTTGCCCAATCAAGAGGAATACCTTACTTTTTCTTTTTCTTTTTTTGCATAACCACGTGAGTCAAATATGTTAAAGCTCCTATTCAGTTGCAACTTGCAATCATTTTAGTACTCCACTATTGATTCCTTCATAGTCACAATTTACATGTACTTCATGCTCTCTAGATTTTCTTATTTCATTATTTGACGATAGTACTCTACATAGCAAACAGTTCACAACATACTAAAATGATGGAATACGAACAATTCCTAATAACTAAGCATAAAGCGAATATTGTAATCTATAACAAATATAAAACACGAGTATCTAATCAATTAGGCATTAACCAATCGATTATTTACTATACGCATCTTTCTCCTTCCAGGTGAACCAAAAAACCAAGAATATTTCCACAAATGAGTTCATCCATTCCACGCTCTACTTCTCTCTCTCCTTTTGTCCCCTATTGCATTGTTCACATCAGATCCCATCAAATCGGCCAACCTCATTGCTAAGTGCTAGGATGGAAAGAGAGATTGGACGCAAGGGAAGCCCAATAAAAACAAATGGAAGAAAGAAGAACCTAAAGAGATTGTTTCCTTCTTAGAACCATCCATTCATATGCTTCAAGTCCTTCTCCAAAAGCGTGTCAGATACCCCCTCAAATTCTAGGCAATTAAAAGATGCTCAACACATCTTGTAGGCATCTAATCTCCCTAGGGATCCAAAATGCTTATAATAGCAAAGATATTATTCTAAAGATAATCCCTCTTGGCCACTTTAGCATCATTAAAAAAATTATGAAGATGTCAATTAAGGAACTGAATAGAATAGCTCCTAAGTTTCGTGTTCCTCTTGTGTGATTATGACAAAATGGAGACCTATGAGCAAGTTGTTCTCTCTGCAGTTGATTGAGAATAACTTGTGTTTGTTTAGGTTTGTAGAGCATCATGGATCATATGGTGACATATCGAATCTGAGGCATGCATAAAGTGCTGGCAATGAAGCTGAGAATGTCTGTAACAATAGGTAGTATCAAGTTGGCAATCTGCCACTTATTAAAGAGTCCGTTGAAGAAGTGTACAAGAGGTGAGATTGGATAATGAAAGATCTGAATATCGCGGCCTCTATTAAAAAAAGTTAGAAGCTTAATGTTTTATATTGGAATAATCGTTTTCTCATTTGAATAATGGTCTTTTCTTGAGTATGACCGTATGCACAATGGAGTCCAAATAGGATATGAAGCTATGAATTTCAATTTTTTCCCCTCTTGAACGGGCACATGATCTTGAGACTATTCACAAAAGGGATGTTCTTTATTTCTTTCGAAATTAGACTAAGAAAAGAGACAGACTGCATGGTTGGCTTATCAAATGCGTGGCACTTTACCATTAGCCAGAGAAAAGATAAAAAAAAGAGTAAAAGGAAAAGGGAAAAAGGAGAAATCGTTGTCAATTTTGAATGCCATATAAATTGTCTGTTGGGGAAGAGTTCATGTATCAGTGCTTAAAAATAACATTTAAATTCGTCGAGGATGAGGAGGCTGCCTATGACATCACATCTGTTTGGATTGCACATCTGGAAAGTAAACTGGTGTTGAATTTCTAGAATCACTAAAGAAGGTTTCTGAACATAATGCAAACTCTAACAATGAATCTGAGGTACTTCCTCAAGAACTACTTTTGAAATAGTACTCCGAAATTACTGACCCAATGGATGTGAAGCTTACATCCAATCAATTAATTAGTGTGTGTAACTCGTGCTTAATCACATTTTAGAATGTTCAATCAGTGGATGCAGGTCAAGATTTGCCACCTCTTAAAGCCACCTAGAAAAATGCTGCCCTGCCGATATCCACAGATACAATGAACGTGGAAGAAGGGGAAAAAAATCTCTGGAGTGAAATCTACATTCATCAAATACAAGTAAGAGAATCCTCTTGCATCAGGTAATTTTTCTGTAATTTTAAGCTATACTATGCTTCCTCGCTAGACTGATAGTGCCACTTGACTTAGTGGGCACAAGATGACACTAAAACTCTCTTCTACCAAACAGCCTGATGTCTTTACTGAACAGAAAGGAATATCTCTCAAGTATCATAAAGTCCAATAAGCATATTTGATATTACAAGGAAGTATCAAGTGGGTAAACAATTTTAAGAGGAATCTTTATACTGGTCTGAAAGAAAAAGTTTCATGGTCACTTTGCCACTAACTAGGAGTTAAGGCATCATAATCTAAATTTAAAAAATAAAGGACAAAAGTAAAGTAACCTAATTCCTTGTCCCCACCGTAAATAGAGAGGGAGAAAAAGAAAGCAGACCTCATTTCTCAGTTATTGGGTGAAACGAGGAGGGACAAGAAATTTGTTAATGGGAGAAGCCATTCATACTTCCAAAGAGGGACAAGATATTTGTTAATGGGAGAAGCCATTCATACTTCCAAATGAAATCGATACGAAAGGCTGTGATCAGCTGCTTTTGGAAGGGAGGGGGTTGTCGTTTTAAGAAATTACTTAGAAATCAGGGTTAAAAAAAAAAAATTAAATTCTCAAAGGAGGAAGAACATAAATCATACCTTGAATCTGGTTAATTTTGTAGACCGAAGTACCCTTGTCTTGGCTTCCAAATCACTGCTGATATCCCATCATCTAGAATAATCAGAGCAACAATTCAATCACGTTCACATTGATTTCATGAGAGCTGCGTCTATCTGCACAGGTTGCTGTCTGTTAAGAGCAAAAAATGTCAAGACAGTAATTGCATGGTCATAAAACATAAGTTCTTATTATGTACTGAACTTTCAATTCACACCCTTTAATAGTTTCACTAGGACTTCACACTCATTTGATAATCATATTTCTTTGAATATTATTTATCCTAAAATGCATAATATTTGCTGATAAGATTTTACAAACACAATAATCCTGTACATAAAGTAGTAGAGTATAATTATTGTGATTTAAGTGCACATCAGAAGAACAACTAGTATTTGCAAATTTGTTGCAACTTGATAGTAATGAAAGTTCTCATGGAAGAACCTAGTGCTTCTCCAATAACATGAGCTTATTGTTGAAATAAGCATAAAAGAAAACAAAAAGCAAATAAATTGTATTGTAGAATAAACACAAACTTGTAGTATGTAGTAGGTAGGTAAAGATCATAAACTGAACAACAAAGAAAATAAAAGAGAACAAGAGATGCATTACATTGATATAAAGTTCAACCAAAGTTAACCTATGTCCATGAAAAAAGACAACCATGAAGATTTGGAAATACAAGAGAACAAGGGAAGCAATACATAGATACAAGGTTTGATAAAAGTTAAAATACGTTCATGGGACCACGAGTTCGCAAATTATGGAGGCACCCTTGCCATCCTTCAGACACAGAAGTCCCTTTCCAATATCTCATCAAATCTCTAAAATGTGAAAGGTGAATAAAATCTCAATCCCAAGTTTAGACAACTTTCAACAATACAAGAAAGACTCTCAAAAATAGCATTAGACAAGAAAACACTTACGGTAAAATAATAATATCTTCAATTGGCGGTAGAGGATCCCCTTTTAATCAATAAAAAGTACTCCCATCTATAACTCCATCCCGATATCTACTTATTACAGGAAGAAATGTTTTTAATGCAAAAATATTATTAAAATCTGGCACCAAATACGGCAGAGCGATGTTCAGATTAGAACATCATAATTTTTTTATAAATCTTAAAAGGTTTGGTTGCTTACTGCCCATTGAAGAGTCCATCATTTAAACAAATCATGGAACCTCAAATTTCTTATGTCATTGATGACGTTTATATACAAGTCCAAAGCATCTTTTTTTACAACAAATGAAAGGTCTTGGATGATGCTTTACTTATAAAAACTTACTTATCATATTCAGTATGGTCAATAAATACAATCTACAGGTTCAACCACTAAGAAAGACCATTGTAATTGATTGGTGATTATTTTTCCATCTTTCGTTTGCTTTTGTGAGCATCGCATTGAACTGTGCAAACCACAGAGACATTTCTCCGAGCAAGTATAATCTCTCATATGCCTTTCTTCTTGTATTATTCAGAGCCCCTCTTAATATTGAATTATTGATGTTCTAACCTCACTAACTTTCGAGTTTACGTCCCTGTCATACCTTTCATTATGACCAATACCTAAGTATGAACAGTTCATATTATATCATGGCTATTAAATTTCATATCAGTTGATAATTACACTAAGACTAACCCAAACTTATAGATAGCTAGATTTTTTTATTTCATATATATAGAGCTAAAACTTATAACATGATACATTATACATTTGAAATAATTGAAAATTTCAAATACAAAGAGATTTCAATTATTACAAAGAATTATTTGTAGGCAGATGGTAAATGGAAAAAAGAAAGAAAGAATGTGTCCCTCTGCAGAATTGCTACGTAATTATCTGATGTAGTCATAGCTATGTGGTTAAGTAAACCCATATAGTCCACCATTTCGAGGAGCATTAACTTTATGCATCTAACTATTACTTGTTTAGTTAAGCGCTGATAAAAAAATGCAGGGGACTTACCCACCATTTATGCTCAAAAAAACTTTATGAGCCTGGGAACATCTACCACTAAGATGTGGAGACTTGGGAGGTGTCAATTAGTTAACAAATCTTAGTGGTATCCACCATTGCATTGATCAAATCACTCAAAGTACTGATACTATTCCAGAGGGGACCACACCATTCTCTTTAGCAATTAACTATTATTAAGAGAGCATCATAGGTAGAATAAGAATAAATAGAAGTGGTACAATACCTAAGCTTGTGTCTATAGTAAAGAGTGAAAACTACCTCAGATAACTTCCCATGAGAAAGAAACCATGACTTCTGCTTTCCAAAAGGGTGAATTATATGCCATTTTGGATCTAGTAAAAGCTTGAAACCCCTTATATTAGGCTTATATGGATATGATTAGTTAATAATTGCTAAAATTGGTCAAGTCCAATCCACTGTAAAAAAAATATCATTTATACCTACTGGAACCATAGGCAAGTGTAATGCACAAGATTGGTTTAACATGGACGTAATCAACATGTGTGAAAACTTGGATCACTGTGCGTCTGTTAAAGCAACGTAGGGACCGGATAAGGAAAATAATACACATATAACTTCTCAATTTTGACCCTTACTAGACAAAAGAAATATCAAAACCTAATTTTGTTTTCAAGTTAAAAATTTCTTAAAATAAATCGGTAAGTAGTGACACATCAAGAGGAATCAAAAACTATGAACCCGTGCGCTTATTTCCTTATAATTCAAGCCAAGATGGACATATTGCGGATCACACTTATAACAATATCATGCAATCTACTTGACATTGGTTTGCAAATGTCAGCACTATGATCCACAATCTAAATCAGGTACAAATGAAGAAAATGTAATGAAATACTATAGTATAGTTAATGCTAGTATATCTGTTACAAATAATGTCTAGGGAAAACCAACTCGCTATCATCTCTACCATTTATTGTGCTATCCCCACCGAAACCACCATAACTCTTACAATAGATGGTTTTGGCTTTTGGAGAGAGGTCAGATGTCACAATAATAAAGCACATTTAATGTGATTCACATACCCAAAAGATGCGGAATCTATAAAGAACATTCTCAAACACCATTCCAAATTTATCAAGTCTACCAAAAACCATCGTACTGAGGCCATTTATGCTTTAAAGCAGTTTCACAACAAATTCATCAAGATAATAAAAAGGTAATTCATGAAAATTCTCTATCACTCTTAAGTGAATCGAAATCTAAATTATTTAAGGACATTTGTATGAAACCATCACCCTATCAACTCATAGGTTTCCACCGGAGGCAAGCTCGTTTATATGATCATATAACATGAATAAGACTTATTGTAGTTAACTGCATGGTTAAGTCTCCATAAAGATGTCCTACTGATGGACGATGAGCCCACACCATGTATGACCTAGTTGATAGTCCTCCCAAGTCATTGAATGGAAATTAAAATTACAGTAAAAAAATAAACAGAAGGGCGAGAGAGAGAGAGAGAGAGAGAGAGAGAGAGAGAAATCACTAAGAGTTAGTAATATATACAAGAGAAAAGGTTAGGAAAAGAACAAAGAGAAAAAAGGAGTCTTGTCTCCAGTTTCTTTCACAAGGTTCCCTTCACCCCCCTTGGTATGCTCACCACCTAGAATTGGACAGTTGTAAGGTAAATAATTCCAATCCCCACATCCCCACGTTATTCCATCACTCCTCCCAACAACTCCTCAGGAGATTCTAAAGTCTCTCCCTATAAGTAACTTTTTCCCATATTTTTTCTAAATTTTTTAGCCTCCTTTTTCCACCATTTCCTCTATAAATTCCACCCTCTTCTCACTCTACAATTCCCTTTTCCCCTTCTCTTCTCCCTCTATCATTAGTTTTCTTGAAACTCTGCTGCTCTGCTCTTCCCCTGTTCTCCTTGCCCCTATTCCACTTGGGATAGTGGAAACTCTGCTTCATTTGTATTCAAACCGAAAAACGTTAGGCATATACCTTGTTCTTGCTCTTATTCCACTTTGGTTGCTGCAAAAATCCCTGCTTTGCCTTTAAACTGGCCAGTTTTGCATTCACAAGGTTCTGTACGCTGCTCTTGCCGTAATTCCACTTCCCCTTAGAATTTTGGCCTCATTTGTGGCCAAACTAAAGACCCATCTCCCAAGTCTGGATCAATTTTAGATTTTAGATGAGTCACATCTTTCTGTTGGTTTGTTTAATTGATGTCGCCTATCCTAAGTGAAATCCTGCTCTCCGGGTTTATGATAAATTCCGATCTCCGGCGCCGGAGTCACCTGGTTCAATCGTTCTCTGTTGTATTCCTTTACTGGTTCTATGTTTTTTCATGATCTTATTCTGAATCTTCATCACCTGGGCCCTGTTTATTTCTTCATATATACAATTACCTAGAATTATATTAGCTTTTTTAATACTATAAGCCTACTCTGCAATTTGACGAATTAACCACCCCAAAAAAGTTTAAATAAACGAAGTAATTAAAACATGTCAAGTGGCACTTCTTCTGGATCAAGCCAGGCCCCCAACTCAGGGTATGAGAAGGAATTCAAGGCTTTGATGGATCAAAAGAAAAGGAAGAGGATGCAATCTAACCGCGATTCAGCTAGAAGATCGAGGATGAGGAAGCAGCAGCACTTGGACGAACTGATAACCCAAGTGAGCAAACTGAGGAAGGAGAATGCCCAAATTCTCACTTCCCTTAATATAACAACCCAGCGGTACCTTGGGGTTGAAGTAGAGAACTCTGTTCTCAGGACTCAGATGATGGAGCTCAGCACAAGGCTGCAGTCCCTGAATGAAATCCTACACTACATGAATGCAATCAACATTAGCAATGTTGGGCTCTTCCCTGATGGACCCCACTTCAATGATAACTTCATCAAACCATGGGATCTGGTCTTCATGAACCAGCCTATCATGGCCCCAGTGGATATGTCTCAGTACTGTTAAAATATCAAGGGTGGTGTTATTATGTGCTGTTCACTTTTTTCTTTTTCAATGTTTGTTGGGAGTTTTTATAGGTTTATTCAGCTTTTCTCGGGGCCAGAAGGTGGTGTACTAGTGTAGATTGGATTTGAAAATGGGGTTTCTGTTCTGTGCATGGCTTATTATTACACACACATTCAGAACCTTTTAAATGTAATGGACAATATATATGTATTGGTATTGTAATCATAATTATATAGTTTTCAAGCTAATTGTTTTTTCTTTTCTAGATTTGACAAATAGGAAAAGATTGCCACCTTTGATGGTAATTGTGGTTAAAAGTTATTAACGTTTTCGAAGGATTGGGATGATGTTGACTGCTCGGAAACCATTTAATCAATATGGCCTAAATGTTAGGTCATCATGAATGCTTTGTAATGCCAAGATGAGAAAAACAAGAGGAGTTTAGGCCATTCAATTGATGAGTTTTAGGGGCAAAAATAGAAAAATAAGTCTTGTTGCATTCCTATAGTTTTATATTAACTTGTATCATTGTTATGATGTATGCCTTCCTTTTTTCTATCCATTTTTTCCTTTTACCTTTCTTAGGATGTATGTGGCTGGTCACTCACACTCTTATTTTAATGACCATTATATTTTGAAATGGCATTTCCATCATTTGCTCTTATTATTTTTATAAGCACTGCGTTGGTGGAAAAATCAAAGCCAAAAATATTGAAGTGAGATCAGAGCTACAACTTTTGCATTAGCACAATATGTTGCCAACAAGGAAAAATTGTCAAAAAGGAAGGCCAGAAAGGCAAAAACTCAGAAGAAAATTGTTAATAGATGTACACATGCATTCTAAAATTACACTAGCTATACTACATAGACCAGCAATCGTCTTGGATATCATTAAATAATAATATAAAACTCTTGAGTATTACATGAAAAAGACAGTAAGTTCGAAATATTACATGGTATCCAGGAAAACGGCATTTTCCTTTTATTATCCTTTTTTGACAAGGCTGAGAGGCTGTTTGTCTGTACATATGTTCTTCTGTGTACGGAAGTATACATACTCACACATGCATACATGTAGGCATTCATGCGTGTGATCTAACAAATGAAAGATTGGGGCTTTATTGCTTTAAAGAAGGACATGTAATCCAACTCTTTAGATCCATCTATTCTGCATTCAAGTGACTATATTTTCATTGAACTGATGAAATGGTGCAAAAATAAAATTAATACACAGCATCAAGCATCTAGGTGCTAGACGAAAAGCATATGTACTATTTTCTAGCTGACGTATTGTGCAATATTTGAAGATTTCACTAGAAACTAAACAAAAAAGTTATTAGAAGGGACCAAGATTTTGTGGTTTTGTTAAACTAGTCTGTCTCCACAGCATGAAAGATCTAAGTAATCAAAAGGCAAGCAATTTTTTTAAAAAATCCGCTATACTTCAATTCCCAATTATGAGCAAAAGACTCCTACACCCCTCAGTTTTGTAACTCCTGATCTCACGAGACCCTTGTATCCTAGGAAGCACGGACATGAATATAGATTCGGACACGGATTTAGGTACGGATACGGGACATGACATTAGTGATAAAATAAGGACACAGACACGGTAAGGACACAAGAAAAAAAATATAAACATATATTTTTCTATTATTAACATAATAATTTTACCGAAATATCTAAAACAAAAGCACTAGCAATGGACGTGTTTGTCTCTTCATTCCTTTACAAATTACAAGTCTCACTATCAACCAAACATCTACCTCTCTCCCTCACCATCTATAAGCAAAAAAATAAAAGAAAAGGTAGTGCTAGTTGGTTATAGATCAATATAGAATGTGATAAGAAAATCCTTTCTTCAAGAACTAAAACCAAATCAGATTCATATCTATAAGAAAATATTAAAATATAACTCCATAAAACTAACTAGATATAGATACATGTTACCAATTTATTAATATTTATTCACAATCTTTCCGGACTTTTTAACTTATTTTTTCATGCATAACTACAAGAACCTCAGACAAGGCAATGACATGATATTTTTTTTCTTTTATTTTATTGGACACGCCGTCTGCAATGTCCGACATGACTTTTGACGTGTCTGTGGCGTATCTGCGTTGGACACGTGTCCGAAGCGGACACGGCATTCTCAACGGCGTGCCCATGCTTCTTAGCTTGTATCTCCAAATATGCATAATTGCACCTTCTCCAAATAAATTGAAAGAGATCCAATATAAGATTTTGCATCTGTCCAATTTTAAACATTAAAACATCCTTTACTCAATGTGCATCATATATGTTAACAGGAAACTAAGAAATTCTCAACATCTTTACTTATGGTTATGCAGATTGCAACTAAAATTTTCATTTATACATAACAAACCTAATATGCATGTCCCATCAACCTAGCGACTGATATATGGCTTTTTAAGATGCTGCAAAGAGAATATTTAGACAGTATATTCTCACGCTCTAATATAAACTTTATTCAGTATAATAACAAAGGAATATGGTACCCATACTTTCTGTTTTTTTGTAACACTATGAGAGGGACCATAAAAATGAAATTAAGAATGACATATGGGCTCCCTTGTATATTTGTTGATCCACTCCAACTATCATTCTCCTCATGCGTATATCAACCTCATAACATCAAAATGTACCAAAGAAGTTATCATAGAATAATTTGAAAAGGCTAACTTTTAAGTTGATTCTCCTTGAATAATTTTGAAAATTCTAACTTTTAAGTTGAACTGTGTAATTTTCTGCATCACCAATAGCTATTAAATATGGACAGAACTTATTCATTCTACATAAAATCAGTAAATATTAGACTAGGGATTTGGATGGATGGTGAAGCGAGTGAGAGAAATCAGATGACAAAAGTTCAGTTTCTTGGAGGCACCTTCTCGTACCTATTCTCAATTAATAGTTATAAGTTATAACAAGCCAATATGAAATGAAAACAAAAATTATGTAACCAGATTGTTCAGGAAAATAAATAGTGCAACGATTAGAAAAAATTTTAACCACTGTCTACAATACCAGATTCAATGGCACTAACTCGAGCCCACCATTTCTGATGCAGGGAAGTGGCACATGGAGGATGGTTCCAAGGTAAACTCGGAGAAAGCAGAGGTTTGATATCTTAGGAATCCATGTGTATATACTTCACTTCAATTAACAAAACAGAAAAGTATGGTTTCAAAAAAATAATAAAAAACCATCTCCCATTTGGTCACTGATGGTCCATTTAAATAGATGCATAGATCTAAAAACATGCAAGCAGACTAAGTGTGTTCTGATTCAATTCATTATCTATTACCCAAGCCCTATAAACGCTAGTATAATGCCTTTTAAAACGAAACACAACAATGGAAATGTAAAATAAACAAACTCTTCTACTTTCTAGAATGGCAAGAGTTTTTTTGGTATCGTCTGGTTACTTCATGTAGATTTCCCTATCATATCAAATTCAGCCCCTTTCTTTCCACAAGCTTGGAGAAAGGATGCAACTTCCTCTCTGTTATTTAGGAAATGCTCGCTGTAAAGGAAAGCTTAAAGGAGAAAAATTTTGGTGGTGTCCGTCACACTGTAATACACTACCTACATGTATAAAGGCATCATGGGATGATGAGATCACCCTTCATGCTTTCTAATACTTGGATTTGATTGCATGTTACAAAAGCCTCAAAGGTTTATCTACTGTAAATTAAGACAGTGATGAAAGCATGTCGCCTGCCATTAAAAGGGCTTAGGCAGATCAGAAGCAAAGGTGGCAGCTTTGTTTTTTTGAGCATAAGGTGGCAGCTTTGTTTTGTGCGAGTATGTAATTTTTATGGCTTTATGTGTTCCCAAGAACCTTAAGGTAATGTTGTTATTGATTGTTTGGTGCCATTAAGACTTAAGCATGACCAACAAGTTGGGATGGGCATTCTTGAGAGCTGCCCTTCAGTGAATAGTTATAATGGGTGTTGTAATAACCCTTCATCTTTTATAACTATAAATAAATAAATAAAAATAAACAAATAATAAATATAACATTTCATTTTTTCCTATAACTTTTACACTTTTCATTTTCTTTAACCTCCTAAACCTTTCATCTTCTCCAACCTCCAAACTCTTTATCTTCTCCATTATTTCAATAATAAAACTCTCATCTTTAATTCTCAAAATTAAACTAAAACCTTTCATATCCTAAACCCTCCAAATTAATCTAAAACCTTTCAAATTCCATGACCCCTCAAACTCTTGAAATTACATAACACTTTAAACCTTTTAAATTCTATAACTCCCAAAACCCTTCACATTCTATAACTCTTAAATCTAACACTATATAAACCTAACCTCTTTTCTAAATTCAATTTACACTCATTCTCTAAAATTTCTCTCTTCCTCTCATCACAACGAAGTCACCTTCGAAGCCGCAGGAACCACTATAGGAGCCACCATCGGAGCCGCCACTATTTCGCCGATGAAGAGCATCTTCTTCCTTTTCTTCACATTTTTGACTTCTTATCTTTTAACGAAGAGGTAAGAAATTATCTTTCTTTTTCTTCTTGAATTAAATTATTTTTATGAATCTTATGTTAGCTCACTCACTATTTAATAACCCTAATAATCTAAAAATAACATCCATCATTTTATAAACTCAATGAAATGGAGACAAACTATTTCCTAATTTCATACTCACTTAACTTTAAAATCAATTTTGAATTCAATCTAAAAATACTGAAAAAATCCCTAAAAATTATCTATATTCATATTAATCTGTTTTTAATATTCTTAGAATATTTTTAATATGTAGATTACTCCATTGAGCAATATCGGGAAACAAAATCCAGGTGAGTTCTTTTTGGACTTACTAAACATGTTAATTTTTCTTATAGAAATATTACTTCAATTATATCATCTAAATTTGTTGTTACAAATATTATTTCTTTATATTGTTAGAATTTAATTTGTAGAAGTTAAATGTGTTATTACAAGTGCAATCATTGACATATTTGTTATTTCTTTATGATGTTAGAAATTAAATGATTACTTGTTAAATTACAACATGTAGTTAGGTTTTTAATAAATCACGAAAAAAGCTATAATCGTGGAAACATATTGTTTGTGCTATCATTCTATATCGGTGTCTAGAAAGTTTTGTATGCTGGTTCTCTAATTAAGGAACGTGCAATGCATGGAAAACCTCCCAGCATTCATACACTGGCCTAGCCGATATCTGTATGATATCTCAAATCAGTAAATTCTTGATATAACCAATTGTGATTTATTGAATAAAATATAAAACGAATTCTATAAATTATGTTGTTAACAAATTAACAAAATCTAATTGAAATATTGTACCCGAAATTCAATATACAAGTTATGAAAACCAGAATTTAGACATGCATGTACTATACTTAAATGACACTGGATTGGGGGAGAAACTAAATGATGGAAATATACTCTGTTTCGGTTGTAAACTTGTTAAGTTGTACAACTGAATATTTCGCACACCATGGGTGCGTGATGATTTGCTGGATCATACCTGATTATAATTCATGTTTGCCTGACGGCAGGTCCGATTCAGCACCGGACAATCCTGTGACCATTTCCTGGGTCTGTACAGGAAATAATCGAAACAGTTGTATCACATCAGTTAGTTTTTCCAATTACATGACATCATAGACAAAAATATCTCTGTTATAGAGTTGACTTTACTAAAATGACATTAAGATAACATAAATCAATTGACAACATTATTACAGACATTTTATTACATACTTTCTAAAACTTGTGTTATTATTATGTTTGGATATAACTGCTATATTTCATATTCTTTCTGCATTTTTATTTTGGTCGCAATCTGACGACCTGGGTGTGCATGCCCAGATTTATCGATGGACCCGCCAAAACTGACGCAGAATCTGGTATACTTTAAAGATCAGATTGAAGCTCAATAACGGATTAGATATTCCCGGCTTTCTTTTGTTTAGTTTTATTATATTTTGTTTTAATTGTATCTAAACTTCATTCCAATAAATGAAAAGTCAAAACTCTGTTGAATTCTTCTATCGTAATTACTGAGTATTATTGTGGCAAATTTATTAAGGCTTTAGCATATTCAAACTGAATATGTTGCCGGTACCTGTTACACGTGCTCGTATACCGTATATCGGGAGCGGGGCGTGACAGGTGTGGAAGAGTTTGATGGAGCTGAAAGTTCAGTAATCATAGTGATAATTATATATTGCTGGTGTCAGGTGACGTAAGAATCTATTGAAAACTCTATTAAGGAATATTTAATGGGAAACATGGTTGAGATGTTAACTTTATAAACATGCAGATAGATAACAATCAACAGTCTGAGCATGAAGGAAGCATTTGTCGTACTGACATTAACATAAATTTTAATAATGGAAAGCACAATTAGAGAGAAACAGTACAATCACATCATCTCCCCTCATTATTCTGTTAACCAACATAATCACATGACACTGAATTGGTTCTAACCACTTGGAACGAGGTTTTAACATGAAGCATGTAACTAATATGCATAAAGAGGGAGAAACAGTATCTGTATGTCAATAGAAAACATTGTCAAAAATCAATCTCCATAGCCTCATATTTTGCTCAAGATAGAAAAATGTAAATATAAGTTTGGTATTACAAGTTCGTTCACAGAGAACTTGATAAAGGATTGCAAAAATTGTCATTATGCTTCATAATTGGACAGGAAAGATCAATCTCCACCAATCCACAGAAAAAAAAAATGATATTTCCTCAAAGAACAGATATTAGAAATATAAGGAACATCCAGTGGAAGTTTTGTCAAAACTTGGACTTGTTTCAAGGCTAAGTAAATGAATCTAGTTTTACAGTGAAATCCATCATGCATGGCTCCAAAAATTTAGAAAAGTTGATTGGCAGGGGTTGTCTTCCATTCATGAAGATCCTCCAAGATCAATATTCTCCTTCATGGAAGAGTACATTCCCATGAACTTTCCCAGTGCTGATTCAGATAAACATACTTCTCATGCTATCACAGATCATAGTTCATCTTAGTAATATTTGCCTCCCTACTCTTGCAATGGGTTAACAGTATCTCTTGACGTGGCTTCATACTGTTGCAAGGAATGCAAAACTGTATTGCTATTGTGATCAAGACAATATAGCCTTTCTCGACAAGATCGTCAAGTGGTTTTTTTTTTTTTTTTTGACTTCCTCAAGGGTGTGCCTAGGTATTTTGGAATTCACTTCGGAATCCAAGATTTCAACGTGATTTTCCATTTTCAACATACTCAATTTGATATATCCAGAAATATTGGACTCCTGCCGAAATCACATTCTCTCACTACACGAAAATATGATTACCCCCATAACGGGTTACGGGTGGGTACCCACCATTCCCACTTAATGGAAATTGACAAAGAATAAGATTTAAAATATTGGAATTAGTAATTTAAAGTATCGAAAATCTGCAATATTGGATAATTGGCAACATATAGGCAATATTGGCAATAGCTATACCAATATTATATGGTTTGCATCTTAAGAATTCTTTGATAAACAAGTCATTCTATAATTTTTTATGAACACTAATATTTTAGGAGTTTCAATATTTTAAGAGTTTTAACATTATTAAAGTATTGAAGTGTTTGTATTATAGAATTTCAATCTAGATTACAAGACTTTGTATTATTTAGGAGCTTCTATATTAAGTCATCTTATGTGTCTAGATGTATTCGATCTTGTCATCATCAGTAAGATACCAATGAAGAATTATCAGGCTTTAGGTTACATGATTGTCATGCCTAAAAATTTAACACGATATTCACAATATGTACCGGTATCAACCAATATTTATTAAAAAAATCTAATATAATTTCACATTACCCTGATCTCCACCACCTCCCCTCGTCATCCTCCCACTATCGTTGTTGTTGCCACGTACAATCATCGGTAATCTCCACTCATCTGCTACCTCTAACTATCGTAACTGCAGTCACTACCGCCAAACACGAGTGAGCATAGCATTTTCGATGATCACAATCACCATCTGCCCTAATGACATCACCACTCCAGCATTGGCTCAGCAATCATTACACATAACTATCACCACCAGTAACCTTCTTTAGTTGTTGCTCCAAGCAGCCAGAGCAACCACCATATCTACGATCACTCACCACCCCTTCTACTATAACTATTAAATAGTTGATACCACTAATAATGGTTGTCGACCATCGCACTGCCCACAATTATTGCTGACAGGGATCCAAATTGACCAACTCGAATAATTATTGCTTCCAGTATCCAATTATCATCTACCACAACAATGCCATTGTAGGCCATCAGCGGCATGGCATTTATTTTCACCACTATCACAGTGACCACCATTACTGTCAGCTCCAACAACCACCAATAATCACCAATGACTAAAGTATAAAATACTAGTGTTACCGATACAAATGTAATATAGTTGGTTCTCATCCTCTAGAGACTACGAGATTGTTCGCCACTATTTATGGTGACCATCCAATTATGGCCTTCAGTGGCTACTTATTGTAGTCGACACTATTGATTATTGTCTCTTTACTCTTACAAGAAGGAGTAATAAAACTTTTATGGGAGTATTCAGATTATACAAACATAATAACAAAATATTCTTAAATTAGGTGGCAAATGCAGTGGACGAAGCAAGAGGTTCCCACGAAGAAAGCGAGCACTCCATAATGCAAATGACCACGGGCGATGGAGTGATGATTACCCTCTTTTTTATTTTTATTCAATTTTTATTACTTTAACCAAGTGTCGCCTAATTCACGTGCCCTTGTCAAAGAGGTGTGAGGGACAAAAAACTACTGTTTTCTCCTCAACTGAAATTATCTCTAACTTCTCATAAATATTCTTATTCTATATTTCAGATTTAGTCACTCATCCATTACCTGTCTCGTGGTAGTTGCGTTTACTTCTAGATATCTCTTAAGTTTCCAATATTCAGAATCGTAAAGTCTTGGGCATCATATACCAGCCTTAACATATGTTTCCCTTCAATTTTATGGATATTCTATGACCATATAGTCGTGTACCTTGAAAGAGCATCCCCAATTTAAAAATCCTATGTTGGTTATATGATCTCTTATTTACAGTATAATGAGGAATTATTTATCTAACGTGACAAAAATCATTGCAGTTTAATGTGACAAAATTATTGCAGTTGGTTGTTCTTAGCCATCAAATGCAAACTACACCCTCATTCTTCCCCTAACTTTTCTAAAGTTACATTCTAGACACTCTATTTTCTTCCTACAATTTAATCATTTGGATGCTAAATGTTAAGTGTGGCCTTTAGTCCCACGTTGCTTAGGAAGAGGAAATGAAGGGGGGGAGAGGGCTATAAATTGAGCCCTCTCCGCTCATCCAAAAACACACCCAAAACATACAAATACCCAAAATACTACTTTTGTATTTGTATTTGTATTCTCCACAAATAGTGAAATTTTTTATCCTTCTCCGGCCGTGGACGTAGGTCACATTGACCGAACCACGTAAGTTTTTGTGCCTCTTATCTTATTCAGTTATTTTCTTGATTGTCTTTGTTATATTGTATTTGTGGCTATTAGTTCTTGGAGGGGGCCTGCTGCCCAACAAACTGGTATCAGAGCCAGATTTTTTTTTTGAGGTGCTTATTATATGCTCTGTGGCTGCCACTAAACGTGGATCCTCCACATCAAAAAATAAGTACTTTCTGTTAGCGGGGCCCAGCGTCACTATTCTCTTGTGGGGCCCATTGTCACTATTCACCTCTTGTGGGGCCCACGTCACTATTCATCAAGTGTCATATTTCATAACCATCATGACAGTAACAAAGATCTCAATTGAAAAGTTTGATCGGAGTATCAACTTCGGTATGTGGCAACTCAAAATGGAAGCCATCCTTATACAGGATGGATGTGAGTTAGCACTTGAAGGAGAGGAGAATAAGGCACCGGAGATGACGGCGAAAGAATTTGCAGATCTAAATAAAAGGGCTAGATCTGCTATTATTTTGAATCTCTCTAACAAGGTTTTGTAGGAAGTCGCCAATGAGATGACAGCCAAAGGTATGTGGGATCGGTTGAAAACCATGTACATGAAAAAGACGGTGGAGAATCGACTTTATTTGAAACAAAGATTGTATATGTTGAGGATGATAGAAGGTACATCTATACTCTCTCATCTTGATAAATTTGATTCCATTATTATGGATTTGGAGAATGTAGATGCTAAGATTGAGAATGAAGATCAAACCATTTTATTGTTATGTTCTCTTCCCCAGTCCTTTAAATATTTTCGGGATACTATGATTTATGGGAAAGATTCAGTCTCATATGATAGTATTAAATCTGCATTAAAATCTAAAGAGCGGATTGATAGGGACATCACAGGGGAGACTAGTGATAGTCAAGCAGAGGGATTATTTGTTCGGGGTAGATCTGAAAATAGAGACCCTAGCAGTAGAAAATCCAAAAGAAGGTCAAAATCCAGACATAACAATTTGATTTGTAATTATTGTAAGAAAAAGGGGCACATTAAGGCTAACTGCTATAAATTGAAAAATAAGGAGAAAAATGTACAAAATAGCAGTATCACTGCTGAAGTTAGTATAGCAGCAGATGAGAATGAAGGAACTATATTTGTAGCAACAGATAATAAAGTCAAGTCTAATAATGAGTGGATCTTAGATTCGGGTTGTTCTTATCACATGAGTCCCAGTAGGGAATGCTTCTCCACATATGAACCTGTTGATGGTGGAATTGTTTTGATGGGCAACCATGCTGCCTGTAAAGTTGTTGGTAGAGGTACAGTTCGAATCAAGATGTATGATGGCATTATCCGAACACTCACTGATGTTAGACATGTTCCAGATTTGAAAAAAAATCTCATCTCTTTAGGCACTCTCGATGTTCTTGGGTGTAGATATTCAGCTGAAGGTGGAGTTTTGAAAATTTGTAAAGATGCTCTTGTACTGATGAAAGCTAAAAGGTCTGGAATTTTGTATATTTTGCAGGGATCTACTGTCACAGGTACTGCAGAGGTTTCTAAATTCTCAGATGTTGACAGTACCAGATTGTGGCACATGCGGTTGGGACACATGGGTGAGAAAGGCTTAACGCTGTTAAGCAAGAAAGGCCTATTTTGTGGTCAAAGTACTGGTAAGATGGACTTTTGTGAGCATTGTATTTTTGGGAAGCAGAAAAGGGTTAGCTTCAATTCTCCCGCTGTCCATAAAATAAAAAGTACTTTGGACTATATTCATTATGATCTTTAGGGGTCATCTCGTGTTCTTTCTAAGGGTGGTGCCAGGTATATGTTAACTTTTATTGATGATTATTCAAGAAATGTTTGGGTGTATTTTGTTAAGAATAAAAGTGATGTTTTCTTGACCTTTAAACAATAAAAGGTTTTGATTGAAAAGCAGACAGGAAAACACATTAAGCGGCTGTGGACAGATAATAGCTTGGAATTCTATAGTACAGATTTCAATGAGTTATGCAAGAATGAAGGAATTGCTCGGCATCACACTGTCAGGATGACGCCTCAACAGAATGGTGTGGCCGAGCGCATGAACCGAACTCTTTTGGAACGAGCTCGGTGTATGATCTCAAATGCTGGGTTGACAAATGATTTCTGGGCAGAAACCATTGCTACGACATGCTACATTGTCAACCGTGCTCCAAGTGCTTCTATTGATTTCAAGACTCCAGAGAAAGTTTGGTCAGGTACTCCTGCTGATTACTCTAATTTAAGAATATTTGGGTGTTCTGCTTATATGCATGTTAATGAGGGTAAGTTAGAGCCTAGAGCTAAGAAATGTATTTTCCTCGGTTATGCTTCTGGAGTGAAAGGATACAGATTATGGTGTCCTGATCCCAAATCACCTAAATTTGTAATTAGTAAAGATGTTACATTTGATGAATCATCTATGTTGTATCCTAGAAAAGAGTCTTGTCATCCTTGTAATTCAGAAAAGGATGATAGTACTCAGAAGCAGGTGGAGTTGGAGATTGGAAATGCAAGTCCTTCACAAAGAGTCTCTACGAGTCAAAGAGATCAAGTTGATGAACCAGATCTTGATGAACCAGTAGAGAAATATTCCATAACCAGAGACAGACCAAGAAGAGAGATTCGACCACCACAAAGGTATGAAAATGTTGTTGCATATGCTTTATCAGTGGCACAGGAAACAGGTGGAGACGGTGAACCTTCCACCTATTTGGAGGCAATTCAGAGTGCTGATTCAGAAAAGTGGCTGGTGGCTATGAATGAAGAAATGGAATCTCTTCACAAGAATTGTACTTGGGATCTTGTGAAGCCGCCGAAGGGAAAGAAAATAGTTGGTTGTAAATGGGTCTTCAAGAAGAAAGATGGTACTTCAGGTGTTGAAAATGCAAGATATAAGACACGATTGGTTGCAAAGGGCTACAGTCAGGTACGAGGTGTTGACTTTAATGATATTTTCTCACCCGTTGTGAAGCATAGCTCTATTCGTGTATTGCTTGCATTGGTTGCCATGTTTGATTTGGAGTTAGAACAGTTTGACGTAAAGACAGCTTTCCTACATGGTGAATTAGATGAACAGATTTATATGAAACAACCTGAAGGTTTTGAAGTTGAAGGAAAAGAAGACCATGTTTGTTTGTTGAAGAAATCCTTGTATGGACTGAAGCAATCTCCAAGACAGTGGTATAAGAGGTTTGATTCATTTATGTTGGGTCATGGTTTCTCCAAGAGCAGGTATGATAGTTATGTTTACTTCCGGGAGTTAGATGATGATTCATTCATTTACTTGTTATATGTTGATGATATGCTCATTGCGGCCAAGAATATTATAGAAATTCACAATTTGAAGGCCTTATTGAATAGTGAATTTGAAATGAAAGATTTAGGAGCAGCGAAGAAGATTCTTGGCATGGAGATCAGACGGGATAGAGGAGTTGGCAAGTTATACCTGACCCAAGAAAATTACCTCAAGAAGGTTTTGGAGAGATTTGGCATGAAAGATGCCAAACCGGTTAGTACTCCTCTTGCTAGCCATTTTAAACTATGTGTTGCTCAATCACCAAAGTCAAAGGAAGAGGAAAATTATATGACACGAGTTCCTTATTCTAGTGCCGTTGGCAGTATGATGTATGCAATGGTATGTACTCGTCCCGATATATCACAAGCAGTTAGTGTTGTTAGCAGATATATGGCCAATCCTGGCAAAGAACACTGGCAGGTTGTGAAGTGGATTCTCAGATACTTAAAAGATTCAGACTATGTCGGTGATCTCGACAAACGAAGGTCTCTCACAGGTTATGTATTTTGCATTGGAGGTTGTGCTATCAGCTGGAAAGCTACTCTACAACATGTAGTGGCTTTGTCCACTACTGAGGCAGAATATATGGCAGTTACAGAGGCTATTAAAGAAGCTTTGTGGTTGAGAGGTTTGTTCGGCGAGTTATCTCTACAGTAAGGGGTTATTACCATTTACTGTGATAGTCAAAGTGCAATTCACTTGACTAAAGATCAGATGTATCATGAGAGGACGAAACATATTGATGTGAAGTATCACTTCATTCGTGATATCATTGCTGAGAAGAAAGTCCTTGTTCAGAAAATCAGTACTAAGGACAATCCTGCCGATATGTTTACGAAGGCTCTTCCTGTTTATAAGTTCAAGCAGTGCTTGGACTTGATTGGCATTCAGAGGTGGTGATTCAGCCCGTTGGGGCATTGCCGGAGAAGATGGAGTAAGTCATAAATTGTTCGGGCCAAGGCCAAGGTGGAGATTTGTTAAGTGTGGCCTTTAGTCCCACATTGCTTAGGAAGAGGAAATGAAGGGGGGGAGAGGGCTATAAATTGAGCCCTCTCCTCTCATCCAAAAACACACCCAAAACATACAAATACCCAAAATACAACTTTTGTATTTGTATTTGTATTCTCCACAAATAGTGAAATTTTTGATTCTTCTCCGGCCGTGGACGTAGGTCACATTGACCGAACCACATAAGTTTTTTTGTCTCTTGTCTTATTCAGTTATTTTCTTGATTGTCTTTGTTATATTGTATTTATGGCTATTAGTTCTTGTGGGGGGCCTGCTGCCCAACACTAAAGCTATTCATAAATTACTACTTCAAGAACACTGTGCTTAAATTTCACCAAGACACCATCACTAACAAGTAAGATGCAACATTAAACCTAGGGATGCAATTTAAGCAGATAAGGAGCAGATATATATTTATCTATATCCATATTTAGTTTATGATCAAATACCAAGTTGGATCTGGATTGTTAACGGACGTTACAAATTTATAATCATATTCAACAAAAACGAAAGAGAAATCTGATACGGGTATGTACGGTAATAAATATGAATCTACTCCAAAAAGGGTAATTACATAAGGTATTTATATATAGAAACCATATGAGTATACAGTGTTAGCAATCTTTTACACTCTGATTTATACAATAGATACAGTGCGAGTGTATTAGCAATAAACATGATCCTCGATTAAGTGTCATCAATAAGTTATTTTCAGATTAAAGGTGATTTAGACTCGAGAGATGCACTCGCATTCTATATATGATATTAATATAAGAACCTATGGCTATTCAAATCTTATTTAAATTCTATTCAGATTTTCATAGATATTTGAGAGCAAAAGGAAATAAGCAAAACAATATCCATACCTGTATTGAGTATAGAAATTAAATATTTACCATATTCGTAAAATTTCAGATCCAAATCCAAATACGGTGAAACGAGATCATATCCATTTGCACCCCTAATTAACCCCATTTTGAACATTCTTCATCCATTCCTCCAAGCTAATGAAAGGACTAATATAAAGGCTATTTAATACCACTATTTTAAATACACCTGATACGTCAGCCAAATCATTGGGTATATCCTTTTACGGGGTAACATGATACAATATGGTCACACTATTTTGTGTTCACGTTAGTTGATATTTGTAGTATTGCATGATATATCATTATGATATATTGGTGCAATATATTGGCTAACATGGTTCATTTTTGTTTAAACTTAACTTAAAAACAATTATGGACTCAATTTGTATACCTAAATTCATTCCTATATCAAGAAAAATCTCAATTTATTTAACCTCTTTCCTAAATCCCCCATATTTTTAAATTCGCTGTGATGAAAGCTTGAAGAGGAGAATCTCTCATTGCCAAATATCTACACTCAAGAGCTTCTTCAAATATTATTGGAGACTTCAGAGCCCTTTTTTCTTAAAGGTTCTATACTTCTTTCTTATTTCTTTTCTCTTGACCTCTCCCCCCAATGTTCTTGTGCCCTGCTACTGTTGTTATCACCCCTATTACTGTTGTTTGCCTTATGGTGCCACTATGGTTATTATTGTCCTTTAACCCCATTTTCAATGTAATTTATATTTTGAATTCTTTATTTAATGTGCTCTATAATTCTTTTATTGTGTTGTGCTTACACGAACATATGTTATCCTTGAATGTTTACATGCATGTTATACACTTTTGGTATGTAGATGACATCTAAAACCACCTTTAACTTCAAGTTAATAATGTTACTGTGAGATTTATATTATATAATAGTCAATATGAACACCTGACATGGGTTCATGTCCAGGATAACAGTCATAAATCCGTAGTGCAATATGAAAAAACCATCTAATATTCTGATCTGATCCAGATATCCAATATTAAAAACCTATAGTTCTAGATAGTATTTAACATACATGCTAACCAAAATAATAAAGAAGACACAAAAACTACTGTATGGACAGAATAGTTTCCATTATTCCTTGTTCTAGAAACATGGTTCAACCTAAATATTTGGTCCTAAAACTTCCTATGAAATGCCAACATAAGAGTTATCAAGATACTTTACTATTCTCCGCTAACAAATTAACTCCAAAAATTTCTGTCATCAGAGCTTGTCAAAGTTTAAGTGATAAAAAGACAACAGATGACAGATTGAAGACTTGAAGTACTTGAATGATTGAGTCTTAAGTAAATTTCTCACCGTGAACATAATGCTTCACTTCTTTGCTCCACTGCCTGCCTCATATAAGCATGATCAGATTATGTACAAGAACTTTTCTGCATTTATTAACATTCTTCTGAAAAACTTATAGCCTGCAAGAAACAAAATTTAAGATGTTGATTACACTTGAGCCATGCACTTCAAACTAATAAAATAACATTGCAGCTTAGTAACTAAACAAACTTTGACAATGTACATTATGATCTGATGCATGTACGAACTATAAGAACAACAACACGTAGGAATGCCATATTTGTTCCTGTATAGCTTCCTCAAAAAAATTTGTTCCTGCGTAGCTAAAACAAATTTAATGAGAATTCAATGCCAAAAAGTAAAAACATTAAGTTTCATATTGCTTCATTCTCAAACTTGCAAGCATGATCAGGAGAAACGATCTATTTTAGAATGGATTGTTTGATTTTGGGAAAATTCTGAATACTGGAGCTTGGTGGATTTGAAAAACCCTCACCTTCCCTATTATGATTAAGAAAATTAAATGAAGCACTAAAAACTCTCAAATTTTATAAATTTCAAGGTTCCTTGGATTAAAATGCAGTTGAATTAGATCCCAATAAATTCAGACATTTGACTTTTACTAGTCCAACAACAGAAGCTATGAAATTGGTCATTAAGAAATTTAATTTATAAATATTAATGCATCGGTCTTTCTCCCAAAAAAAACTTTTTTGATGCATCAGTCGGTGCATCTTAAATACTGAAATATTAGATAAATATTAGATGCATACATCTAAAGATCATATCGTACAATCATAGTAGCAAGCTGATTATCATAGCATATGAGAGAACCACTATATATCTTTTCCTCAACAGCTTCCCTAAAGGGACCTTACTTCATATTACAATACCAATGGTTGGACAGGGGAATAGATTACTAAACAAGATATGTATACCAGCCTCATTAATTGAACAGCCGACATTAGAGTTGTGCTATAAAGTACCATACAAGAGCACTAATAGCTATATCACAAAGTATCTTTGCATCTCATATTTGTTGCCAAGGACCATATTTGATAGCATAATGCCATACTCCTGAACTTACACTAGATTACATTTGGAAATACACTTGATACTTGATAGCCCTATGATAAGAATTTGAAAGAGTAGGGATTGCTCTCTTCAATCTGCCATGTCGAATGCTATAATTTTGTGAAACAACAGAAAGAGGGAAAAAAGAGAATTTGACCTCGCCTTCATACAAAGTGCCAACCTCTTAACCCTTTTGATATATACCTCTAGTGCTTATCTTCAAAAAAAACTTGCAGCCCTCTAGAGGTAAAGGACACCTGGAATTCGGCTTTCAAGTAGCAAACAAGGTCATGCTTGAGCACAAAATGATTGCTTAAGCTTTACCAAGAAAAAAAATAAGCAGTATGTAGAACTGCAATGTAACCTGGGAGAGAGATAGAAAGGTAAAAGAGAAAGATCTATGAATTTCTTATTTCTTTACCTGCCTCTATTCCCTGTATATTTACAGGAGTTAAAATCTATATGAATCATTGCAACTGTTTGTAACTTTATCAAATCAATCGTTGAGTTTAACCGCAATTGCTCTAGCTAAAAAAGAAAAGGTTTGTTTTTCCACCAATAATTTAAATTCCAGAACTAAATCAAATCAGGGTATGTTGTCCACATCCAAAATTAAATTCCACCAATAATTCTTTTTTTTAATAACAATCATATATCAAAAGGATAATTGGCTTGGCCTAAATGCAATTAAAACTACAGAAACCCAATTTTTCCTTAAAAAGTTACTAGAAAAAACCAACAACTTAGATGAGTAACAGCTAAAGCTAAAAGAACTCTTTTATTCATTTGGAATTGAGAAGCACGCTATTATTTAATACTTGTTGCATCCTATCAATACTTCAATAATTTTTCTTTCTAAGTTCACATATTCATCTACTCCATGTTAGGATGTTCACATCCTAATTTTCCTAAATATTAAAGGTTTGCTAACAAGTCTCGGTTTACTGGAAGTGTTATTCATTTATCTAGTGCTACTATTTGGGATGCCAAATAAGGATGTTGCTTGCAAATTTTTCGTGACGGTCTGGTATTCAGCTCGATTTTGGCTTGTTGGATTAATAAACGAGCCAAAACTTGAGCTAGTTTATGTTCACTCAAATTCAGTTCAAATAAGCTCGAAATGGTAATGTGTAATACAAAAGTTGTCAAATATACGAGCTGGCTCAGGAACATAGGAACATTTTTTGTTCAATTTGCCATTTAATGAGCTCGTCGAGATCTCCTCGAATAATAAGTGAGCTGCATCAGCTATGATAAACCGGCACAAAATGGTATGGTATCCCTAAATTGTGCCAAAAGCAAGTTATTGCATATATAAGGCACTTCACGATAGACTGAAATCAAGAGATAGGTTGACTTCCTTTAGGATGGGAATAGATTCTAATTGTGTATATGCAATGAAGCTCCTGAAAACAAAGACCATCTATTCTTTAAATGCTCTTATTCAGCCATTATTGAAATCTTTTAGATTGAACCTTAAACCGCATAAGAAATTTTGCATTGGACTCCTGGAGGAGATTGCAAGTCTGCAGCATAAACAGCTCTCCAAATCTTTAGGAGGATATCATAAAATTCGTAACTACGCAAAGTATGACATACAAGGTGGAGAATGATATCAACAAAGAGATACTTGAAAACTGGGACGTCAACTTGTAACAACTATTCTTTCATGTTCAACACTCACACTTGGAGTGGAGAACATTTTGTAATATTTATTATTGCTGCCAGGAATAGGGATGAAGACTTTGAGAGTTCAGGAGGAACCAGGTGGCACTTCCTAACCTGACAAAACAATTGAGAATGACTGCATCAACTATTTGTGAAGAAAGTAAAAGACATATGGCAGCTCAATAAGTTAACCATTTTAACTACTAAGGAGGAAGAACTGAACAGTACCAAAACTAATTTCTTACATATGTCAGAGGATTGGCTTCAATACCATATATAGATTCCTCCTTTGGTGGTTTTATTTTAGTTAGTAAGATGAGAGAATTGTGTATATTCATTTTTTTCTCATCAATAAAATATATTTACAGGTTAAGAAAGAGAAAAAAAAAAAAATTGGAAGGGGGGGGGGGGCTCAATCACATTGCTATTCACGTTCATGGTAGCCTCGAGAGCGTTTTAGGGTCATTTTCATCAATATGCAGCGTTTTAGGGTCATTTTCATCGATATGCATGTTTTCTTAATTTATGAATCAACAAACAACAAACAATTTTCTTTTGATAATGTAAGTGCTTGAAAACTTCAATTAAGTCTATTATACAAGGCTAAATACTAACAATAAATTCATAAAAAGGCTCATTGAATCAATTAGTCATTAATTTTCTTCATTCTTTGTGGGCAGCTTTGGTGATCCAGATTAGGCGTGCTCCACGAATCCGAATGCACAAAGTGCATTGCGGATTAGGGGTGGATTGAATTAAGTAATATTGCTCGGAATGTCCTCTTTGTTACATAATTTAAGGGATTTAGGCATGGATTAAATTAGGGATGTTTTCTCTTGTAGCATAATTTATGCCTCAAGAACTCAAGTACCGTAAACCAGTAGTTTAAACCACGTTTACTTGAATGGCCAAGCTCACAATGGTCTTAAAGCTAATTTATAAAGAACCCCCACTAAATAGATAATTTGTTATATGAAATGGGACCAGAGCCAATAGTTATTATGACTAGCTGTGACCCTAACACTAGCCTTCTCTAAGTTGGTACCAAATCTTAATCAAGAACTTACAAGGCAAGAGGGGGTATGCATAAAATCTAAGAAGTTGTAAAACTAAGCAGAGAGCCAAGGATGCCTACATAGTCTTCTACATAGGAGAACCGCACCACTAGGAGGCAACCATCTGAATACCCCAACCTTCAAAAGTTTATAAAGATGAAGTTCACAAGATCGGAACACCAGACAATGCAGTAACTTTTTATTAGCCACTTTATCATCCAAGCATTTTCCCACAAAAAGAGATAAGGAATCACACATAATTTACTACGAATGTCCGAGGACTACATAGAAATCATTAAATTCTTTGGACAGCTGAAAGTTTGGCATATGAAGAACTAGAAATCATGCCTCCAAGGCATAACTGATTGATATAAAAAAAAATTTAGGCCTCGATGGTACATAAGTCGGCCGGGTACTAGAAGCCCAAATTTTAGACATTTTAAAATTATGTGATTTTTTAAATAGAAGACATTTTATAAGTTAAGTGTATAACAAAAACAAAAGAAGAGTGTAAAAATAAATTTTGAATTAATGAATATTTCTTCTTCTCCAAAGAATCAATAAGAAATACTTGGTGCCAATATCAAAGGCCCAATTCCAGAAGTGGTCAAACAACCAAGCCGCTTACGAAAAATTTGTGTTCAACTAGGAATTTAATGAGCTCGCTTGTGGCTTGCCCGACCAATAAATGAGCCAAACTCGAGCATGGGTTAGCTCGTTCGAGTTCAGCTTGCTATATGTTGGTGTCTACCTCTTGCAAGCATAATAGCAAAGAACTTAAGGGCAAAATTAAATCACAGCAACATAAGTGAAATCAATGATGACGTACCTGAAATGCAAAAGTAGACTACCATCTGCGATTGCAATGGGTTATCAGGTGAGGGAAACTCCATAAAAAGATCCTTTTTCAGAATTCGGTTGCACATACAACTCACTACATATTTGCTACTCCAATATAAAGCTCTACGTCTAATTCAATTCATCTAATCCAACATTTCCTTGCCTCCAATAAACATTTTGATGCAACATTTGCCAATTCATATCTTCACAAACTTAGAAACTACTTTAATCTTCGGAAGGAAAAAAAAAAAAAAATCAACTCTCTGAAGCACCAAGAACTCCAAACTCCGAGTTAACCCAACTTTTCATGAAGATCAAAGTACTTGAAACCCTAATCCCAATTAATTCACAATATCTTATCTAACATTTCCTTGCCTCCTATAAACATTTTGATGTAACATTTGCCAATTCATACCTTCACAAAATTTAGAATCTACTTTGATCTTCAGGAAAGAAAAAAAAAAAATCTTTCCAATCTGAATCATCAAGAACTACTCCAGAAAACTGCAGTTGCCCAGATTCAAATTAACCTCATAAAACAGCAACTTTTTGGGCATATTGAAGATCCTACTGTGGATCCCAAAATCCAAATTAAAGATGCCGCCTTTCATCAAAATTCAACACGAATTTTTATGAACTTCCACGCTCGGATCGAATTACTCCATATAATTGAGCACGAATCCGTGGGCATATTGTACCGATAAACACAAACCTAACCCAGTTTCTGACATTCGATCAGACGATTAGAGCAGTTTACTTGAAACCCTAATCCCAATTAATTCTCTCTCTCGATCTCTCTGTTTCTAGGGTTTATTTTATCGTCCGTGGATTTATAATTCACAACTTTTTTCCCAGTGAGCCCAGTTAATAACTTCCCCGCCCGCTTCAAAAAAAAAATCCCATTTTACCCTTTTTCTTCCGCCCGCTTCCTCCTGCATTCCCGCGCGCGCGAGAGGTAAAATTTTTTTTTTTTAATGCAAAAATCAGACTTATTTCTTCATCTTCTCATTTTCTTTTGTTAATTTGGTAGTTTAAAATTAATTTTTTTCTTCATTTATGATTTTATAAAGTATATTGAGCCAAATTATAGGCACCGTAATTCTCACAGCTTTTTCCATCTGTGAGGAGTTGGTTTGATTAATCCTTCTAAGTTGAGATTTCATACTAATGGCTAAATCCAGAACCCCTCAAGCAATTCCAACTCGATCCAACTAATTCCATCAATTATAGATTGTGCTTTTGGGTTCAGTCCGAACACTGGACTGTTCGGACTTACAGTTCGAATAGATCCACTCTGGTCGGACTCTCGGTCCGAATAGGGCTCCCCTGTTCGGACTGACAGTCCGAACAGTTCAATTTTGTTTGGACTGTCAGTCTGGACAGGGGTCCGACCTAAATCAACTACTCCGAACTCCTCACCCACTCTATAAGTTGTAATAAATTGATATATCATTAGTTAAACCAATTTAACGTCACTTTACGGACCTAAATTAACAACTAATGCACCGATACAATGATATATCAACGGTATATCGGTTAATGTATTAACAACCGATACAATGATATATGGATAATATATTAATAAATGATACACCGATACAATGATACTCCTGATATACCAACACATTGATACTCCTGATACACCCTTATAATGATACAATGATATATAGATACACCGATAACCTGATACAACGATACAATAACTAATACATTGATATAGTGAAGATTATAAACAAGATCCCATACAAATTAAACAATTACAAACGTAGTGTATATATTAGTCGAACAAAAAACAAATAATAGGGTTCATTACATATAAAGACCATATATATCAAATTCTTCAAAATGTTTGAAAATAAACAATTACACCGGCCACTTGAAGTTCCTTACAACGATATCAATGCACAACTGCTATAATCTAATCACTGTCTCATTGTCTTCCTCGAGGGTTGACGTCTGCTTCTGGTTCGTGTCATTAAAATCGTATCGGGTGCATCAGAAGTGGTTTGATCTTGTCTTTATTCCTCTGCTTGCTTTTCTGGTAGTTCTACTGGCTGAGTGCAACCAGTTAGCACGACTTTAATCTTTGCAAGTGCACTAAATAACATCCCATGCCGTTTCTTGAATGCCTTTAATCTTTGCAGTTGGTCGTACGCGAGAAGATTCTGCCGGATCCATATATGGAATACAAAGATATTTAATTTTTAGATGTTATTTTTCATGACACTAACTTCTGTACATGTAAGTATGAACTTAAAAAGTAAAATTTGCTACAAATATAATTTTTTGTCTAATTTTTTTTCTTCTGCAAGATAGTATAATATTAAATTTTAAAGACACTAAAACCGTCTTTTGCAACTTAATCAACCATTAGGACAATACAATCAAACTTCATAATTAACTAATAAAATTTAATACTAACGTTCATGATTATAAAAAATAACTAAATTTCACATATTTTACAATTGGAATTACAATATTAAATTTTCTTAATAATTATAATCTAAATATTAAAAATTAAAATTAACAAAAAAATGTTACAACTAAACTTGCTACCTCATCTCTTCTTCCTCCTCCCAAACCCAACAAAATCACCAAACCCTAATATTCAAGACTTGTTTAATAAAAAAATAATAAAACTAAATTTTAAAATAAATATTACTAAATTAGGAAAACTCACATAGTAATGGTGGGAAGGCGGCGGCGGAAGAACACCGGCGGCGGCGGCGGGACCTCGGCGGCGGCGGCAGGGCGGCCTGCGACGGCGGCGACAGGGAGAGTAGCAGGGGTCTACGAATGGGAGAGAGAGAGGGAGATTTGGAAGGAGAAATGAGGAGAGAACAAGTATGGAGAGGATGTGTGGAAGTGGGAGAGGAAGAGTGGAAGTTTGGATTAGGATTTGGAAGAGAAATGAGGAAAGAAGAGTAAGAGGAGAGGAGATACAGAGGGAAGGGCAATTTGGTAATACCATATGTGCTCACTAAGAAAATTTCCTTGCAATGAAAAATCTACTGGGCTCACTAGGAAATCTGGGCTCACTAGGAAAAAAGTTGTGCCCCTTTAGAAGTTCCCTTGATACAGTCGTCTGGATTGGGAGGGAAATTCTAAATGCGCACCATATTTAACTAGTGAGCATCATTTTCCCCTATGTTGTAAATCGATTTATAGTATGTCGTGCTTACTAGTAAAATGTCGTACGCATTTAGAATTTCCCGGATTGGCAGCACGATTTAAGGCGCTTAGCGGGCCGGGCAGGATGTGGCCTAACTTGGGGAATTTCTTGAGGGGCCACAACTTTTTTTTTCCGAGTGAGCCCACTTTACTTAATGAGCACACCCTCTCTTTTAAAAAAAAAAGGATTTTTCCTAATGAGCACACTAATATTTTCAAAATATCTTTTCATCTCCTCACTCTCACGTTTTTTATCCGGGCTAACAGTCCCGGATCAATTTGAAGTGATCCGAGACTGTTAACCCGGATCACATTGGTTGATTCGGCTGTCTAGTCCAGATAAAAAATGACTAATCCGGAACTGTTAACCTAAAAAATTCCAACTTTTTGCTCTTCTTTCATTTCTTTCCCCTTCTCTTCCCATTAAACAGTCTCTTCTCTCTTTTTCTCATCTTCTCTTCCTCTTCCTCCTTCATCTTCCTCTTTTCTTCTCTTTCAAAAAATATTCTCTAACCCAAATACTCAATTTCTCCTTCATTTTCCTCTTATTTTCTCCAAACCCAACACTATCCAACCTCTCTTCTCTCTCATTTGCCCGTCGGCGATAGCGAAAGAGTTTTAGGGTTTTTTTTTTTTTTTTTGTTAACTATTCGTTTGAGAAGAGAAGAAGAAGGAAGAAAGAAAATGAAGACATTTTGGTCAAAAAAATTCGATGGCAAAATTGTAATTTGATAAAAGTTTTTAAGTGGGCTCACTAGGAAAAATGTTGTGCCCATCTAGAAACTCTCCCTAACTAGCTAAGGCCCAACGTGAGGGGCCTCCCATCTCCCTTTGAAATGAGATTTGCATCTCTCATCTTCCATTTAGGAAAATAATCTAAGAAGTAATCATCATAATTCTAAATTACAACAGTTATTATATTTAAGATGGCTATAATTTAACCTAAACATAATTAGCATCATAACTCTCTTAATTTACACTCATCCATATTTCACAATCAATCAAAATCATAATCATTTGAAAAGTAATTAACGGTTATGATTTGAAGATGATAAATCATCATTTTCATAGAAGAAAGACAATAAAATTTAGATCCTTAAAGAAAAATCCATTTCCTTATTTTGCAGTCGAAATTGTAGCTACTCTTTGGTCTGACCCCCTTTTTTTGGAATATTTACTGAAAGAACTAAACATTCGATATGAAATTTAACACTTGAACTATTTTTTCTTACAACTTACCAAAATTATCGTACCAAACTATTCAAACTCTATCTTTTGATATAATTATTTTTTAGGTCAAAGTCTTCATGAATTTAGTTTTCATCATGTCTCTTTACTACTAGGAAATGATAGATTTATTTGGTCAAAAATGGTTTTAGATTTTAGTTTTCATTAATCTAAGCACAGTAAAACTCCTGGTAGTGAATCTATTTAGGACTATTTATATCATGTTTAAGGCATCCTTTTTCTCTTTAAAAAATAAACATTGTTCTTCTTCAAGAATTAATGTTTTTTGTATAATATTTATATTTACAAAATGATTAAAAACGAAGAGGGTGCACAAAAACTTAATGTGATAAATCTACTGCTTGCATACAGTGCCGGTGTAGCGCTGTACAGGTTGTTCCTATAGGGATCTAGGGTGTTTTTGCATTTTCGCTAATCCTATTATTCTAACGGACTAACAAAGGATTCTAATTTGAATTTGAGTTGTTCTAATTAGCCTAGAATATAGAATCCACTAGTTTCCAATCATAAATTACTTCTATTATCTTTTTCCTATCATAAAAATTTGATCTTTTAGTTTTAATTTTTACTTAAAGTGTTCTGAGTATGTGTTGTCAAGTGGTGTGTAAGTATAACACATCAAAGATACGACTTTGCATAAAACAAACTAAATCATTAAATAATTCGATGAAAAAGATGAAAAGTAACGACCCCAAACTCTAACTAAGTATAGGCTATTAAGAAATTTAATTCAAGTATAAACTATTAAAGTATTAATCTACGAGTTGTTATATTTTAATCTTTTAATTGAAAAATCTTATCTTTATTATTTTATTTAGGAAGAAAATATTAGAGAGCAACTATATGATGGATTTCTAGTTTCATCTACATCCTAAAACTAAACTAAATTAGCTACTCATACTTATAATTAGTAAGATCATATTTTTATTCATAAAAGCAAGAAGATCTAATATAGAAAGAAAGATTAATTTAAACTAGAAAGTAATTAGAAGAAAATTACCTAAGAAAAATTGATGAACAACAAAAAATATCTTAGGAATTTAGTATGGCAGTCGTCACCCCTTCGACAAAATCCTAATTTTATTTATAATTACGAGTACGAAATTATATCCTGATGATCAAGATTAAGGTTAATCAGGAACATTCCTACTGAGAACAATTAACGATACAAACGAACCCATTTTTCTATTATATAAAAAAAAAAATCAAGAAAGTAAAACAAAAAATGAGTTGTCAATACTTTATTTATGAGTGACAATTCATTTATGGTAACTTGGTTCATCCATTATTATGATCAAAAGCATTCAATAAATATACATTTGATCGAAAAACACCATTTTTTGTGATCATTTGCCCATCAAATTAATAATAGTAAAGTAAAGGGATTATTGAGAATATAATAAATCAAACATTAGACGGATGAGCACAAAGCGAGTGTTTTTTTTTATAATTTTTTAATCATCAACATTATAGCAAAATTGTAAACCATGTTGAAATAGTTTGGATCATTTTTATGAATGATTTAAAGTACTTAAAATGGATTGTAGCCCATGAAATTTTTTGTTTTAAATTATTCGAATAGCAAAGCGCATACCTCATGCATTCAAACTTTATGGCTTAAACAAGTTAAGAAGAAAAGGTCACAAACCATTCTAAATATAGTATAACTCGTATTTTACCAGCACCATAGATAAGTCATCCCAAAAACATTCTCTATCTCTTTTTAATATAAAAGGGGAACAAATTTATAATAAAGAGTAATCAATTCCAAGTACATCCCTATCCCCACCAATAATCAAGTATATTAACTATTAGTTTTTACTTTTGCTAGTATTGAAATTCCTTTCCACTGCACTTGGAAGTAGTAGAAGTAGAAAAGAAATTTAAAATGTAGCTTTCAAAATGGAAGTAGAAGAAGAGAGTTATTTTTTGGTTTGTTTACTAATATTTGGAAGAATAAAATGCATTGGGAGGTAAATAAAATATTATTAAATTGATTAAATAAAACTATATTTATAATGTTTTATTAGGTTTTTATCTATAAAGTACAACTCTGAATAGTAATGATAGCAAATAAATAAAAAAGTAATTTTGTACACTGTTCCTCTACTTTCTAAATCCCTTTACAGCAAAAAGTATTAGGAAGAAAAAATTGCATCGCCAAATATGAAGTAATTTTCTATTTACTTATTTATAAAACAAACACTTGAAGGTGTGAAAGTAACTTTATTTATACTACTTCCATTTTACTTCCACTCAAACAAATACATCCTTAAATAAAAATTTGGAATTTTTACATAAATATCCCTTACATCTTTAAAAATTAGAATTTAGTCCACCAAATCTTAATATTTATAATTTAGTCCACAAATCCTTTAAGTTACCACAATTTAGTCCCTCAATCATATTTTTGGTCCGAATTTTCCGTTATACCCCTGAGTTACTTCACTTTAGTCATCTCTTCCCTCTTTCTCCTCCCTGCCTCTTTTTATTGGGTTCCCCTCTCCATTCTTCTCCTCTCTCTCTTCCCTCTTCTTATTGGATTCGCTTGAGTTACGTCACTTTAGAGATTAACTGGAAGAAAAGAAAGAGAGGAGAAGAATGGAGAGGGAAACCCAATATGAGGAGGAAGATGGAAGAGATGACTAAAGTGAAGTAATTCAGGGGTATAACAGGAAATTCGGACCAAAAATATGATTAATGGACTAAATTATGGTAACTTAAAGGATTTGTGGAACTAAATATAATTATGAAGGTTTGGAGGACTAAATTTTAATTTTTAAAGATGTAAGGGACAGATATGTAAAAACCCCTAAAATTTCTTTAGTGAGTTATTCTAGTCCTAAGATAATATATATATATATATATATATATATATATATATAAAGCTAGCATATAACGATAGCCCCGCATATAGAGTCTTATGCGGGGCCTCCCAAGCTCGGAGTTCATTTTTGGAGATGTACCTTTCTGAATAATTGCTCCAATGACCTTGGTAAGCGAGCAAACAATGTGCCAATATTGAATGAGGTGATCTCTATTTAACATGAGTGCTTCCACGTTTGAGACCTTTCACTGATTAAATCTTGCCGTTGCGCGATCTGGGTACTCTTTCTTTTCTTCAAGAAACCTAGGAAAAATTCGATTTTTTGTCTTATAATTTCTTATTTATCGACTAAATATTTCTATTTGGATCTGATAGCACAAGGAAGGGTATTTCAACTTGTATTTCTTGTAATTTATCATTTTTTTTATTTCGATTTATATTCGATAAAATTGACTAACGGGCATCGCTGAAAATGGTTTTTTGTGGAATTTTGGGAAGGTGGCTCGATTTGGACGCAGCAATGGTGAAGGACACTGAGTACTATGATATATTGGGTGTGAGTTTTGATGCTTCACCTGCGGAGATCAAGAAGGCTTATTACATTAAGGTGACAAATTATTTTTGAATTTTACTTGAGAAAATTTTTTCTTGCACAGTATCAATGCCGATAGCTCAGCGACTAGTATAGAATAGAGATGGTAGTTGATGAATGATGAAATTATTTGCTAAGATCAATACTTTCTTTTGTAGGTTAATGCAATATTTGAATTGTCATATGTTTAAATGTATGATTTCACACCGGAAGTGTTTATCTCGGTGCTATATAATAGGATTTCTTTGTTGTCTAAATGTTATCTTTTGCTTTTCATTAGAGAATGTAGACTTTAGCTCTTTTAACTGTATGGATAATGTAGAAGGCCGACTAATCTGTTGCAGGTTGCATGCAAACTCTAATTATTCAATTTGTAAGAGGCTAATGAACATTTAATGATTTCATTTGTTATATATTTTTTTTAAGCATAAACGGTGGGAAATCCCCCGCATCTCATTAATTAGAAATTAATGAAACAGAGCTACATATATAGTATATATATCTAATCCCTCATATATGAGTGGATATTAACATAGTTATAACAATGCCTAAAGAGAACGACTAATGCACTTACAAATCATCAGAAATAGTTTGGATCTACAGCTGCTATCCGAGTCTGCTTCTTGAAATGCTTGTCCTAATATCTTACCGTTGCTATCCATCCTTTTACCCTGAGCATGTCCATAAGAGGTCATTCCGATGAGGTAATCATCCAGCAACGGGCGTCTCTTTACAGATTCAATTAAATTCCCGGCACTCCCCACAGGGGCTTTGCCGCAAGCCATGTTAGCTTGCTAGGTTTGACCTAATTTTGTTTTATGACACGCATCCGCATCTGATCATAGGCCGTACGCTTGCTTTTCTTTCTCTCCCGTATTACTAACTTCCAACAGCACAGTCCATGGCCAACCAACAGTCGGTTCTTAAGGTTTTATCAGTATTTTCAACACTCGGTCATGGGCCAATATGGGCTTCACTAAACCCCACGTATGCGACTGAAAAATTCAAACTTTCTTTCGTTTGAATTTCAAATTCTTCAGTTTTAGCCCTTGATTCCATCAAGTTACATGGATCCTACATGATATCATGTGATTTCAACCGTGATTTCGACTTTGTAGTCTTAACTTTAGCCATGTTCCCATGTCAACCTAGCCTATATTTTCAAACTTCGTCACATAATTAAACACATGGGTCCCATGTTCTCTCTCTTCCCCATGAACCCACATGCCTCCTTTCCTCATATGCTTCAGCTTAGATTGCCTAGACCATCCTTTTACCCACAAGATATCCCATTTTTAGACACGTGGGTTTTACGTGAATGCACATGCCTCCTCTTCCCCGTGAACCAGAGAGGCTCGGTGGCTTCCCCATGAACGGACTCACGGTCCCCACTCCATCGGAACTCGTCCTCTCGCAAAGCCGGAGAAACTCCAGTTAAGATCCAGTGATCCCAAATTGTCCTCTCCATTCCCGCGGTCAGCACCGACAAAAACTCAGCGAAGAATGGAACTCCATCTTCACCATACTCTGGCGCTAGTCTTTCCCCCCTCCACATATCACGAACGAACTCACGGCGCCCTCTCTACTGGAACTCTTCCTCTCACAAAACCGAAGAAACTCTGGTTAAGACCTGGTGATCCCAGATCGTCCTCTCCATTCCTGCCGTTAGCACCGGCGAAAGCCCAGCGAAATATGGAACTCCATCTTCACCATACTCCGGCACTAGTCTTTCTCGTCTCCATGGATCACAAATGAACTCAGGATGCTCTCTCCACCGGAACTCGTCCTCTCACAAAGCTGGAGAAACTCCGGTTAAGATCCGGTGATCACAGATCGTCCTCTCCATTCCCGCGTTCAACGGCGAAAGCTCAACGATGACCAAAATCTTGACTCCATCGCCGCCTGCCTCACTTTTTTATTCCGATCGTGATGGCAGTCATCACGTCGGCCCATTCGGCGTGGTGACGAAGCTTTTCGTTTCCTTGAAATTATCGTTCTCCTTGACTTTGGATATTAGGATTTGGATTTTGAGAGGAGCTTCGTTAGGGAGAGAAGCCACTTCGAGTGGCGGTCCTCCCGTTCTCTATGCTTAGTGAGAGTCCCTCCGGCGATCACCAGAGAGAGTGGAACAGAGAAGAGAGGAGCCTCAAATTCGTGCTCCCCCACAAGAAAATTTGTCTAGAGGAGATCTTTATCAATATGAAGAACAGGGATTTCATGGACAGAGGGTTCACACCTAGGGTTGTTGATTTCGTTTGCTGTATTGAAATGTAACAGTATGGTGGTTGATTACTTTGATGTTTACTGAAAGCAGTGCAATTGGAATATAATGTAAGACATATTGGCTTATGTAATTGCTCTGAAGGAACTAAATGCCATTATTATTTCTCCATTATTTATTTGTTTTTCTCTTGGATTTCTGAATCAGAAACAAGTCATGGGTTCCATTCTTACTTAATTCTGTCTTGATGGGAGAATATGAGTCTCTCCTATTCCGTATTCCTTGCCTTATGCAAAAATAAAATAAAATTAAAATTAAAATACATGTCCTCCTTATCTGCTTCTTCATTTAGTGGGTTTTTAACTGCATCGCCATAAAATGGTAATATATATTCTTATATGTGTGCACGTATTGAGCCTGTTCGTGTCCGTGTGTGTGTGCGCGTATTGAGCCTGTTCGTGTGCATGTGTGTGTGTGCGCGTATGTGTGTGCGTGTGTGCATGCATGCATGTTTTTCATTTTTGGTCTACACTTCCCTAGGAGCTTTAGGACCATAGATCTTGGGTTCAAGGGTTCGCTTGTTCCTCCATCAAGTGGTAAATGTTCGGTTCACATAATACTATTCATTTTATACCCACTTAATGGAAGGGCAAATGAACCCTCTGAAGCATGATTTTTGTTCGTAAAGAATCTAATGAGGTGTAGGTGGAGATGGAGAGGACTGGATTCTGAATTGTTTGAAAAAAAGGTTGTTTTTTACTGGCAGCGAATAGTTATGCATTAGGTGCTTTATATTCACTACAATTTTTTGACTAATTGCATTTGCAGTAACATGAGCTACTTGGTATCTGTTATCCAGCTTCTGAGGACTATTACTTGTCAAGTTTTGTTCGTGAGCTTATATTGTATTATACACGCTTATATTGTATTATACAAGGATTGAGATGTCATCTATGAATATCCCTAGATTTGTTGTAATGTTGACTAATTTTCATCCTCATATCTTTAAAAGTTTTTGGTTCATTTTACGACTTACAAGATGAGTACATTTACCAACCAATGGATATTGTGCTTTTCCCCAGTCTCCGTGTTTATTTTTGTGGAAATTATTTTTGTAGGCAAGGCTTGTGCATCCTGATAAAAATCCTGGAGATCCAGAAGCTGCTAATAAATTCCAGGTCTGTAACATGTGATTAGCTTTAACATTGTGATATAGTTGTTTGAATACATGTTTGAGTACATGCAAACTTTTGTGAAATTCTACTGCAAACTCCAGATTAAATTTTGCATGGCTTAGTGTTAAACTTGATGGTTAGTCCACAATTCATCAGCTTAAGCTTTTGTGTAAGGTTAGTAGGATAGTTGGGAAAGTGTTGCTAATGGAGCCCATTGTCGCAGTGGGTTTCGGTATACCGAAACGGGTCCAAAACCGTCCCAAACCCGTTGTTATATAATATAAATATGGGGTTGTGGAGCTAGGATTTGGGCGAGCCGAAGAAAAAAAAAGGAGCCGAAAGAAAAGGAAGCCGAAAGAAAAAAATTAGGCTGAGATTTTTTCTCTTCTTGAGATGGCTGGTGCTTTTGGTTGTGGCGGCCTGAAGCAAAGAAATTATTTGGTTGGCAAATAATTTAGGTGGCTGCTGGTCTTTGTGCTACAGGGTTCGGCCTGAAGCAAAGAAGAGAAGAGGTGGCGGCTGGTTTTTCTTGCGTGTGGCTTTGAAACAAAGAAAAGGAGTTGCTGTTATTGTTCCTTGTGGCGTGGCGACCTGAAGCAAGGAGCAAGGAAAATTTCCTTTGGATTTTCGGCGGCCAAAGCAAAAAGGTAAATCACTGCAATAAGAGTTTAGGATTTGATCTCAAAATCTTGTGTGATTTCTTTGTAATTTCTCTTGTGGTTGAGAACTAGAAAAATTGTAATCCTCTTTTGATATGTGGAAGTTTTTCGATCGTGTCCCCGTGGACGTAGGCACATTGCCGAATCACGTTAAATATGTGTGTTCTCTATCTCTACTATTTTTCTCTTCGGTTAACTATTTGATTCCGCTGGTTGTTGCATTAGTATTATTCCGCTATTTTTTACTAACAATTGGTATCAGAGCCCTGGTTCGGGTCAGATTTCACTCAGATCGGTATTGATTTTGAGTGGAAGTTATGACGGAAGATAGGAAGGGAAAGATTGAAAAATTTGATGGGACAAATTTTCAATGGTGAAAGTTGCAGATGGAAGATTATTTATATCAAAAGAATTTACATCAACAACTATTTGGAGAAAAGCCAGAAAAGATGACAGATGAGGAGTGAGAATTGTTGGACAGGAGGGCTTTGGCGCAGATTCGATTGTGCCTGACAAAGCAGATTGTGTTCAACGTCTCGAAGGAGAAGTTCACTTCAGGTTTGATGCCAGTGTTGGCTAAATCTTATGAGAAACCGTCTACTTCAAATAGACTGTTTCTAATGAAAAAGTTGTTCAATTTGAGTATGCCTTCTGATAGTTCAGTTGTTAATCATTTGAACGAATTTAACACATTATGAGCACAATTTGAATCCTTAGATTTTGTCTTTGCTGATGACATTAAAGTTTTGATGTTTATGTGTTCGTTACCGGAAAGTTGGAGTAATGTTGTTATGGCTATCAGCAATTCTTCCAATACTGCTCTTAAATTTGATGATATTGTGAGTACAATCATGAATGATGAATTGATGAAAAAGAGCATGGTGAGAGCATAGTTTCTACAAGTACTGCTCTGTCTGTTGATAATGACAGAAGGAAGGAAAAAGGTAGAAGTTTAAGCAGGGAGTCGAAGTAAAGAGGGAGATCAAAATCTAAGGGAAGTTCAAAAAAAAGTTAGTGTATTGATAATGTAAGACAGAGAGTCATATGAAAAAGGATTGTCTAAACAAAAACAAAGGAGCGAATGTGGTGAATCCAAGTGAGGAGTATGATGACTTGTGCTTGTCTGCTCATACAGAATCGAGATCAGATCTGTGGTTTGTGAATTCAGGGGTTTCGTTCCATTGCACTGCTCGCAGAGAATGATTTGAGAATTATATCTAAGGTGATTTTGGACATGTGACTGTTGGTAATGGGTAGGAATGCAAGATTGTCGGTAAAGCGATAATTCAGTTGAAGTTGCACAATGGTGAAAAGTTGCTTTTACAAAAGGTCAGGCACATACCAAATTTGAAGAACAATTTGATATATGTTAGCAAGCTGGATAGCGAAGGTTATCAAATCTCATTTGAGAGGAAATAGTAGAAGATCAGCAAAGGAGCAATGGCAGTAGTCAAGGGTGAGAGAGTGGGAACTCTATATTTACTCTCAAACTCGGTGGATCACGTTGTTTTTTTGGCCACCATGAAGAATGAGAAGGCTACCTTATGGCATCAGAGGCTCGGTCACTTAAGCGAAAACAGCATGAGGGTATTGCAATCCAAAGGTATGTTGACAGATATGAAAGATGCTAATTTTGATTTCTGTGAGAACTGTGTGTTTGGAAAGCAGAAAAAAGTTAGCTTTATGAAAGATAGCAAGGAGAAGAAAATTAAGAGATTGGAGTTGGTATATACAGATGTATGGGGGCCTTCTTCGGCAAAGTCTCCTGGAGGTAATTCTTATTTTGTCACTTTCATAGATGATGTAAGTAGGAAAACATGGGTATTCGCACTTAAGCAGAAATCCGATATCTTCAAAATCTTCAAGGTATGGAAAGCTCTTGTTAAGAATGAAACATGCTTGAAGTTGAAATGTCCGTTGTCAGATAATGGTGGGAAATTTTGCAATAAAGAGTTCGATGACTATTGCTCTATCCACGGGATCAGGAGAGTAAAGACTGTATCGAGGACACCGCAGTAAAATGGAGTGGCTGAGAGGATGAATAGAACCATTTTGGAGCGAGCTCGGAGTATGAGATTACATGCAGGTTTGCCTTTGCAACTTTGGGGAGCCGCTGTAGATACGGCAGTCTATCTGATCAATAGGAGTCCAGCTAGTACTTAGATGGAGGAATTTTAGAGGAGGTGTGGTCTGGTAAGACTGTGAATTATTCATTGTTAAAAGTATTCGGTTGTATAACATATGCACATGTGGATCATGAGATGAGAAAGAATCTTGATTCTAAATCTCAGAAGTGTGCATTCATTGGATACGGTGGCGACAAATATGGTTATCGCTTATGGGATTATGAGCATAACAAGATAATTCGTAGCAGAGATGTAGTATTTAATGAGGGCTGTATGTATAAAGGCCGAATGGAAAGTAAAAGTGAGAAAGCAGTAGAGAAAGAGCACTTGGAGCTGGATGAGCCACAAGATGGGATGGATCTCATGGATTAAAGAAAGGAAGAAATACATACATCTGAAGGAGAAGAAATGACTATACCTGAGAATACACAAGTTTCAGATGAGACCGAACAAGAGAGAGAGCCACTAACTGGTAGATGGTTCCAGTACTTCATCAGAAAGTGTTCCCACTTTGAGGATGAGCACGAGGATAACGAAGCCAACCCAAAAACTTTGTCTTCCTTTATATCATGTTTTGTATACTGATGCAGGTGAACCAGAGAGTTACCAAGAGGCTATGCAGGATAAATTTCGTCTTAAGTGGGAGCAAGCCATGCGTGATAAGATGTCTTCTTTGGAGGAGAATTACACATGGAAATTGGTGAAACGATCGGAAAAGATGAAAGTATTGCATAACAAGTGGGTATACAGGGTAAAACATGAGGTAGGAGGGACACAAAAATTCAAGGCTAGATTTGTGGTGAAAAGATACGGTCAGAGAAAAGGTATTGACTTCAATGAAATATTTGCACATGTTGTCAAGATGACTTCTATCAGAGCAATACTGAGTATTGTGGCTGTGAAAGAATTGTATTTAGAGCAGCTCGATGTGAAAACTGTTTTCCTTCATGTTGATTTGGAGGAGGAAATATACATGGAACAACCGGAGAGATATGAAGTTAAAAGAAAGGAGAATTGGGTATGTCGACTGAAAAGGAGTTTGTATGGGTTGAAACAAGCGCCGAGGCAATGGTACTTGAAGTTCGACAAGTTTATGTTGGATTCGGGTTTTGCCAGAAGCAATTCAGATTATTGTGTATATCTACAAAAGTTTAAGGATGGTAACTTTATTATACTTTGTATGTAGATGATATGCTTGTGGTAGGTACATGCATGAAAAAAATCAATGATCTGAAAAGGAAGTTGACAGAGAGATTCTCTATAAAGGACATGGGTGAGGCTAAACAACTTCTTAGGATACAAATTACCTGAGATAAGAAAAATAAGAAATTGTGGTTATTTTAGGAGTACCGGTAACTACAGCTCTTGGTGGTCAGTTCAAACTATCAAAAGAGTAAGGTACTAAGACAAATGAGGAGATGAGACACATGGAGAATGTGCCTTATTCATCGGCCGTTGGGAGTTTCATGTATGCAATGGTGAGTACAAGACCAGATATTGCACATGCAGTGGGAGTAGTGAGTAGATTCATGAAGAACCCTGGGAAGGAACATTGGTAAGCGGTGAAGTGGATTTTTAGGTATTTGAAAGGTACTTCAAAGTATTGTTTATGTTTTGGGGGTGATAACATTGATGTGCAAGGTTTTGTGGATTCGGACCATGCGGGTGATAGAGACAATGGCATGAGCATCACAGGTTACGTTTTTACTGTAGGAGGGACAGCAGTAAGCTGGGTTTCAAGATTACAATTAATTGTTGTTTTATTTTCGACAGAAACTGAGAATGTTGCAGCTGCAGAAGCAAGTAAGGAATTTATTTGGTTGCAGCGATTGATGAGTGAGTTGGGTTTTGATGGAGTGGATTGCAGGTTGTTCAGTGACAGTCAGAGTGCAATTCATCTTCCTAAGAACTCGGCGTATCATTCACGGATTAAACATATTCACTTGAGATATCACTTCATTAGATTCTTATTAGAGGATTGCTAATTGAAGTTGGAGAAGATTGAGAGCAGTAAGAATCCTGCAGATATGTTGATAAAACCGGTTGATGGGAAAAAGTTGAGCTATTGCTCAATTTTGGTGCATTTGTGTTGAATGCTGAAATTGGGACTTTAAACGATCGAGGTAAAAGTTTTGGACACTAGGATTATCATGTACAGAAATTACAATTTTTGCAATAGGTCTCCAAGTGGGAGATTGTTGCTAATGGAGCCCATTGCCGCAGCGGGTTTCGGTACACTGAAACGGGTCCAAAACCGACCCAAACCCGTTATTATATAATATAAATATAGGGTTGTGGTGCTAGGGTTTGGGCGAGCCGAAGAAAAAAAAAAAGAGCCGAAATAAAAGGAAGCCGAAAGAAAAAAATTAGGCTGAGGTTTTTTCTCTTCTTGAGGTGGCTGGTGCTTTTGGTTGTAGCGGCCTGAAGCAAAGAAATTATTTGGTTGGCAAATAATTTGGTGGCTGCTGGTCTTTGTGCTACAGGGTTCGGCCTGAAGCAAAGAAGAGAAGAGCCGGCGGCTGGTTTTTCTTGCGTGTGGCTTTGAAACAAAGAAAAGGAGTTGCTGTTATTGTTCCTTGTGGTGTGGCGGCCTGAAGCAAGGAGCAAGGAAAATTTTCTTTGGATTTTCGGCGGCTGAAAAAGCAAAGAGGTAAATCACTGCAACAAGAGGTTAGGGGTTGATCTCAAAATCTTGTGTGATTTCTCTTGTGGTTGAGAACTAGAAAAATTATAATTCTCTTTTGATATAGTGGAAGCTTTTCGATCGTATCCCCGTGGACGTAGGCACATTGCCGAATCACGTTAAATTTTTGCATGTTCTCTGTCTCTACTATTTTTCTCTTCGGTTAACTATTTGATTCCACTGGTTGTTGCATTAGTATTCTTCCGCTATCTTTTGCTAACAGAAAGCCCTTCATTTATTAAGATTTCTAGGCACTCTTCTAGTGAATGTCTTGTAAATGTATTTCGGTTCATTGGCTTGTAATAGCACCTTGTAGATGAATGCATTTCCATTTCACAGATCTTATCATCTTCTCTCTTCTTCAACTCCTATTTTTGGAGAAATTTGGAGATTATACATGATAATTTTCTGGACTATCCAACCTGATATTTTCTTTGGCTGCAAATCTAACTTTTAAGTTTGATGTTGCTCTGACAGCCAATACTTGGAATCTGCCAAATAATGTTTTTTCAAACGTCCTTCATGTAGAGTAATGCTTAATGGCTAACACTGTTTTGATGGGAATAAGCTCGAGATTTAAGACTATGCTAAGACAATGCTACGAGGGTCCTCTGCTTTCTCGTATTCTTTATTAATGCTTTTTGTCTCCAATTGATATTCTGTCGTCAGTCTAGTTCTAGGTGAAATACAGTCTCTAATATTTGGGAACATATGTTTCAACAATCTAGTATCTTTGTAACACTTGTACCTATCTTATCTATCTCCTTTAAAATAAAATTCAATCCATAACCTTTTTTCCTGAAATCTTATGGTTATGCAATGTTCTCTAGTAATAAAAATGATTAGAGTTACTTAATTGAGAAAGCAAAATGCTTGATCCTTGGTTATTCGCTAAACTTCACAAAGTACTTGCTGGTAGTGGGCGTTATAGATTCATTATATTATTTTTTGGTTTTTAATACATAGGATAAACAGCCATAAATGGTATATATGGTTGGCAGTGTCTAGTTCATGATTTCTTTTGACCTTCTTTTAAAAGTTGCTGAATTCTTGCAATTTCCTAATATTTGAAAATTTCTGCTGATGCCACACATGCCTTGAATTCTAACCGATGCACATATTACAATAACGATATATGCGGGTCTCCGGGAGAGCCAGCTTTGCTGAGAAAGTGAACCACGAACAGTTGTTTTACAAATTATGTGGGATTTGCCACTAGAGCACTACTAAGAGGTGTTTTTAAAAAATTGTATTGGATGCAGGCGTAAGCTGTGTAACATTTATTTCTAAATAAATAGGTAATCGTACTTATTTTTCCTTTAATATATTTCATTGTTTTTGTAAGTTATAAGAAGGCTTGGATTCCATGCGATGGCGCCTCAGCCCTACATGTAGTATCTCCACCTTTTTATTAACACTGAACATAAATAATGTGGCCTTTCATTGTGAATCGGTAATACTTGGCTGGTTCACTGGAAAACCCAACTCACCGTTGTCTACTTACATCATTTGTGTTTGGGAATGGGGAGCAACAATATGTCATTGCTGGCACGTAGTGATATATATTGAAATAAAGTTCTTTTTGTTAAATTATGAAAGAATTGGCACTTCAAACTTTATACAAACTTGTTATAGGGTCAAGGCAAATCTTGGATGACCTAAAATTTGTGCACTATCGTAATGGTGTTAAAATCATTTGCTAAAACGAAGAAATTAGTTCTCATAGTACCTAGCTATCATTTGCATTAAATAAACAATAAATTCTGTATCCAGTCTGTGGGCTTGCATTTGCAAATACACCCTCTTAAATAAGTATTTATGTCCTTTTACTTTACTTCTCTGGCTCCGTTGATTTTCTCCAGTAGATTTAAATAGATAGAAAAATTATTCATGCTTGTGGTTGCATAGACATACTGGTAATACGTGACAGGTGGATATGGGGGTCAATTGATTGTTTATTTAGCCTTTTTTGTTTCTTGCCTCTCCTAAAATTAAGGGATAATTGTATTTGAGGAGTTAATTATAGGGGGAAAATATAGAAATAGATAAAAAGGTAAGATGAAAATAGCCACCTTCTTAGGGAGATCTGAAGTAAAATAATGTTTTGAACTAATTAGTTTTGAACTAAAAAAATAATATAATATTTTGATATCAACTATTCATTATAAAATAGTTAAAATTAAAATTGGGACACTTGAAACAAAATTTTCAAGAACCAAGATCATTGTTTCTTATGCTTAAGTCAACATGATATCTAGCAACAATATGATCAGTACATTATTCATTTTATATTTATTTTCGTAAAATTTTATAACATGCAAAAATCTTGGCCCCATTCCTAAAAGGTCGTGGCTCCGTCACTTGTACATGATATTGCTGATTGAATCATTGGTTTAATCCTTGATGATCATGTAGTTGACAGGATGGTACGATGTATTTATCTAGTTTGAATGAGATTTAATGTCGTTTTTACTACATATTCCATTGCATGGTCATGTGCTTCTTTTTTTTATTTTTTAGGTGCTTGGAGAGGCTTATCAGGTTTTAAGTGAACCTGGGAAACGCGAGGAATATGACAAGTACGGAAAAGAAGGCCTTTCTCAGTAAGTTCACAAACTTAGGTTGAATTGTACTATCGTCTGGGCAATGGAATGTAGGTATTCAATATGATAGTGACATCTTCCTATTTCTCATTATAATCCGCTAAGCTGCAGCTTGCTGGAATTATGTTGATATTGGCTCTTATAATTTTTTATAGTTAGCTTCTATAATTAGATTCAGAAAACTAAAGAAAGATGCTCATTATGTTGAATGTTGTGGTATAACACTGCCATGTGTCAGGGACACCATGATAGATCCTGCTGCTGTATTTGGGATGCTTTTTGGAAGTGAATACTTTGATGATTATGTTGGTCAATTGGCTTTAGCAAGTGTGGCGTCTGTAGAAATAAAAGAAGAATCGCAACCAGTGGAAGTCCGGAGGCTGAAAGTTCAAGAGAAGATTAAGGTATCTTGCATTTGATAACAATACTATTATTATTTCTTTGGTGCTTCAATTCTTGTAAATAATCCCATTCATAATTTGGAAACTGTATTTCTCTAAATTTTTCACATGATTTTTTTTTTTGAGTGCCAAGTCTAGCTTTTGCCAAAGATCTAAAATAACCCTAGCCACCTTCCAACTTCCATCATCCGGGTGATTACACACAGGAGTGAGTATTACCATCTGGCTAACCTGCTTCTTACCTGAGAAGTGAATATTGAATATTCGCCCGAAGCAGATATTTTTTTTTGAAATCAAAACGGTGAGCTAAAGCCTCCCGCGTTCCATTAAAGCGACTTTAACAGAATATACAGAAGTGTTCATAGACTCCTATATAAGCAAAAGTGGGTTACAACATAGATCACTATAAAGTACACATTATATAATACTCAGAAAATAAAATGTCTCGCTGCTGCAACTATAAGTACAGGCGGAAACATCCACGAAATCTAGTCATCCTCCTCCCGATCAACACGAGTCACATCTCCCGAACCAGCACCTGACGCTCTTTGTGATGACCGTGGAGCACCTGTGGTAGTATGTCTGATGAGAATGTCGCGGGAAGTCGTACCCGAATCTCCAAAAGCTGTTACCCACAATAACATATCGTTAGTAATACAATATAAGTAATGGTCTATGCAATAACATTTATTACTAAAAATTCTTCTGTTTCTTTCCAACCATATGTTCCAAGCTATAGCAGTCGAGGCTATCCTAAATTTATCTGGTTTTCTTCCCATGGACTGAAATCTCGTCCAAATGGACGAAGGATTGTCACATCCAACCTGGATGTTATTCCAATTAGCAACTTCTAACCATATCGTCTTGGAGAAGGGGCATTCCACCAATACATGCATTGCAGTTTCAATATCCGAACCGCATAGAACATATTTGCTGGGACCCTACTAGCCCTTCCGTTGTAGATTATTCCATATGAGAATTGCATTCTTATCTACAAGTCAGAGGAAATTTTTTATTTTTAGCGGGCAATCTGTCTTCCAGATATAGGCTGCCATACTGGATCTTAACACCCCGTCATTGAGAAAACCATACATCGATTTCACCGAAAAGATACCGGATTTGTCCCATCTCCAAATCGGGTGATCTTCGCAATCGTTGATCCGTATGTGTTCTACCAAGTTTCGTATACCCGGCCATCCCAACCTTGTATCATTTCCTAACCTCCATCGCCCTCTCCTCTAGAAACTCGCAACCGTATCCTCCTTTTTGTGGCGCGCCTCGTAAGCCTTTAGAAACGAAATTTTGAGAGGTACTATATCACATCATATATCCTCCCATAAGGCTATGCTATCACCTTTTCCTACTTCGAACCGAAGCAGATATTGCTTGTCTAAATTTAGTCATGTTAATGGCATGTTGACAGTGCTAGAAGTAAATTATAACTTTCTTACCTTTGTACATGTCTGCTTCCTTCCCTTACTCTCTGTTAATTCCGCTCCCCTCCCTGTAATTAGATATACCTGTTCCATAACAGAATGGTGAGTGATAAATAACTAATCATACGAAATTTAGTTCTTAAATTACCATATTAACATGCACAGTTTGCTTTTCCAAGTACAGGAATTACAAAGAGAAAGAGAAGGGAAACTCATTGAACATCTTAAGAAGCGTCTACAGCCATATGTTGATGGGAAAAAAGATGAGTTTGTAAAATGGGCAAACTCTGAGGCCACTCGTTTGTCAAAAGCAGGTAGATCTATTTTTTACTTACCTCTCTGCAATAAAATTTTTAACTTCTGACATATTTTATATGTACCATTTCAATCATTAGCTTATGTGGATTCTACATCTCATTTCTTCATTTTTACTTTTTCTTTGAACCACTTGGCATGCCATTTTTTAATATAAAGTTTTGGGGTGGGCTGGTGGCACTGAAGGTTGACCTAATATGAATTGTTCAAAGGGACTATAACCCAATCTTAAGTAATTGGCTCAAGATCTGTTTGCTTCTTGATGCATGAGTCGTGACAAATTGCTGATGGACTGCTTTATTTTTGTCTTTATAGATCTGTGGTCGCGATAAGTGAGTGGGTTTGGTATATGATTTTTGCCCATGTGCTTCTTTTTTTGGTATATAATTTATTTACATTGCAGTCTTGGTATATACTATTTACGGATGTGCAGTTACTTTTCCATTTTTACAATATTTGTTCGAAAGTGCAGCCTTGTTAGTATACACCACATGATGTGCACTAATATTCATTAATTATCTTGTGGCTGGTGAATGCTACTGTTCACAAAATGGAATAGACTACTGATATAATTTAGAAGAAATTAAGGTGATTGTACTTCATATATTAAATAAAAGGGAGATTACAAGAAGGAAATATATGGTTTATTAATATCTCCCCCATAGGTGTAGGAGTCGGGTCCCAGGTCCAGAACTTAGTTCCTCTTCCTGTGTGATAGAAATTGGGACCTCATAAAGTTTAGGGGAATCCATACACAACCTCAGGTACTCATTTACTTTTGCTCTCTCCAAACTCCGTCCAATTTATTTGGGTTTATATGCAAGTTTAGATTCTTGTCTTTCTTTAACATTCTACATTTTCCCCCTCTTTTTTATTTTAGAAATTTAAACTCTCATGAATGCTAGATATTTAGAATTAAAAGTTGTGAAATGCAACTACACCAAATTTATTGTGTTGATGGTTTTTATGATCAACAGTATGTTCACCATCAAGTTTACTTTGACTTCCAAATTGGTTTGATATTGGGTAGTCAGGTCTAAATTCCTTGACAAGCTTTGGGTATAAATCTAAACCCTAAAAAATCAAGTACTTATTTGATATGAAAACTACAAGCAATCCTGAAATCTCTGGTCTATTAAAGCTCTTTATCTTCAGATCCATTGCCATGCACACTGATTGATATCCAATCCCAATATCTTATTAATTCATAATATGACGAGTTCCTATCCACCTGGAATAGGTGTTATGATGCTTTTAGTCTTCCTTTCAACCACGAACTTGGCCTGCCCATATCGTATTCCATCTCTTGCCTCCTAGCTGGTGGAGGTCCATCAGATCTTCCTTTGAGATAAGTATTCTCTTCAAGGAGATTTTATGATCTATCACAACTGTCTAAAACTTATTCTATCAATTATAATATTCAGCACCTACGTTGGCTTACTGTACTTCAAGGGGGCATTTATATTTTTAATTGTCATCTGAGCCTGAGCTATATCTCAAGTGCGAACTAGCACTAGAGCCAGTGATGAAAATGGGATCTTTGCAAGAGCCAAAGTCAGAACCACAATCATAGCCAGATCCTGGGTCAGAGCATCGACGTAGGTCCTTGGAGTCCAGTGTCAGAGCACTCTCTTTTTATTAATTGATACAAGATTGTAGGAAGGGAAGAGATTTGAGGAAAAAAATAAGGGACCCAAAAAACTAAAAAGGAATAGAAGGAACTCAACCCTCAAACCAACCAAGGTCTAATTTTTAATCAACAAATGTTCTCAGTACAAATAATCATAGTTATAGAGTAAACATATTCCTTATTTCGATAAACTGAACTATAATTGTGAAGATAAAAATCCTTTTCAATCGAAACTTCATAAAATCCAACTTAACTAAGATCTTCTCACATAAAGATAAAATCTTGAATCCTGTTCAAACTTGAACTAATCGATAGATCCTGTTAATTTAATGTTTAGACTTTAGATAGTTCCATGGAGGCTTAGTGATCTTCGATGAGTTTCACTGTACTTGGATTCTCATCAGTTGTATTGCTTGAGAAGACTAGAGAAGAGCATTTGTAAAATAAACAGACGGAGAGAGAATTTTGACTCCAAATGATATTTAGAATTAGGACGATGGAAACATGATGTAGCATCGGAACTGTGAGAATAAAGAAGGGTATTTTTGGCCTTGATGGCTGAGAAATATCTTACACTAGCTAATTTTGCTACTTAGGACCAATGTTTTGTCACTACAGCGATGTTGAAGTGAATACTATTCATGCGCAACAGAACCAATGCAGGATGGTTAAAATGGAGTCCTTTGGGAGAGAACGTGAAGACACGAAGGCAAAATTAGGCTTTATGGTGGAGATTTTGGTGGACTGGGAAAGAACTAGGTTTGATATAGGAATCAAAGATAAAATGATTCAAGCCTCGTACCATGGTGAATCCCTCACCAACTCAGGCAAATCACTTGCAACGATATTTCAATAGAGATTAGAATATCACAAAAATGGTAAATAATTCATCAATCCCTGAAAGCCTCATATAAGTATATAACATCTATTTATTATCCAAAAGACTACTTGCACAACATGTGCCCCAAAATAAAATAAATAGAACACTTAAAGTCCAATAAAATACTTCAATAGCTAAAACTAATCTCTCTTACAAAACTAAATCTTCCATGCTAGATCCCGATCAAAATGTAACTGAAATCAATAAAATTGAATGGAAAATTTTATTACACGTCGATATGGCAAAACATGCTTTTTGGGTTATATAGAAAATTATGAAATGACTAGAAAATAAGTTTAATTGCACAAAGAGAATGTCGAAGGTATAATTGGATGAGTGGAAGCATGCTAAAAGATGGGAAAATAAATGAGTGCACCCATAAAAAGTTAGAGATAGCTTCAACTGAGAACAAAATGAGACATAATCTGTCGAGATGGTTTCAGATGGGGACTAGAAATGATAGAAACGTAATTGTTTTGAATGGGAAGGAGTGAAGGAACTGTCTACACCAAACTTGGATCCTGGAGAAAAAGGTATATCATAGTGTCATGTGGGCCTAAACTTGGTGGATTTCACCCTGCAAAAGGAGAAATATCATCAGATGTTTATCTTATTTCTTAGGACCTCTGAAAGTTTAGCACTTGACCTATAATATGTATGTGCCAAAAGTATTTGGTTTGTGTGCAAATGGCATAAACGCACATGTTCAAAAGTGTGTACTTTGGGTTTGTACCCATCCAAACCAGAAATATCATTAGTGTAGACTAATTGTATTTTTTTGAACAAATCATGTAGCATATTTTGAAGCTGTGATGTTTGGTAGCACTTGACACACGAAAATATATTTCTGCAAATCCATTCTTTTCTGCATGGATATTCAAATGTGTCAAATTCTTAAGTCATGTGGCTTTCAAATTCTTATAGCATGTTACTAATAATCGACTGATGGAATTTGAGCTTGATCCTGCCAAAAAGTGTCCAACATGACCTATGAGATGTATTGCAAGCTCTTAGGTCCAACAAATTGTTTATACTATTGTTGATTGAGCTATCTGGGATCACCTCTAATTGTTCGACTGAGTGGTAAGGTTCAGCTGAAGGATTTCCTAAGAACAGATTCTACTTAGTGTTCTCGTACATTCAATATACTATTTAAGTAAATGCTACAAGCCTACGAGTAATATCATTATTTTTTGATATGTAGCACCTTTTGAGTGGTTTAATGTGTTTACACTGATTTCCATCCAGCATCTCATGATGTTTACTTGTTGCAGCTTTTGGGGAGGCTATGCTCCATACTATTGGATATATTTATTCAAGACAAGCTTCGAGAGAGCTTGGAAAGAAAATTATCTTGATGGGCGTGCCCTTTATCGCTGAGTGGGTTCGTGATAAAGGCCACCATATCAAATCACAAGTAAATGCAGCTTCAGGTAATATCTACTACCAAGCTTCGTGTATAACAGTTTCATGTATCAAGCAGCACAGTAATCATGTTAGAGTTGTTGTTCAATGCTAGGTGCTATCTCCTTGATTCAGATACAGGAAGGGATGAAGAAGTTGGATGAAAGTGAAAGCAAGGAAGAGAATTTGACGAAAGCCTTTGAAGAGAAAAAAGATGCAATGCTCAACTCTTTGTGGAAAATTAATGTGGTTGATATAGAGTCAACTCTGTCCCATGTTTGTCAGGCAGTAAGTTTTGTCGAGCTTTCCTTGCAGTTATTAATGTGAATTTACTTATAGCTCTCAGAAATTGCTACATATTTTATTCGGTTCTTTGGCTTATCTTTTGTCTTGGAACCAATGTTTAAAATAGCGATAACGGTAACGTAATGTTTTGTCTTTGTTAGGTTATGTCGCATATAGCGTAACGCTTAACGTAGGTTATGCAATTTTCTATTTATTTAATAAAAATAAATATAAAACAATATAAAATAATTTTTATAAATTAAAAAATAAATTTAAAATATCAAAAAAAGAATATAAAACCATTTTGTAATACATAATCTATTCAAATATTATATTAAGTTTTTTCACATATCTTCATAAATTATATCAAGTCTGCAACCGTAATTCCATTTATCATTTAAACAAGAAAGCAAGATTCTAATTTTTTTATTTCAATTCTAGTTATTAGTTATTATCATTGTTGTAATTTATATTTTGTAATATTCAATTTATCTATTTATAATTGTTAATTTCAGTTCAGTTAAAAATTCAATAGAATCAATGAGTAATTTTCAGCAACCGGACGAGAAATACAATAAATGAATAAGAAAACAAACTTAAATTAACAAGTTAGTAATTTCACAAGCAATCAAACAAACCAACAACTAATTAAGTAAAAAAATTACAGCAATTTGCTAATAATCAACAATAATATATAAATTACTAAAAAAATAATTGTAAATAACATAGCATAACGTAATTTTATGTAACGTTATGTAATATAACGTAAAATAACGTAAAAAACGTACTGTTACGGTGCACTGAGTTATTTCCAGTTGTTACGTAACGTTGAGGTTCCGTTAGGTTACGTAACGCAATATAACGGGTTTCATAACGCGTTATTTTCAACATTGCTTGGAACAACTATAACTGTAAAGTATAGTGTATATTTTGTCTTAGTAGAGACTCTCATTTTTGGAACATTTTTCTAGGTTAATGCATAGTTTCTTAACTTTAATCACGCATTAGATGTGGTAGTCCATCCTAGTCACCTATTAGCCTTCTAGTTTTTATGCAATTCCCTGTGGTGACCATTAACCAGACAATTTAAAGGCTTGACCGACGTTGACAAGAACCCGTAAAGACTTGGTTAATCCTTTTTGTTTAGCCTTCTCGTCACGTTGTGCTCCATTTCGCCGAGCAAAGGCATTGTGATGACGTTATTCATAGCTTCAGCAAAGTTTTCCATTCTTGTCTCTTTAATCATAGTTACTTTGATTGGCATTATTGCAATAATATTAATTATATAACACGTGTCGAAGAATGTATTCATATTATACTACTGTATGGTTTCTTTGTAGGATTCACTGTTTTAATACATTCTTCTAGAATTGTTTGTTGGGCTTGTCCGCTTGTCATTGTGACAGATAGCATAGATGCGCTAAATGTGAGAAAATTTCTAGCTTGCTTGTATAATTAAACAAGCTCAAACAGCCTAATCCTGAATTCAGCGTGACCTCTGTTTGTGTTGCATATTCTAGAGCCAACTCTCCACAAAATAACTTGTCTGGAAAAATAGAGAAAATATAGTCAAATGCTTAGATAAATCCATTTTTTAAAATATATGCTAATGAAATTTTATCTATGTGCTTGTTTGATGAGCTTTTATCTATGGTTCAGGTTCTCCTTGATAGCACTGTCTCCAAGGATGTGCTTAAGCTAAGAGCCAGGGCACTGAAGAAGTTGGGAACTATTTTCCAGGTAGGTGTTGTTTTAATGACCCAATACTTCTGCAGTAGTTTTATCTTAGACGAGCACTAGTCAAGTTGCTAGTGTCAAGTAGTATCTGGGATTGCTAACAATATAACTTGTGACATAAGAGCTGATGTATAAGATAAATGAGTTAATCCCTTTTTCCACTTTAGTTGAATCCATTTTATAGTTGTAGGCCTGTAATGATATCTTATCTGCTAAGTCAACCCAAATCTATTAATGTGGATCTGAAACCTGTGTGTGTGTGTTATATGTGGGATTACAGTTGGAGGCAAAAAAGTTAGTAATCCCTTTTTTTAAAAATCATAATCTCTACCTTCTTAGCTTATTTAGGATCAAATTTCACAGGTTTAGAAGTTCATTTGTGCTTCATCAAGTGGATACAAGATGTATCCATCGATAACCATTAATTTTGAGTCTACTTGATAGAAGATCAAATCAAAACTAAAATAAAAAAAATTGGGTATGAATGAACACTAGGGGGTTGAGAGCATAATCCGGAAGCAACTTTTTAAAAAAAAAAAAAGAAATATTGGATCTCTACCTTCTTAGCTTATCTAGGATCAATTTTCATAGATTTTGAAGTTTATTTGCCCTTTCATCAATTGAATACAAGATATATTCACCAAAAATCGTTAATTTTGTGTCTACTTGATAGAAGACCAAATCAAAAACAAAACCCAAAAATTGCGTATGAGTGAATTCTAGGGTGTCGAGAGCATAACCTAAAAGAAATATATATATATATATATATATATATATATATATATAGGAGATAGTGGAAATGAACTGCAGCTCAAATAACTTATATGAGTTGTCAGCTCATTTCCATTATTTCCCCCTCCCCCCACACCCCCCCCCCCCCCCCCCCCCCCACCAAACACCCCACACACACACACACATATTTGTGCATGCATTGGTGTATGTGGTCGTATGCGCATGCACGCGCATGTGTGGGATTACGGTAAAAGAACTGCTAGCTCATGTAAGTTACTTAAACTAGCGGTGAAAAAATAGTAATTTGTTTTTTTTATCATCGCCTCCACCTCCTTAGCTTCATTGGAATCAAATTTCAGAGTTTTAGAATTCATTTGCCCTTCTATCAGTGGATACAAGATGGATTCATCAACAACCGTTAATCTTATCTACTTGACGGAAAGCCAAATCAAAAACTAAAGCCTAAGAAAGTGGGTAGGAGTTAATCTAATGGGCTTAAGATCATAATACAAAAAAAAAATTGGTATTCTTTTATAAAATAGTGATCATAATACAAAAAAAATTGGTATTCTTTTATAAAATAGCGGAAATGGACTACAGTGCGAGTAACTTACATGAACTGTCATCTCATGCCAGTTACTTGTATATGCATGCATACATATATAAATGGAAAGTTCTAGATTTAGTTTCTATTCGTGAACAAGTTTGATTTTAGTTTGTGTGGAAAACAAACTCAATTTCCAATATTCTGGCCCTATCTGCTGAAATTGTGACCTTGGTTGTCATTAGCATATTTGAACATTTTTATTACCTTTCAGGGTTGCAAAGCTGTTTATCGGAGAGAGAACAGTCTAAGAGTCGAACCCCATACCACGAGTGAAGATGCTACATCATCGAGTGTGAGATAAGCAAGCGAAGACACTTCCACGGCTCCATCTCCCAAGATGTAACTTCAGTTAGTTACTCGTGTTGATTCTTTTTCTCTGTCATGGTCTCCGATTTCTTCATCGCTGTAATTTATGTGAACAAAAATTCTCATGTTCGATCCTAGTTTCTTTCTACATTGCTGTAATTTATGTGAAAATAAACTTTATTATGATAATAGCATGGGAGGCTGAAATGATTCTGATTCATAGTGTGTGCCTGTGTGGTGATTTGTAGAGATACATAAATGAATACATGATAAGTTTCAGAGATTGATCATGTACTGTTCAATATGTTATTTGTATGATATCGTATGGGTTTAAGATGAGAATAAAACTGAGTTTCGAGGAAATTACTAAAATTTTGTTTCTGTATTTGGTTGCAGAAAAGGTTGGTTCCATGCAAGTTGTACAAAGAGAGGTAAATGTTTGATTTGATGTTGTTAACAGATTTATGGTTCAATATACCGTTGATCTTGATTATATAATTTAAATATCTTTTGACATTCTGTTCAATTTATGTATCACAAAAACAATATAATATTTTCTTTTACTAGTACTAGAAAATTGTATTCTCTTCGTATTCTGCTCCTATCTTTCAGATTGTAAATATTAAAAAAAAAAACTCTTTGGAAGAAGCAATTCATATGGTTCGATCATTTGCAAAGCAGACGAGAGGAGCTTATCAACGTATATGATAAGTTAAAAAAGTAAAGAAAAGATCGAAAAAAACGTGAATAGAGGTGATGAGTGTGATAAAAAAGTAAAGAAAAGATCGAAAAAAAGGTGAATAAAGGTGATGAGTGTGATTGATTCGGCATTATTTTCTTTTGGTTCTTCTAGGCTACTCCAGGTACTTGGGATAAAATGCTTTAAAATGCTTAGTTGTTGCTGTTGTAATTCATATGCTCTCATTAATTTAAAACATTTCACTCTTTATCATTCTAAAATATCATTACAAAAGATGTAAACAAAATAAAATCACCCTCTCATCATTCTAAATCATAATTATAAAATATATAAAAAATTCTATGTGCAAACAAAATAAAATTAAATCTAAATAAAATTTTCCAACCCTAACTAAATTTCCAATCAAATCTTATCCTTTTATTATCTCCATTAATAATTATATATTATACGAAACATACATCAATTTTAATATGTAATATCATGTCATTTTTTCCATCTAAACTTGCAACGATTTATCTAATAATTTGACTTCCTAATACTTCACTTTCGGTTCGAGTGCTTGGTACTTCCATATAAAAAGATATTATAATTAACTTTTTATAAACTCATAACACATAGTTTTGGGATTTTGTTGGACATTTAAAACACAACGGAAGCTGTTTCCAGCTTTTCCAATTGGAACTATTTTTTTGCTCTTAGCCGTACTCTCATGGACATTTATATTATCTTGCAAAAAGCCAAATTGAACGGGTGAGTTGTGCAAAAAGCCACCAGTAAAATTGCTCATCCGACGTGGCAACTTTTAGAGTATGCCACGACGAGGACCGTCTTATGTAACTGATTCCGTACATCCCGGCAACAGACCAGTAACTCGACCGTCAATTTTCTTTTCTTATTAAAAAAAGAAATTTCAAAAAAAGACAAAAAAATCGAAAAAAAAAAGAAAAAGAAAAAGAGAGAGAGAGAGAGAGTGACTTTTTAAATGCCCCACCCTCTCCATTCCCATCAAACAAAAACAATCTCCTCTCATTTTTATTTTTTAATTCTCTTTCCTCTGAAACCCTAATTTGAGATGTGAGAATGAGATTTCTTTTTTTAATCTGATGGCGACGTCGCTCAAGCTCGTCTCCCCCTCCAATTGTTCTCCACTTTGTAAACTGAACAGCAGTGGAAATGCGTTGCATGAGACCTTATCGGATCCGATCCGATCCGAAACCCTAGCCTCTCTCGCTCTCTCTCTCATCGGCAATCGCCTCCAGTTCGCAGGTAAAAGTTGAGCTTTTTAGGTTGTTTATTGGTTGGGTTGAATAATTAGCTCTTAACTTGCTTTCTTGTCGATTTCTCTTGTGGTTTGCGTTTGTTGATGATTTTGTCAAAGAATTGATTCTATAGTGGAATCTGATATGCAAATTTGTTCCTTTTTTTTAATAAAAAAAGAGAGGTTCTAAAATTTGATCATCTACTCCACCGTCATTTTTAAGCTTTATTTGGGTGTAATTTTTTGGAATTTGATGAACTTTTCAAGTGGCTGCTTTAATTTGTTATCTAATCCAATTTTAGCAACTCTATGAATTACTCAATTTAATTGCTTTTCCATGTAAAACGGAAATTTTATCAGACGTTATCAAGATGATGCATTTTGGAGTTGATTTCTGGAACTTAGAATATTTTTCAGTGTTTTACTGTTGTACAATTGTGTCCATTACTCAATCCAAGAAAGAATGTTTCTTTCTAAATGCACTTGCTTCCGTCATTTTTATGGTGTTATGACTAATATGCTCCCTGTTTATTTTAGCAGGATCTTGTGGAGATTTCAGGACATGATTTTATTATAGAGAGTTAGCATTATAACCATTGGACAGGCCAACATTCTACTCTAGATACTCTTGAAGTAGATTATATGTAGGATTTATTTATCTATCTAACTGATTATGGGGGCCAAATGCTGCATGCCCGTACGGGATGATATGCCCATGATTTTAAGGAAGAAATATAGACTTCCACATGAGCTTTATACCCTGAGAAATAATAGATGCTCACCTTCATGGAGCTTCCGGTGTGACAACAGGACACATATAGAGGATATTGTGGATAACCCTTCTTGGCTTTCTTGTGAATATGGAGGCGCTATTGTCCCAGAATCTAGGAGTCCAGGAGATAAAGAAATTGAACGTCTTCAGTATGGGAATAGCTCATCTGGTGCTTTTCCGACACCCAAGTGGCAGAAGTTCTCTAATGAGTTGAGCATACTGGGGAACACCCAAACTGGCACTACAGGTAAAATGATTTGAACACAAGCACAGTATTTTTCATATTGTTTACTGGGTTAACATGCTTAACTAATGCATTGGAGTTTCAATGTGTATGCATGAAATGTTTTGTATTGAGCTTTTGAACCATCTAGAAGCTGCATAAATCATCAAGGCTATATTCTTATTTGGTATCCCCAACTAATGAAATAAAACAGCTGCTTTCGTACCAAAGAAGCATAGTTGTTGCAGATTGTTCTACACGCTTCATGATGACTGCAAAATCATGAGTTACCACTCACTGGTTATATTTCTTTTCTGATAAGAAAATGAGGGCTTTACCCAATTCCCATTTTTCCCCAATGGTGAAACGGAAGTAAACTGTAATCTCTCTGTAAACAATGGCAATCAGGTTGAGCAACAATAGATGTCAGAATGTCAATTTTGGCAAATGTCAACCAGTTAAGGTTACAAGAGCAAATAAATCCAAATACCAAGTTGAATTTGATGATTGTAGCACCGGTTGGCATTACAGTGAGAGATCTGAGAAGATTTTGCTGTAGAGTGAGCTTGTTTAGTATTAATATGCATTGATGTGTTTTGTTCTCCTCTGTGTTGTATGCAAATGGTGTTAACTAATAAATTTCTTGGATGTTTCTTAATTATTCTGTTATGGAGCCAATCAATGTACAATCAGTGAAGCATTTTAGACAACTGAATGCTTATTTTTAAGTAATCTAAAATGAAGCTTGGCAATGGAAGAACAAGTGATCATGCTCTCAGTGATCTGGCTGATGAACATATAACTGTTATCGTGGCCACATTTGTGATGAGACTAGCATGAGTCTTGCGTTTGCGACTTTGCCTATTGTTTCTTGCAAAAGGCAAAACTATGATATGTAGGACACTTTCCTCGATAAAAGGTTCTAATGATTGATATCTGGCCTGACAGGCATGACTTGACACCAGCAAATGTGTAAACTGCATTTATCTGTAAAATGGGTATGAGATAATATGTGTTGTCCAGCGCATGCCCCATTTAAAATGTTAGCTGTCTTGTAGCATTCTTATTTAAAATGTTAGCTGTCTTGTAGCATTCTTATCAGTTATCTAAATAACAATAACAACAACAACAACTAAGCCTTTTATCCCAAGTACTTGGAGTAGGCTACATGAACCAAATGAGAATCATACCGGATCGATCACATTGATAATCCTTCTCCATTCATTCCTATCAAGCATTCTTATCAGTTATCTAAATAGTTCTAAATTCACATGACTAGCATATTCACTAAAGGTGGATCCCATACATAAAAAATAGTGTATCCCTCCAAAAATCACCAAATTTGGTGTTTTTTCATTTTAAAATCACCATTTCAATCACCTTCTATTTCTTATGGGTTTGAGATGATAAGATAATAATATTTTAATAGGATAGCGTATGGGATGATGAGATGTAATAATTAAAATATGGAAGATAATATTTATTATGATGGTGACTAGAACTGTGAGAAAAAATAATTTTTAAGTGTGGTAATATGTAATATTTTAATAAGATGATGATTAGGATGATGATTTTAATAAAGATAACGAAAAAAGTGAATCACCATCAGATTTCTACTAATGGTAATTCACTTTTGGTTATTCATTGAAGCCGATAAGAATACCCTTACATGTCATTGTAATAAAATTAGGTTATTCCATATTTGAATAACAACCAATACATATTTATGAGTCAAATATGCATGCGTTTAAGGGAATATACATATGTATGTTTGTGTGCACCTTTGCATCTGGGTTTTGGATGGTTATTTTGCTTGACACCTGTTTCTTGTGTCAGTGTATGACATTTGTGTCGTTTCTGCAGATCATTGGCAAAAAAACCCCATAGGATGTTCTGGGTATCCCAACTAGCTTCCTCCATTGTAACCTCCCAAGGTGTGTGAATGGACATTGTGATGAAACAAAAGAGAATTTATCAGAATTCTGTGGGTCCATTATGTAGTCATGAAGATGTGACTGACAAATTGATAATTGAGGAATACTCTCCATGTACATGCCATAGTTTTGTAGTTCTCAGATCTTGTGGTAGGTTGGTATTTTAAGGAACCGCCTTCATGTTTAAAATATCTGATCTATGCACTTAGGTCATTTCTTATACAGTTTCTAACTGAATCTCTGCAGCATATCAAAGTCACGAGGTTTAAAATTTTGACCCAATATCTGGAATCAGGCCACAGAATTAGTCTCCGGCTGCTTTCAATGAAACTTTAGTACAATTACTGGATTTGAAGCCTCTGCTATTTATTCATGGTGGCAGAACTTAACCGATATATCTCATCACTTCTACCTCTCGTTAGAAGCCTCTACTTTTATTGACATAGAAGGAATCAATTCTGAATTGTGTTCGCAAATAATATGAGTTTATCAGGTGGATACATTTGTAGGGCTGCCGCATGCTTTCTTTCATTGATGCAAGCCATGAAAGAGTTTAGGGAAAGAAAAGGAGAAATAGAAGTGTTGAAAGCGGATCATAGAGGAAGCACAAAAAGGGAGAGGCAAAGGAGAAGGGAGGGGATCATAGAGGACAATACAAGGAGTAACAGGGGTACTTTGGGTGTTTATTTATTTATTTATTTATTATCTATTTTATTTCTTGGAGAGTGGAGAACTTGAACCTTTATTGTGCTTGCTTCTCTGTCGCTATTGAGAAATTTTGGTGATTTCTTCTCTTATTTCTAAAAAACTGACCATCATAAAACCCTCATGCTGAGGTTGGTCATGAGAGGAGTGCTATGAGAACTTCTTTAAATCTTCCAACTCCAACTATCAATTTCTGGACCTATTTCTTGCTATCAATTTCCAGTCCTATTATCTTACTGAAGGAATGGCTGTTGACATGCACAAAACTTGGTCCTTTTCCCCTTTTTAATGCTTTTAAAAGGTTCCAAGGCATCAGCTTGGACACCTACTATTACTTATGATAATGGAGTTCTAATCAAGTTTCTAGTTCCTGATGGCCTCAATATTGCTCGTTGCTTCCATCTCTAATTGTGTGTTTTAATTGGATATCATTTGGCTCCTTGTTCTTTTACATGCAAAGGACGAACGCAATACAGTAGAAGAGTCAGTTCGGCTTTGAAGTTGAGTTTTGTCAACTGTATTTTTGTATAGTTAAGTCCCTGAACTGCAAACAGTTTACCCTGTACTTATTTGGTTACTTTTCATAGTTAAGCAAACTGTAGTCAGCTGCAGTTAATAACCTTCAAAACATATGCCTAACTACAGTTCAGAAAAATCCAGTCAGACTGGAGTTTATTTTCCTAACTCTGAATTATGAGAAGAGAATAGAGAGTCAGAGATAACTTCTCTTTGTATCCAAACATGTCACTCCAAATTTTAAATTGTAGGTAAGGATTTGCATATTCCAGTTTGCAATCTTCTGACTACAGTTTAAAGTAAATTACAGATAAGAAAACTTTAGTTGCAAACAAGCCTGAACTTCTTACCTACTTTGGGTCATTTACCATTTGAGGATGTCTGATTTATCCTTGCCAGCATGGGCTTATATGAGTAAATTGATCACCAAGAAGTTGGTTCACCTACTTGACATGATTTTCATGGCAAGGCTCTTGCCTGAACATACTTCTGCTATAAATTGGCCGCGGGTCTTATTTTTGGTTGGCTGTCCTCACTGTTACTTTGATCAAGAGCCAAATGTGTTTCGACTTTTGATGGGAAAACACATGGATAAATGGACCATTTCTTAATATCAAATCATTACAAAACAAATGATCAGACTTTGAAGAGTCACTATTTGTTACTAATTTCTAACTGTATCTTTTGTGTAAGATGATCTAGCTCAGATCATGCTTCATTCAATTCTATAGTACCATTGTTGGCTGGCTCCAAAAGTAACACTGTGGGAAGGGTAGTAATGTTTGGTAGCGATAGCATTTGTATAACATTTTTTAGTGTCCTAACATATCAACATGGAAAATTCATCTTGCATGTATACATAATTGCATTAGGATCTTTATTTTAGAGGAATAGTTATTAGAATTTGGAGTTTGGAGGAGCAGATGTTAAAGATTATTTACTGATTACTTTATTTGGCGAGCTTATATTTTATGTTTGAATTCGAGTATTTAATGTTAATATTCTTAACACATATTATTAACACGCTACTCTTTAGCATAATCTTTTGTGTAAAGTGGTTTCTTGGCGTGGTATTAGAGATTCTGGTTAGAGGGATTTCTGTTAAAACCTCATAATGGTATTTTAAATAAGTTTATTACCAACTTACTCTTACTTACCAAGTAAATTCTTTTTGGTGCACTTCCATGCCCCAAAGGCCTACATGTGGGAGTGTGCTGTTAAGTGTAAAGTTCTGTTTGATATTCATTGTTAGCCTGGCAAGCTTGTCAGCTTAAGCTTCTGAGCAAAGTTGTTTTCTGCGGAAAATCCTAAAATTCAGTTTTGTTTTGGGAATCAGTAAGTTGTTCATACAGTACAGCTTTTCTAACAATGAGGAACATCTTAAAACTAGTAGCACAATATTTTTCCCCCTCCTTTTGATGGACTCAGCTAGTCTGTTATCAAGTTAGGATTTGTGATGTTTGTTGGAAGATAAAGGAATGGGAAATTTAGAGTACTCTTCTCTGCTTTGTAAAGAGGATAAGTACAAATGGACTTGTCATTTCCTCAATAGGATTTCTTTAGTCTTCAAATGTGTGACGCTGCCGGGAGTGTCCTTGAAGCACTGTTGTCACTTCATCTGCATGCCACTGCCTTATGCCTGTTACGCTTGATATTAGTGTCAAACTGGACATAGGCTTGCAGATGGAACCTCATCACAAGATGCTGACTATCTACAGAGTAAGGTTTTTAATATCATCAGGCAATACCAATATTTATATTGTGTAACATCATATCAAATTTTGTGGCACATGATACATGATATATTGGTCCCATATTGCCGATGCAACATGCCCAATGTTGCAGATTTTAATCCCCTCAATGATCGGTACCAATTCTGTTATTTTAAACCTTGCTACAGAGTAATGCTTTCATAAAGTTTTCGTCTAATTCTGCCAATTTTAGGTGTAAAGCTTTATCTTCTAAAATTATTCTATCACATATGAGCCTCTGGGTTACGAAGTGTGTGTTTCATATCTGTCTCTTTGCTCAAAGTTGTTCTTGAATTTATCAGAATTTCTGTTGCAGAAAACTAGGTCTAGATAGTTCGGTTCATGCAGATAGCTTTTGATATTAATTCCTTTCCCTTCTTAGTTTTATGCTTTTTCTATGTAAAATTTATGCCATGTATTATATTCATACACGAAAACTTACTCATCAAATTAAATATTCGATGTACATACACAGTTTTGTTCAGTAAAAGGAATACCGGTTTTCGTGCATAGGGGTGCAAAAATTTCTTCCTACTGTATCTAAATTGGGAAAACTGTTTGTTTTGGTTCCCCTTGTATTTGTTCTAATTTTCTTATGCATGTAACAGATATCTCCACTGCAAGCAACATGTCACATGAGGTGTGCTTTAGTAACTAGCTCATTCTTTTCAGTTGCTATTTTTCATTTCAACTGGTCATTTCTTATTGTTCTCTTCTTAAATAACCTTGTACAGGAAGCAGAGATCACTGAGTCTTCAAGCACTGCAATGGCTTCAGATCCCAAACATTCTTCTACAGCAAAGACAGATCCTTCATCCTCTAGGGTTTGTTCCCAACCCTCTGACCCGACTTCATCATGGAAACCGTGCCCTTTGCCTGGTCATCAGTTCTCTAGGCATACCTCTGAAGGCAGGGTTCTGACCCTTGATTCCTTAAACGAGGAAGGGAGTCCCTCTGTCATTTTCTCTTTCTGCAGCAATGATTTGTCACCTGGAGAATCTCATGGTCGCGCTTCTTCTGCTGATGGCTGGTCCATATGCTCATTCTCTGAGCTCGTAGTCTCCTCTCAAAGGAACAGTAGAAGAAGCTCTCAACTATCTTCGTCTTCCATCTCTTCTTATCTACAAACATGTGGGTTGTGCTCTAAGCTATTAAAGGAACGAGTTACGTGGAAGGGCAATGAGATACCCGTAGCTGCTGTTCTGATTTGTGGACATGTCTACCATGCTGAGTGCTTGGAAGCTGTGACACCAGAGGCTTCCAAGTTCGACCCATCTTGTCCAACCTGCTCCCACGGAGAGAGCTCTGCTGGGACTAGGAATAAGATTTCAAGGCGAGCAGTTTCAGATATTGATGTTGATGGAAAGTCCATGCTCGAGCTCCAGAAAAATGAAAGCTGCATGCTGAAAGGTCCGAGGTTGGGAGCTAGCAGCAGTGGTAGGAGCTCCTTTGGTCGTTCGATTTTGAGAAGGCATTTATCTTTTGGCTCACAGTATACAAAATCAGCCCCTGAGAGAGAATGCCCGAGGAAGAAGGGATTGTGGGTAAGATACCGATAAATTGAGTTTGATGTGGTGAGTAATTAGTCTATTTCCTTTCTACCTTCGTTTTGTTTTGTATCCATTCAAGGTTTAATCTTTACGTAATTACGACCACTGCAGCGTCTGTGCTGGTCCAAAGACAATCCTGGTGGCAATTTGCCCTGAAGGCGAATCAGAGTTCAGGAGACTCATCTGAGATTTGGGAGTACACTTGATCCCCTCAGACAACTAACATTCTGTTCGATGGAATAGCACTTGATGGAGTTGGGGAAGATCTTGATACACTGGTAAATCCTCAGTCACAAGCTCGTGAACTGCGGGTTCTCATATTATTTCATTGCACTCTATTGTTGGAAACAAGAGTTTAATATGTTTCACCATTTCTCGATAAGCTTCTTGTTTCAATACACACAACGTTCACATCTAAAAACGGGGAGTTAATAGATGAAGTTCAAATTAAGTGCTCCCTGTCGAGGGTTTTCAAAATAGGTATAAATTTGCCGTCCTAGACTGTTATCTTTTATGTTAGTATGATAATGTCTAAAGCTTGCAGTTAGACATGGATTTATAGTACGAGATATATATAGATTGGAGATCATTCAATTCCTTAGAGCAGTTATAACTGCAGATTCCGATCTTAGCTAACAGAAAGCCTTGTACCTGTCGCTTGCAGTTGGATGCTCATTTTCCTGCATCATAATCACTAACTAATTTAGAGATGGAGGGTGTGATTCTTCCAAAAATATAACTAGCATCTTGTCCCTATTATGTGCACTGATTCCTACTTTTGTACTTAAAAATTTCATAACCATTTCACCCATAGTGCTTACAATTTGGAAAAAAAAAAAAACTGATTTAGTATAGAATTGAAGCTCTCTCCTTAACTTACTATTTATGGATTTATATTAGTTCTCATATTTTTCCCATCACCAACCCCCTTTTATGTTGTAGCCATGCCCACGATATTCATTCATCTCATCAATCAATCAGTCACAATATTCATTCATGTTGGGCAAAATTGGTAATGAAGGTAACCCTCATGTAGAGAATTTTTTTCATTTTTTTTTTTAAATTTTATTTTTAAATTTCAAAGCAAAGACTTCAAGAAGGCCATGTAGGAAGGGCCTATTGATGGAACATTGATAATCCTGAAATAATGAACGAAATCATTTAGTCTTAAGGAGGATTTCTCTCTTCTACGCTAGTATGGGTATGGGTTTGTTTCTCAAATTTGCATCTCAAATTATGGTCCCAAAAAGCTTTAAGCAGGCTAGCAAGTACCATAGAGATTCTACTTTTGATGGATAAAGTGACAACCAAGGAGAAACTCTCTATCACAAAATTGTTTTGTTGAATTAAGTGCCACCACGAAACCAATGAAGCCACCTTTGAAGTTGAGGGTGAAATAGTCCCTTACGATCCTAGTGGATCATAAGTGGAGCTTGCACAAACGTGCAAGAATTTTGGTCACACTGATGCCATTGTCCAACCGTAGAGGTTAATGAAGATGCACCTGTGAAGCCAATATGGGAAGAAAGTGGTAAAGCTAATGAAATTACTACCGGTATAGAAATTACAGTAGAGTAATAACAAACTTTTAATCCCCACCAAAATGGGTAACAAGGAGGATTTGGCATACAAAATGTTCCGGTCGTATGACAATATTGAGTTGGAATCAAATTTCTACTGGTGATGAAGAAAATCAGGGGATAATTTGCAAGAATATTCCCATATATATATATATATATATATATATATATATATATATATATATATATATATATATATATATATGGATTACTGTAGGTGAGCCGCCAGTTCAGGAAAAGTTACGTGAGTTGGCGGCAAAACTGTAATGATCCAATGATTTTTCTTTAATTTTTTTTAACAATCACTATCTCTACCTCTTTAACCTATTTCGGATTAAATTTTATAAATTTTGGATTTCATTTACCCTTTCATCAAGTGCATACAAAATATTTTATTAATTGAAAACCGTTAATTTTGTGTTAGCTTGATGGAGGACCAAATCAAAACTAAAACCCAAGAAGTTGGGTATGAGTGAACTCTAGGGGGTCGAGATCATAATCCAAAAAAAAATTTTTAAAAAAAATTATTGGAGATAGTGATAATGAACTGCAGCTCAGGTAACTTGCGTGAGCTGCCAGTTCATTTCCATTTTTCTTATATATATATATATATATATATAAAAGGATTTATGAAACAATAAAGAGCACAGATGAGGGTAGCTTAAAAGTTGATTTCTTACCATCGGCTACTTACCCTATATTTTAGATGATCTTATTGTCAAGCCTATCATAGTCTAGAAATGCTCAATGATTATCTCCAATATTATTGCGATTAAAAACGAAGATAAACAAGCTGAAATAGAAAAATAAAAGTCGTGATGAGAAGAACCAAGAAATCTATTTTAGCGACGGACAAGCTATTTACTGAAACCAATAGAAATTCTCGATATCATAGAGATTTATGAGTTAGGCTCACAAGCTAACTTCATAGAAAAAGAATTCAGGAAGAATTGAAGCACCTGAACTGTTTAATGCTTATATATTTTGGATTGTTTGTACATGGTTTTAAATTTTAGAGTTCTATACTCGTGATGTTCCTAAAACTGCTCTTATTTACTGTTTTTTGACAGTACCATAGGAGTGCTTATAGAGTTATCATTGAACTAGTATTTTTTTTTTTTTTTTTTTTTTGTTTTAGAGCAACGAGATTATTTTAAATTTGAAAAAAAAAAAAAAAAAAAAAAAAAAATCTCTCCCGTATCGTAGCTGCCAATTAAACTACAGGTTGTCACGGATTCGGGTTCGAATCCGGAGCCGAATCTATTCATAATCGATTTCCAGATGGAAATTGGGAGCTTCTAAAGGGGCACAACTTTTTTCCTAGTGAGCCCAGGTAATAACTCTAAAAAAATAACAAATTTACCCTTAAAAAACTTTTCCATTTTGCCCTTCCTCATTTCCCGCTCCAGCGCTCCGCTCCCGCTTGCGCTCGCGCTTCCCGTTCGGACTGTCAGTCCGAACGGGGCCTTCCCTGTTCGGACTGGGAGTCCGAACGGGTCCGGACCGTTCGGACTCTCAGTCCGAACGGGAACGCCCCGTTCGGACTGTCAGTCCGAACAGACCAGTCATGTTCGGACTCACAGTCCGAACAGGTCTCCCGTGTTCGGACTGTCAGTCCGGACAGGGGCTTGATTCGATCTGCTATTCCGGACACCTCACCCACTCTATTTATATAATAAACTGATATATCATTAGTTTATCCAATTCAACGTCACTTTACGGACTTATATTAACAACTAATTATACATTATTACAAAAATATAGTGAATGAAGCAAAATGATACAATGATACACCGACACAATGATTCACTAATACAATGATATATGGATAAACTGATTCATCGATACGCCGATACAATGATACACTACAACACCGATACACCGATACACTGATACATCAATATACCGATACAATGATACACTGATACACCGATACAATGATATTCCTGATATACAAATGCAATGATACTCCTGATACACCGATATAACGATACAATGATACACCGATACACCGATACAATGATACAATAACCGATACAATAATATAGTGAAGATTATAAATAAGGTCCCCTACGTATAAAACAAACAAGATCTCGTACAAATTAAAGAAATAAGATCAAAAACAAACGTAGTGTATATATTCCCCGAACAAAAAGCAAATAATAGGGTTCATTACAAACAAAAACCATATATTCTACAAATTCTTCAAAATGTTTTAAAAAAACAATTACACCGGTCACTTGAAATTCCTTACAACATCCATATCAATACACAACTAATATAATCTAATCACTGTCTCCTTGTTTGAAAAAACAACTAATATAATCTAATTAGGTGCATCAGGAAAGCAACGTGCGTCTTGAAACTCTTCAGTACTGATAAATCAACTGGACCTCGGTAATTTAACACATGAAGATCATCTTGAGAGCCTCCTGCATCAGTATTCTCTTCTTTTAGTCTTGCACTATCATATCTGATCAAATTCGGAGTTTCTATATTTAATTCAGTATCTACGGCCACTTCGATATCTCTCTCGTATCGGGCGTTGGATTTGTGGTCGAGATACTGCTTTCTTCCTCCTTAACGAAGTAGTTGGTCGAATGCGAGAAGATTCTGCCGGATCCATCTATGCAATACAAAGATATTTCTTACAATAATTGATTCGCATAAAAATAGTAAATTTTCTATGTATAAATAAGTATTAACAAAATATAATTTGCTACAAATATCAGATTTTTTACCTACAAGATAGTGTAATATTAAAATTTAAAGACACTGAAACCGTTCTTTGTTACTTAATCAACAATTAGGATAATACTATTAAAATTCTAAATTAATTAATACATTTTAATATTAACATCTTTAATTAGAATAAAACTATTTTTTCGCATATTTTACAACTACGATTACAATATTATATTTTCTTCATAATTATAATCTAAATATTATAAATCATAATTAACAAAAAAATGTACTCATTTAGAATTTTCACATTCTAAAATATTATCAGACCAAACAAGAAATTCTCAGTTTTCAGAGCAGTTACAGAGCAAATAAGAGTAAACTAAATGTAATAAAATTAAAATTAAATTAAATGAGACTTACAGTGAGAAATCTGAGACCAAGAGAGAGGAAATGAGGCAACGGCGAGTGGGGGGCGTGGCAGCGGAGGGGGTTGGGAAGGGCGGCGGCGGGTTTTGAAGGGCGACGGCGGCGGGTTTTGAAGGGCGGCGGGGGGGGGGGGGGGGTTTGGGAAGGGCGGCAGCGGGGGGGTTGGGAAGGGCGGCGGGGGGGGGGGGGGGGGGTTGGGAAGGAGAAGAGAGCGGCGGGGGGGGGGGGGGTTGGGAAGGAGAAGAGAGCGGCCGGGGGGGGGGGGGGGGGTTTGGGAAGGAGAAGAGAGCGGCGGCGGGGGGGGAGGGGTGGTGGGTTTGGGAAGGAGAAGAGAGGAGAGCAGGAGCGGAGCGCTGGGGGGGTGGGTTTGGGAAGGAGAAGAGAGAAGAGAGGAGAGATATAGGTGAAGGGTATTTTGGGAATAAATATGGGCTCACTAAGAAATTCTCTCCTTTTCTTAACTTAAACTGGGCTCACTAGGAAATCTGGGCTCACTAGGAAAAATCTTGTGCCCCTTTAGAAGTTCCCTGGAAATTTAGTTTTGCCATAGGATCCAAATTCGGATTGGAATAGTATATCTTTATTTAATTCGAATTCGAATTCAGATTTTGAATTCTAAATTGGATTCTTATACCCTTTTTAGTTGAACATATATCATTGTATATACTACTATAATTTATAAGTGTAAATGTCTCATATGTATAGACATTTATGACCTGATCCATTTTTGCATCCATCAGATACCATGTCAAAATCAAGCCCCTAATGATAATCTCCCTCCATATCAAATATACTTCTAACTTCACCCCCAAACTCTAATTTCCTTTCTATAGAAAAATCAGGAAAAAAAAACAAAGAAAGAAAAAAGATATAAATTAAACTTGTATTCAGGATTCATTAGTATAGGTATCACTGGCAGCATTTTATTCCTCTCCTTTGCATATTTTTGATCTGTTTAATTAGATTTTTAATAAAATGTATCGTTGAAAACAGAAATTCTTTTCGACTTTCTTGCTTTTCATTTATTTATTTTTCCATGTGATTGGATTAGTCAACTTACTAAATTTTTCTTTTACTTTTGTGCACAGTTAAGAAAAAAAAAACTTTTTTAAAATGTTTAATATTATATCATATCATATTTATATTTGTAAGAATGCAAATCTGTATCCATATCCGTTAACATTAACTATGTTTTTTACAATATTCAAACCATATCCATATCTGTTTTTTAACGGATGTAGATACTAAATGTATTATCCGTAACAATATTGTATTCATATATGTAAGGAAAAAAAAATATATATATATATAGAAATAGTATTCATATCCTATCCGGATAGGACACTCCTAAATTAGAGGTTGTTGAGGACCGGTGCTGCTAGTACTAGCCTACTCAATGATATCCTTTTCTATTTTCTCATATTAAAGTGACAAGTACATTAATCATGCCCTTAGTTAGGTTGGCACGGAAATGCTAGTATATAAAGAAATATCATTTACAGAATATAAGTGTAGAAGAAATGTATATGCTTTGTTGGATGCATAGCGACACTATGAGAGATAAAGTACGAAATGAAGATACTCATGTTAAATTAGGTATAGTTCCCCATCGAAGAGAAAGTGCGAGAAAATCACTTACGATTGTTTGGTCATTTACGAATGTGCCAGTTCGATGAGAGGAGGTTATCAACGTACGACAAGTTAAAAAAACGAAAGGAAGACCGAATATGGATGAAGGTGGTACAAACTGATATGAATTCTTGAAGTTTAAATAAGGACATATTACTCAATAAGAATAAATGGAGAAGAATTATTAATAGAATTAATATGGCGTAATTCTCCTTTGGTTTATATAGCTTATCCCAATTCCTTGGGGTTCATGCAGAAGGCTTGGTAGTAGTTGTTTATGCCATCAGCTGGGTGTTCCCATAACTTTCGGCACAGCTGTTTCATGATTCTTTCAATCACCCCATTCACAACAATCACCATTCAACCCGCCCAACACACATCAAGTTTGTCGTGTTCGACTTGAAGGCAATCGAGCCTTTCACAAGCGTCAGGTGCTGCCCGACATTGGGGAAGTAAGCGTGTAGGTGTCTCTAGGGCTTGATATCAAAAGGACATCAGCTTCGTTCATACCAGAAATAACTTGGGCTCGATGATGATAGTTAGAGATGGTAATAGATACGTTCATAAATCAATTTTTAGTCTATTCTATATAAAATTTTGAACTCGCAAATAAAATTTTTATTTTTAATTTAAAATTTTATATAAAATGGACCAAAAATTGACCCATGCATATGTACATTACTGTCACCACTGGTGGCTGCTTATAAACACTGAAGAAAAAGGACAGAATTTATCATACTCGGAGGGCGGAGAGATTGACATTTGCTAACTGCTTGGTACCAAGCACCTATTGTTTACTACTCATGGTGTGTTTGGTTGCAAGAAAGTAAAAAAGAAGTAGTGAAAATAAATAAGTAGTGAAAGTAAAATTATTTTTCCTACTTTATTTGTTTGTTTGGCCAAGAAGAAAATTAGAATTTATTTCTACTAAAATGACGTAGATCATGTACAATAAATATAACAGAATTTTCAAAGTAAAAAAATAAATATGTATGTTTAATGAAGATTAAAGTGTTTTACCGTAGTAGAAGAAATGGCATGCAGTATGCTGGACTATAGTTCTACAGTCACAAACCTTCATATAACAAGTGCGACTCACTCAAGACACCCCTTTCTAATCCTTTCCAAAATCAGCACTGTAGTGGGCACTTGACTCGAGCTTCTTCGCTTCATTGAGTTTCCTGACGGCCTGACAAAAGCACACGGCAAATTGTAAACCAAAAGATGACATAGATTCACAAAAAGGACATGGTTAATCCATACAACCTATGCCATGTACTGGCACATTTCACTGCTACGGCACTTCACCATTGAAAGTAATTGATAAAAGAGAAAATGGAAATGAAACCGAGTCAAGAAACCAAATCACTGCCCGTTGGAGGATAAGAAAGAAATTTCTAACTAATTTTCCATCAGTTTGACAATATAGAGACTAACTATAATACAAACGAGAACCACGGTGCCATAAATGATACTAGTTGTAAGAAGAGACAAACGTGGAGTGATTTGGTTTAAATCAACGTGCACCAAACAACCACCAAGATTTAAGAATCAAGCACGAGCAGCCTGATTTTAAAAATCAAGCGACATCTTAAGCCAATGAAACAATTGGTTACCATCATAACCAAAAGATAGGCAAATTACAAGCACCAGTGATGTTTCTTATCTCTTTAATAACAGAGTTTTTGGCAGAAGATTAGCGACATCTATACATGCAATTTGTTACTATGTTATCCATTACAGTTTGTATCAAAAGAATCTGCAGAGCCAATTACTTCACATTTTGTCTGAATATAAATCTAGATCTAGGTTAGACCCAAATGTATCCATGTTAAGACAAGTTACTGAAACGTTTGTTTTTTGCCTCGGTGAACAAAACACCCACCTACACGCATTTAGGCACAGGTAGGCAAATTCCAGGAGACAGGAATCAAATAACAGTAATATGGATGGAGGGTCAAAAGCACAAACATCAAATATGGCTTCTCTAGCGACTAAAAGTATGAAATTATGAGAGAATAAAATTAATGTGACGGCGACTTATGCAGTGGATACTACTAGGAAGTCAATCTACCTTCATGAAATCTTCATGGATAACATAGTCCCTTTCTGCACGGATTGCTGACATTCCAGCTTCTGTGCAGACGTTCCGCAGATCAGCTCCATTAAAGCCCTGAAGTATGCAAGACGTGGTTAATAATGATGGTGAACAGAAGCATTTTCCATAATTAAGAAAATTTCAGTACTACAATAACAAAGTAGATACTTACCTCAGCAAGCTTTACTACTGCTTCATAGTCTATCTCGCCATGTTTAGCTATACCAGCAGCGTGAATTTTGAGAATCTCCATTCTTGATTGTTCATTAGGCAATGGAATTTCAATCTTCCTATCTAAACGGCCGGGCCGGAGAAGGGCTGGATCCAGAACATCAGGTCGATTTGTTGCCATAATCATTTTCACCTGATACAACAGGGGAAGTCTAGAGAAGGAAAAAAAAAAGGCAAGAGCGAGGAAGATCTAGTAGGAGGTCTGAAATTAACTATTTTATGAAAAACAAAGAAAATAACAGACTAAATACCCAAAAAAAGATTCTTTCATTGGTTAGATTTTAGCAAAAAAAAAAAATACTAATAAGCAATTGTAATGGAATTTCCCTTCAACTATTGCCTAATATCAGTCATCAGACTCATCATTATGTTATTAATATAAAGTTAAAATACAATTTCTATTTTATTTTACAAATTTGTAATCTTATAAATTTTGGAGCATTGACAGTCAGCTAATGGCTAGTTATCAAGTATGGTTTGTGGAGCAGATAGCCTATAATCAGTTCATAACTTGACAAATTTAACACCTAGTTTTTTAATCTATCTATATAAGCCCCACTTATTCGTTGGCAGCCTTTGCACCTAATTCATGAGGTTCAACAAATTCTTAGTCAAAACTTTAAAGCATACTAATGATAAATAAACCAGATGCAATCCTCCTGCTCTTGCAAAAAAAGGATGTCTTTGATTACCTCCAACAGTGATATAGACTAGAGATTCATGCCTGTATTTAGAACTATTATTGTCTGTAAATATCACTGCTCAATATCAATGGGAACTAACACTGTTTAGATTAAGAAAAAAATTTCAATGACTTTGCTTAAATTCTGCTTTGCATAAACTTGAATGCTATTTCAGAAGAAATTGAAAAGACCAAGCAATTAATAAAATATCTCCAATGAGGTACGAGAATATCACTCGGGTATGAGGTTATGTGTCAGTTTGCAGACTCTTGTGAGCTTACAATCAACAACTGATTTCCAACCATTACCATCCACTATAAACAGAATGCATTCTTCCACAAACATTTTGGAGTACAATTGAAGTTTTGCTATGGGATTTACATTATACGCTAGAGAAGCACTAAACAGAATATGTATAGAGTTTTGTAATTGTTGGAGCAGCAAACTCGGATTCAGCAGGAATCTCATTTTTGGGTAGTACGAAGGGGAAATTTGCCCTTACAGAAGATAGCATATAATACTTAGGGTCCACAAGGAACTTCAACAGGAAAGTGGATCAACCAAATCAGATTGGAAAAAAGAAAAGGCTTGATTAATTAGTTCACAATAAATTCATGACGCATGGTTGGTAATAACTATTTCACTATAATTAACCTGAAGTAGTGATTTCTAACAAGAAATTAAAGCCATACCTTTCCCAATTGATCGAATCCATCCAACTGATTAAGCAATTCCATTAATGTTCTCTGAATTTCTCGGTCAGCACTTGTTCCCTCACTAAACCGGCGTCCACCAATAGCATCAATTTCATCCATGAATATAATGCACGGCTTAAGAAGAAGAAAAAAATTGTTAGGAGAAATCTCATAAGCATGTGAATATATCAAATAAACAATTAAATAATAAAGCCCTGTTTGATTGCACATATAGTGGACAGAATGAAAGCATTATGGTTTAATCAGTTAGATCATAGGAAAACCCAATATGACTACTATCCAAATATTTTTCCAATTATTCTCCAAAACCAAACAGAGAGAAAGCAAATCCCTGCTTTCCTATATACTCTTATGTTTTTCATAACAAAGTATAGCAAAATGCTTCAACCAGTCTTGATTGGAGACATACCGAGATTTAAAGTAATGGGGACAAATAAAAATGGAAGTGGATGACGTCTTACTTGGTGATCACGGGCATAGCCAAACATCTCCCTTATCAACCGTGCACTTTCACCAATATATTTGTCAATAATAGCACTTGACACGATCTGCATGTAATGGTATCAAAATAATCAAACAGCTTATACCAAAGAGAATGGTTTTTTTCTTCAAATAAATAACAATGCAGAACCTTGAGAAAGTTGGCATCTATATTGCTGGCAATTGCTCTAGCCAATAATGTTTTCCCAGTTCCAGGAGGGCCGTAGAGGAGTACTCCCTGTCATCATCAAAACACTTTGTTATAAGACCTGGTCACCCAAAAAAGTATGCAACTTCAAACCTATGTCCCTAAGAAAAGACAGCTTTAGTCGTGCACGGTGCTGACAACAGGCAACTCATGCACACGAAAAAAATATAGATTTATGATGGAATCAGATTTTACCTTTGGGGGTTTAATTCCTACTCTGAGGAAGAGCTCAGGATTCATGAGTGGCAGTTCAATGGATTCTCTAAGTTCACGAATCTGATCAGACAATCCACCAACTGCAGAGTAGCTAACATTACCCGGATCTTCATGAAGCATATTATAGACAACAGGATCAACCTGTATCATAAGATATAATATATACCTTGAACATATGTCGAGATAAAAATCACAGAATATACAGAACTAGATAAATGCTTTCCTATGCTCATGCTGCATGTACACGCAACAATCTGAACAACAATGATTTAATACCTCTCGCGGAAGAGCTCGCATAATGGTGAGAGTTGTCATGTCAAGAACCACACGGGTTCCAGCTGTCAGCTTCTCTTTATCCACCTTACTACGGCAACCAACAACATATCTAGGGCCACTGCTAGCTTTGACTATTACTGGAAGAGAATGAGATGATCCATTGTCTAGTTAGTAGTCAGCTATAAACCCATGCCAAAGAACTTCCCCAACTTATAGACTGCTATATTTGACAACACCAGAGTTACATGGTGCTTAAATTCTCAACAAAAAATATCTAAAAACAGCCAATCATACATCCAGAAAACCAGACTAAGCAAATTTTACTAAGTTGCATTTCCAGTAACATGATCAGCTTTAAATTACAACTAGCTAAATATTACATCAAGAATTGGAGAAATTCCACTGCCTGGATAAGCAGAAAAAAATTGTAGGTGAAAGTAGGACAGTATTTTTTTAAAAAAAATAATAATAAGAAAAGAACTGCTTATATCTAATTGTGTGCACTTAAAATTAACTTAGTAATGCCTAAATAGCATCAGAAGTAAGGCTTAAAACACCAATAATGGTTGGGTTTTGGTTCGCCTTTATTGGTATCAATATCAAGAGTTTTAGAAGTTTAGAATAGGGAATAAAGGCACTGTATGATCAATAGATGATCTTAAAACCTGATAATAGATGATATTAAGACCTGATACTTTAGGATCGATAAATATCACTATCAGCCAATACTTCAAAACATGATCAGAAGGCGTTGAAAAAGCATGTTATAACCACGATCAGATTCATTGTTACAGGAAAGCATATCATTATCAACTTTACATTTGAGAGGCTAATATTTAGTGCATCTTGAGAACAACAAAGTATGTCCCGTGTCATCACATATTCTAAATTTTATGCCACAATGCAATAAGCTTAACCTAGAAAGTCATCACGCTATTAATGAGGAAAAAATCATCATCGAGATGCAAAGCACTATCCTAAGTAAACTACATAGCACCATCATAGAAATTTTTGAGCCTGGGAAAATCTGGAACAAAGATAATATGCCTGAAGAAGCCATTGCATAAATTTTCTCGTGCACAACACTGTGTGTTTCTACATATGCTGTGCACTGATGAGCAAAGGTTCTTTTATCAAGAATCTTCCCCTTTAAATAGCAAGATTCCTTGATGATCCATAGGATATTTCTAAGACCAAGTGCATTTAGAATCCTTCGGATCATATCATTAACTAATAAATAACAAGTGAACATTTATGTAATTCAATTAATAAAAAATGTAAAGACTGCTGTATTGAAATAAGAATCAGTTTGTTGTCAGTTGTTACTTACAGCGTTCATTGTCAAGCGGTCGAAGAACCTCTCCTATTATCTGTCCAACACTTTGGAGGGATTTCAAGTCATCTTCAGTTTTTGCAAACTCCTTCTTTGCAGCTCTCAAGTTTTCTCTAACTGCAGTTCCCATATCCAAAATATTTCAGGTGAATGAAGTTTAACTAATTATTAAGCTGTAAGCCATCCGTTAACAGTCTATTAGGCAAAGAGATAGCAATAAGAAGACTGCTAACTGATAGAAACAAACATCAAATGAAGAATCATCATCATCATAATTATAATAAATTCAAGACCTATAACAGACCAATTCAAGTGATGTTTCATCTCTGAGGTGGCTGAGTCTGGCAATATCTCAAATAAAATTGAGCATGTTCTATTGTCTAAACCAAACAGAATATGTTCTCTAAAGACATACTACATAGATATGAGAAGAAATTATGCAGCAAATACACAGGATAGAAATAGGTGAAATCTGATTCCTCAGTCCCATTAAAATCATATTAGATCTAACAGTATCTCAAATAGAACCTGACAATATTTCTTTGCATAGAGTTACATTCAGTGATATTTGCCACAAAAGACTTGCACATAATCCAACAACTAAATATAGCAGTATCTGTCCTTATATCATTAGCTTCCATGCCTAATAGCTGGTTAACAGAGCTCAGCCATAGGAAAAAGAAATGAGAATAGGAGAGGTTAGGAAGAAATTCAATAGTATTCTGAAATATTATTAATCACGTTTCAAGGAATATGGAATATATCCTCTTTTTTACTAAATAACGACCAGGTTGTAGCATTTTGCTTTAACAGCAAACCCCTCTAACAGATAGTTCCCTAGGCATACATACCTACTCATAGCTAAGTCATGTGAGGTTAACTAACCATAGCACTGCCCAATATCCACGGATTGGCTCAATTTTAAGTTGATATCAGAACTAAAGTAGCTGAAAGAATCAGTTATTTCCCTTATGAATGTAGACACTAAAATAATAGTAATTGAAGACAACGAATAGGCTATATGATAGAAGAAAAGGCGAAACGAATATCTGAATTGAGTGAGATCAAGTTCGATAAAGCCTGTAAAGCAACGTCAAGTTCAAGTCCAAAATTGACCCCATATGCAGACAAAACTAGAAATACTTATGAGGGAAGGAGTTGTAAATCTCTGAATTCTCTTTCGATCAAATATATGGATAAAAAACTATGACCATTTTACTAAAGTGCTATCAGGCTGAAATTTTGTTGAATAGCAAGATGCCATCACTAACGACTTCTCACCACTGATAGTGGTCTCTCCTACGCTCCGTCATTTCCGCAAGATATCAACCTGTCATTATTGGCAAGCCTGCCATCGATAGCATTTTACCTGCCATGTGAGATTTATAGCCATGTCGGAATTTTGATGCGAATTTCAAAGAGATGACACGGCTTACTCATTCCAAATCAAATAGGAATAGTTTCCTAAATATGGTACAACTCCTTGAAGGGCTTAGATAAAAATCCTTGAAGGGCTTAGATAAAAATAAAATTTTATCTAAATATTATAATTAAAAATGAATGTGAAGATCCATTATTTCTATAAAAACTATGACTCCAACGTCAAAGAAGTCCAATTTCTTGAAAAAAAAAAAAAAAAAAAAAAACTAAAGAACCATCGAGAGAGACCTTCACATCTACATGATCATCTTCTTCGTCAAGAGCAATATCTCTACGTCAAAAAATTTGCTTATTCCTCATCCAACTTTCGTTACTAAGTTCAAGAGAGGAAGGCTCACACTGCCAAGCAATGTTTAAAATAACGATAACGGTAACGTAACATTTTGTCTCTGTTAGGTTATATAGCATAACACATAACGTATGTTACGCAATTTTCTATTTTTTAATTAAAAATAAATATAAAACTATATAAAATAAATTTTATTTTATATAAAACTATATAAAATAAACTAAAGAACCATCGAGAGAGACCTTCACATCTCACATCTACATGATCATTTTCTTCGTCAAGAGCAATATCTCTACGTCAAAAAATTTGCTTATTCCTCATCCAACTTTCGTTACTAAGTTCAAGAGAGGAAGGCTCACACTGCCAAGCAATGTTTAAAATAACGATAACGGTAACGTAACATTTTGTCTCTGTTAGGTTATATAACATATAGCGTAACACATAACGTAGGTTATGCATTGTCTCTGTTAGGTTATATAGCAATATAGCATAACACATAACGTAGGTTATGCAATTTTCTATTTTTTAATTAAAAATAAATATAAAACTATATAAAATAAATTTTATAAATTGAAAATTGAATCAAAAATTCTAAAAGAAAATATAAAAAAATTATATCCTAGTATTAATTCTAAATTTCTAACAAGTTTCACAGTAATTCTCATTTTTATCTTCATAAATTAAATTACATTCACACTTATAATTTCAGCCATCATCTAAATAAAAAAACAAGATTTTAAATTTATTTTTAATTATTATCAATATTATAATTTATATTTTATAATGCTCAATTTTTTTTTTAATTGTTTATTTTAAATTAACTGAGAATTTAATTTAATCAGCAAGTAAGACATTTCAATAATTGGAAAGAAATTATAACCAGAAAATCATTAATTGAAAAGAAATTATAAGAAGTAAATAAGGATGGACAAACTAACAATGCCACAACCAATCAAATAAGTAAAAAGCCTCAAGTGAAAAAAAACTACAGCAATTCGCTAACAATCAAAATAAATAATCGAAATCAATATAAAAATTATTGTAAATAATGTAACATAACTTAATTTAACGTAACTTAACGTAAAATAACGTAAAATAATATAAAAAATGCACTGTTACGGTGCATTGAGTTATTTTCGACTGTTAAATAACGTTGGCTTTATGTTAGGTTTCATAACGTAACATAACGGGTTTCATAACTTTTCAACAATGCTGCCAAGCTATCAAAAGGGATTTTAACAGTAATAAGATTTCTACTACCTTCATCATCTTGAATCAACCCTCATCATCTCTACTATTGCGTTAAAAAAAAAAACACGAAAGGCTTTTTGTATAAAAGCTCATTGTCGTTGTTAAGGAGAATGCTTGCATTGCCATTGTGATCTCTGAGTAAGAACCTGTTTTGAACCTGTTTTGCTCTTCTTTGTAATTTTCTTATCAAATCTCTATATAAAATTGGTGATGAATCATCAATGGGCCAAAGAGCCAATTTAGCTAGATACCCATCATCACATGTTCCCAGATTCAAAAGAAAGAAGTGATCTTTATTGAGGGATTATATTACGTACTGTGTATTCATTTGTTTGAAATGCACGAAATATTCAATCTCTTTTGTAATCTCCTCAATATTATAAAATCATTATATTATCTCATAATTTATCATTCTTGATTGATTTTTAAGTGAAACAATGAAGCTTTTTAAAATTAGTCTTGCTCCATCGGTGTGGCATATTTGTGTAAGTAGTTGGTATGATTTATTATTCTCATCATATTTGCATATTTGGTAAAAATGAACCACTCGATACTATTACTTCAAACGTACTACTATATCATTTATAATACAGACCTTAGCTCTTTTGACCTCTTCTATTATACTATTACTCCAAACTAACTCCACGCATAGAAAGACCAAAACCCTAACCAAGATCCGAGCTTTCCTGATGGGGGATAAAAAATCCATAACATACTCGAAACCCTAAAAAGAATCAATTTATACTATAGCTCCAATGCAATCAGACAAATCAAACCCTAAAAATAATTGCTCCAAAGAAAAATGGAAATAAAAGGAGTCGTTTGAAACCTGTTCGGACTCTGGACTCAATCTCCTTGTACGAGAGAAGCTTTTTTCGGTACTCGGCAATCACGTTTCGCCGGCGAGTGGCCTCGTCTCCGCCGTCGCTCATCGTGTTCTAGCTTTTTTTTTTAAAAAAATTATTATTTTCGCTCCAAGAGAGAGAACATGGGAGAGGGGAGAGAGACTGGACAAGAGAAGGGCTTTTTCTCGTTTTCTGTTTCTTATTTTATAGGTGCCGTGTCATCGAAGAAAAAGGAGTCACTAGAGGGGCACACAATTTTTCCTGATGAGCACAGTTTTTCTCTCTTCCTCTTTCGAAAAGAAAGGATTTTTGCTAGTAAGCACACTAAAACTTCTCTCTCCTATCCTTCCTTATTTTTTCCCCAACACTTCTCAGTTCTCTTTGTTCTTCTTTCTAAACCCTAGAGCCGAAGTCGTGGATGCTGAAGGTGTGGTTAGTGTAGTCGGAAGAGTCATCGCCTGTTGCTTGCCCTCACAGCTGCCAGCATTATTCTAAGAAAGTACTTGCTCATTAAGCAGGGTAAGATTATAGAACGCATCTAAGCACCAGCATTTGCAGAGCGCAAGAAGCGATTTACTGGCTCTATATATAAGTTTTGTAGTATGTATAAATGGGTGGTTGGATAAGGCGTTGAGGTGTTACGCATAGCTCTTTACTTAATGATAGATTGTGCAAGGGTGGGAGTATGCCCCCTCTGCCTCTAAATTCGCCAAGCTCCATGATCTACAAACCCAACTCATTCACATTCACCATGACAAACTGGAATTTTTTTTCCTTTTTTTTCTTTTGTATTTATTTAGATTTATTTGTGTATTGATGAAATCTGTAGTCGGAAAGGGTAAAATTTGTATACAAATTTGAGAGATGAATAAATTATTTTGTGTTTGTTGCATAATTAATTTTTAAATGCAATTATATTTTGATTTTTTCATCTGATATGTTTCTATAACAAAATTACAACATAATATTTAAGTTTTTTGTGAATAGGGGAAGAAAATGGTAGGTTTATAAAGCCGCTGCTAGGTGCTAGTACTCCACTGTGATGTCAACATGTTCAGAGACGGAATTAACATTGTTCGGGATGTACACCCCGGAATGTGAAATCTACTATCCGGGCATATAGTCCGGACAGGGTGTAACCCATTCGGACTGTCAGCCCGAACATAATTTCTCCTATCCGGGCTTACAGCCCGAGCCTGGATAGGCAAACCACTGGCCGGATTAATAGTCCAGACAATGGAGAAATTATCCGGACTGTCACTCCGAACAGTGGAGAAACTGTCTGGACTGTGAGTTTTTTTTTGGATTCATAAACTTTATCAATCCGCATTATTTCTAAGGTTTAGGAGTAAGCAAATGCCTAATAAAGTCAATTTTTTAATTTAATTTGTGAGATAATTTAATATAGGAAAATATTTGATGGAATAGTTATGGGTTTAAGCATTTTTTTTGGTGAATTGACCTGCAGCTTGAAAAGAGAAGGAGAAGAGAGATTGAAAATAGGGGTTTTCCAGTTTAAAAAATTCGATGGCAAGTTTGTAATATGAAAGAGGTTTTTAAGTGGGCTCACTAGGAAAAATGGTGTGCCCCTCTATAAACTCCCAAGAAAACATGTTGCATTCGATTTGGATTTGTGCAAACCCTGAACCCGGATCCGAAAAGGAAAATTCCAGTAATGGAACTGAAATGGACTGGCCATGTCCAGCTAGGGATGGTAATGGGTGCGTCCACGGATCAAATTTTGACTAAACTATACAAAATTTTGAATTAGAAATTTTCATTTTTAATTCAAAATTTTATATAAGGCGAGCCAAAATTTACCTCGTAGACACGTCATTACCATCCTACGTCCAGCCAACTCTAATATTTGAGATCTCGTTGGTAGGGATGGTAATGAACGCGTTCACGGGTTAATTTTTGGCTCATTCTATACAATTTTTTGAATTAAAAATAAAATTTAATTTTTCTAATTCAAAATTTTATATATAGCGATGGTCAAAATTTGAACGCATCCATTACTATCGCTCACTCACTAGGCTCCTATAATAATTGGCCCTATTTTAAACATGTTAGAATTTATTGGATAATTACAAGGTAACACACCAAAATTCTAAAGACATACTCTACTAAAACTAGTTTTAATTACAGATTTTTGTTAATATTTTTTTTAAAGACATACCCAACTAAAATTAGTTTTAATTACATATTTTTGTTAATATTTTTTTTTTAAACAAGTATACCATATTCTTAGTTCTAAGATATTAAGATTAGTGTTAGTCGGGTAGGAGTGGCAAAAGTGATGCTGGTGAACAAAAGGATGGGTGGGAGCTTTTGGGGGTGGGATAGTAGTGATCTAAGAGGTTATATGGTTTTAGGATTAGAGTAAGGAAGGAGGAAGGGTGATAGCAAGTTCACTGAGAGGAGAGGATGAGAAGAGAGAAGCGAAGAGTAATAAGTTAGGGAGAGGGGACGGGAGAGAAAAGGGTGGCAACAGTTTGGAGAGAGGGGAGGATGACGACCGAGGAGGAGGAAGGGATGGTGGGTTTTGTAGGGTGGGGGATGAGGAGGAGGAGAAACGAGAATCGCGAGAGGTGATGGGTTTACAAAGAGGGGATGAGGGGGGAGGAGGGATTGGGGGTAGCGGCAACGGATGGAGAGTGACCGGAGATGGAAATAGAGGAGGGTTTTATTTCCCTTAAAGAAGATGATAATTTGTAAGAAAAAATAAGGTGTACCTCTAGAAAATATTGATATTTTGTAAGAAAAAAATAAGGTGTACCTCTAGAAAATATTAATGTTTTTAAAAATAAAAGCATGTGCTTTGGAAGGGATGTTCCCTGGACATTTAGGGTGTGCTTTTATAATTATCCAAATTTGTTTTGTCTGTCCCAAATACAAGCCCAACTCGGTGGACGCAGGAATTTTGTCCTTGCTTTTGTGGGCTGGACTTGGCCTGTTATTTCAATATACAAGCACTCCCCCTCCTATTCCTTAAACTCTAATCCTATAAAATTTTGTTCTTTTTTTTTTCTTCCAATGTTCCCTTTATGAAGCCCATCAAGCAAGTAGGAAGTCACACACTATGAGCTTTTAGTTTAGATGTATCACCCCTTCCCAATTTGGTCGAAGTTTTGAGTTCGACTCCGAGTGGAAACTTAGTTTAGGTAATGTTGTCAAAAAATGTACGTGTGAGTTTGACCAACAAAAAGAAAAAAGTAGGAAGCCACATACAGATCAGTCTTGGCTCAAGTGATATCACCAATTTCCAATTTGCGATAGGCTCTAAGTTCAAAGTAGAATATACATATGAGGGTAATTTAAGGCTGCACTTGGTTTGAGAGAAAATGGATTCCAAAGAAAATGAAAGATAAAAGAAAAGAAAGAAAATTGAAAAATGGTTTTTCCATAATGTTTGGATAGTAAGAAAATATTTCTTTTTTCTTTTTAATATTCCTTCGAACCTAACAATATAAAATATTTTTTTTCTTATTTTCTTTCATTTTCCCTCAAACCAAACTAAGCCTAAAAATATATTTTCTTTTCTTTTAAACTTTCTCTCAAACTAAACAATAAAAAATATTTTCTTTCTTATTTTATTTTCTTTTCCTTTCCTCCATTTTCCTCCAAACCGAACAGAGCCTAAATGCTTCACTTCACAATCTACTAATAGCTTGCATACTGTAAAAAAGAAAACTTTATGACATTTATCTGCAACACAATAAGCTGTGCTTAGATATTTATTTGTTAAAAATTTAAGATAAGAAGGTACATACTTATTCTCAAACATTAAAAAAATATATATAAGAAGGTACATAAACATTAAATCCCCTCGAGCATTATGTTTTTTTAGACTTATTCTCAAACATTTATTTTTTTGAGATTAAGCGACGAGTAAGGAGCCTTCCGAGTTCTATTAATAAACCATAACAGAACGGGTTACATTAATACAAACTAGAGTGGAGTTCATAATTCACTTAGACATAAAGATAACAAAATCAAAATACAAGAACCACTAAAACAAAGTTCACTGCCTTCAATGTCGCCATCTGGTCTACTTGTCACAATCAGTTCTGCCATGTTCCTGCATGCAAATCCTCATTCTCTAGTCCCTGGTCGTCTTCCTCTGTATCCTGTTCTTCAGAAAGACACAGTTTCTCCCTGTCTGACAAAAGACCTGTCCAGAAGTGTATATCAATATATGTGTGATAGAAACATGTAAGTATGGAATGCTTCTCAAATATTTATTTTACTTAAAAAACAACGGGAAGAAAGCCTAGAAATGTTTTTGGTTTTTGCTAGTCAAACACACACACATTTTTTTAACAGTATTATCCAAATTGAGTTCCCATTATCAAAACTCGAACTCCGAATTTTTTGTAAATTGGAGAGAGATGGTGCTACGAAAGGTTTGTGGCGAAATGCTTTTTAAAGTGTGGTATGTGAACACACATTTTCATTCCCATACATATTCAATTTTTTTTGGATGTTTACAAATTTATTTATTTATTCAGAAGCAAGAAAGGAAATTCTGTAGCTCTTCGTATTTGTGCACTATTTACAAAATCTTTTAGTATAGTCTGCAGAAGTTCCTCTGTAGGATACATCGATCAGGGCATAGGCTATATCTGTTGCGTAAAGTAGATATCTTACCCACACAAATAGGCACTCAAAATAGTACCACATAAGAACTAATGATAGATAATAAAAAAAACTAATGCAAAATAAGAGATGACACAAAATTTAACGAGGTTGGCCTAAGGGAGAGTAAAAAGTCGATATTTGAAGTCCGAATTGGTCATGTTAACGTTGGATTTGATTTCCCACGTGTCGACTCTCCACGTAGATGGTTACCAAAGTTAAGTTGGTTGAGTTAACTTTGGATTTAGTTTCCCACGTGTCTGCCTCCACGTGGATGGTTGCCAAAGTTAAATTGGTATACTCACAATGAATGAGAGATTGTTAGTTGTTCATATAATCCCACATCAGATACGACAAAAAAAGTTTATGGTTTTAAATACAAAGTTGGAGTCTTGACCTAACTGCTTAAACTTTTGGGTCAAACCGATCCTCAGTTTTGTATTTAGGTCCATTCTCCCTAATAAGTGGCATCAGAGATAGGTTCGACCTTATCTATATACAGCTACATAAATTTCTCAGAGAGATCCATCAAATTTTAAAGAAAGCACATCAAATTTTTAATTAAAGCATCACAAAATGCATGAACAATGGCATCGGTAGCTTAGTGCACTGCGTAGTCCTTAGGCCAATCTAAGCCACTTACTAACTTTATGTGTGATTAAGTTTTTGTGAGTATAGATTATATAGTAGCGCAAATCAAGGAGAATATAGCGCGTGTTAGTTTAGAATATATTTAACCATCCTGAGTTGTAATAGAAGGTTAAAATTATGCCGAGGATGGTTCTCAATATTTTACATTGTGAAGAGGATCCAAGTCCCCTCTAAGGTGCCTTTATTGTAGATCTAATAGGAAACTTTAATAGGTTTTCTAGATAGTCCTAAAAAGTAGGCATGATCAGAGTTTAAGGTAAAATGATGGAAACTGATCCGAATAAATAAAACTGAACTAAACGGAAATATTTCAGTAATTTTTTTTTAGCTCTAAAATCTAAAATCGAACTGAACTGACGAATTATTTGAAAATTTTATATTTATACATAGACATATATACATATATATAAATACATATATAGATAATACATTCAATACCAATTAAAGAGATATATTTACTAAATGATTAAAGTTATAGACTTTTAAATAAATTTTATTTAAAATCAATTTCAAATCGAATCAAACCAAATTAATTTAATTTGATTTTGATTCTAATTTCTAATTGATTTGATATTTTCAATATTGATAAAAACCTAACCGAAACCTACCGACGACGACGGGCCATGGTGGCCTTCGATGCAACCGACAATGAAGGGACAAAAGTCTTGGGGGGTTCTGGAGACGGTGATAATCTTCCAAAAGAAGTCACATCAAAGAGGAGAGGGTGATGAGTGACGTATTAGCTAATTGCATGTCCTTCCTTTTAACTTGCTACGTGTAACATGAAGCCTTTGCCCAGCTATGCGCTAGTTACATGAAGTATGTCCCACAAATGTCACCACTGAGTCCTCAGGTTTGAGCCTTTGATTTTTTTTTTTTTTTTTTTTGTCAAAAATTAACTCATAAATACATTTATTATCATTTTCTAGCTGGCGTATCAACAACACCTAAAGTGAATTAAACTTAACTCAACTCAGTTTTTGAACAAATTATGACGTTACCGATTATGAGAATGCCAAGATATGGACCATAATCAAATCTCTTAATATAAGCAAAATTTACGAGTTTCTATTTGTAGTGCTATATAGTAGGACTTGTTACAATCTATGCTATAACCGATACATGCACAATCTTAAGAGTCAGTTACGGAAAATTCTATTTGCACATGACATTTTACTTTTAACGCACAGTTTTAAAACTTATAAATAATTACAAATTTGCCATTATATTTTTGGACTAAATTACCCTTATAAATCTCAAACTAAGACTTCTTAAAATTTGGAACTACAACTCATCGTCTTTTTCTTATATTTTCTCTCTAAAATCCTAAATAATTTCTTTTGGTATTTAATAAAAACACATGTTCTACAAAATCATCGATTTGATTTCTTGACCCCTTAAATTTTTTTACACTAACGTTCCTGAAAAGATTAGAAGAATTTTAAATTCTTTGATTTTATCGTGACAAGTGAAATTTGGGTTTGGAGTTTGAGTTTGAGTTTTCTTATGCAAATAGAAAATTCCAACATGCAATTAGTATCAGAGGACAAATCCATAGTACGATTTGAAGTTTTTTTTTTAGGTTGTAAGAGTATTTGTTGAAATTTATCGTTAATTAGATTTATTTTGTGGGAGAGACTTCACATACTAGTTGGGTATTAATACCGACCAGCACGTTTCTTGGTTGGGCATTAATACCAAATAAAAAATTTTTTGCTCTTAAACTAGCATTTGACTCAAATAAAAAATGATAAAAATGGAATTGGACGAGGTGATGAGTTAGAGAAAATGAGGAGGGGTATTTTTGGAAAAAATTTTGGACGTAAAGAGTAAAATGGTAGTATTTCAAAATACAAGTTTGGTGTAAAGAGTAATCATTGCGCCAAGAATAAAATGCTTTGCGCAAATAGAATTTCCCGTCAATTACTGTGAGCAAATAAATAAAAATATCAAAAGGCGTTGATCGATTTAAGATTGCTTTGTAAAGGTGATAGATAATTACCACATTATTGTCTTGAAGTAGACAACAACATCGTATCTGCATCCAAATGATACATATATATTCAAAGATTGAACAAGATTGGTCATTAAGCAAAAGCCGCAAAAGTTGATTCATTAGCTCCTTTTGTCAACATATTAACAACCCAAAGTTACGTTAACTACTCATAATCTCATTCTTTATCTAGGTCATATATGCATGCAAATCTCATTCTTTATCTAGGTCATATATGCATGCAAATAACTATTTTTTATAGATTAAACTAAAAGATTGGAAGAGGATAATGAAAGGGTTAATTACAGTAACTATCTCCGTATTATGGATGTTGTAGCATTTACATCCCATATCAAATTTTATTCGCATTTTAATCCCTTGAAACTTAATAACTATAGATGCATGCGAATAACTTTTTTATAGATTAAAATAAAAGATTGGAAGTGTATAATGAAAACGTTAATTACAATAACTATTTCATATTATGGATGTTGTAGCATGCACTTATATTTCATATCAAATTTTATTCGCATTTTGATCCCGAGAAATTTAATAGAGTTACACTACAGTTTGATATAGTCACTCAGATTAATAAAGTATACAAATTTTTGTAAATCCGAAAATACTTTTTTTTTTTTTTTTTTTTTTTTTTAATCTTAATACTAGCAACCATCCCACCACCACCCCCCCAAGACACCCTTTTTTTGGTTAGATCTAAGTTGAAGAGTTGACTAATAGTGCTTGTTACTTCTCTCCCTCTAATAAAATCCATTTGTTTGGTTTTTTTTTTTTTTTTACAATATCACCCCCTATCTTTTAGTAATTCTAGCCATGTTTATTGTACCACTATTTAATTTGATGTTCTTCTTACTTTATTTAAGTTTCAATATATCTAACCGTAAATAAAATTCGATACGGAATATAAGTGTTAAAACTTGTATAGTACAGAAATAATTATTGTAATAAAAAAAAAAAAAAGTAGCAACACCTGTTCATATAATTGTCACATACAGGGGTCAATAGAGTTGGTACTTGTGCCCCCACTCTAGTCCTTGGCCAAAGTAGGATAGGAACGTTGAATAGTTCCTAAACCACATGGACATGAGGCTAACAGATATGCCTTGAATTTGTCAATGCAATCTTGAGTCTAAGTGTCAATGATTTATTCTTCATCTATTATTAGTTCACATATAAAAATCAACACAACAATCTAAAATATCAAGCAACATGTTAGTTATGATGATGACATATTTTGGCTGATGTGTTTGTTGAAATAGATGACAAGACGTCGGGAGTAATCTAAGATGAACTGGTAAAAATATATTATACATAGTGAATGTGATAGAGAGTTCATAGTTTAAAGGTGTATATATATATATATATATATATATATATATATATATATATATTCACCAACATGATGAGTGTGTAAGTTATTAATCACATTCAAAATATGAGACGTGTTAACTCTTATGTTTCGTGCAAGGAAAAAGAATTTGATAAAATATATGAGTGCTCGAGTTCATACAATAATCTTGGTCCATCTTTTTATGACATTACCCATGCTTGGAGAAAGGAATTGAACCATGCGATCTCTTCTTTATATAACTCACTCTAAGTTTATGCACTGTCTTTACTTTCAAAAAAGTTTGTGCCAAAATTTAGATAGCGACAAAATCTTGGCGTAATCATTGAAGGTAGTAATTTAAAGCTTTTTATCTTAATACAGCAACAACTAATTAAGCTTTATGTTCCAAGTACTTGCGATGGGTTATATAAACCAAAAAAGAATCATGCCGGACCTATTATCACATCGATAATCCTTCTCGGCTCGAGCCTATTTAAGCTCAAAAGAGTAGTAGAGGTGATGCCAAAAGTGTGTCTACTAACTAAAAAAAAAAAAAAGACAGTCCGGTGGTACAAAACTTCCGTTATGTACGAGGCTATTTCCACCACTCGAATCCGTGAGCTCCAAGTCAGACGGTGGCAATCATGTGAGCTACCAACTCTTTTTATTAAATTTTATCTCATATGTCACCTTCTTCAAGTTCATTGAAGCATATGATCAATAAATAGCCCACATCCACTCTTCTTCTACCACAGTACAACACAAACAAGTTCCTCTGTCTTTGACGAGAACTATAATCAAGATCGAGATATGGCTCTGCTTTCTTTGAACTTGTTTCTAGTTCTTGCGTCGACTCTTGCTCTTGCTTCTCTCTGCTTTGCAAATTATGGACCTATAGCCAGTGGCGGCGCTCTCTACCCTCAGTTCTACGACCATTCGTGCCCGAGAGCGCAGCAGATCGTGCAGTGTGTTGTAGCGAAGGCGGTTGCGAAAGAGAGAAGGATGGCTGCTTCTTTGCTCAGGCTACACTTTCATGACTGCTTCGTCAAGGTACTTGAGAAAATTTATGACCAGAAGGGTATTTTAGTCAATTTCTTCTTTGGGTCAGGTTTAACTTCATGAAGAAATTCTACTTGAGCACACTAATTTGCTCACCGAGCTCGCCTCCTGAAGTTGTAAAAAATTACAAGTTTGGCGTTACTTTATGTGACCATATTTTTATCCCTTGGTCGGATGTTACTCGTTTGGAAACTAATCTCCGAACGATGCGAAAACAGTTTGGATGGCTAATCCCGAATCGAGAAAGATGATACTCTGAGCAAAGTGGCGTGCGGAAATAGAATTTCCCAACATCATCCATAGTAGACTCAATCTTGAATGTCTCTTTTCAATGGGAAATATTATTTGAGCACAGCACTTTGCCCGGTCAGCCCATCTCTTAAAGTTGTTTACAAGTTTACTATCAACAACTGAACTATGATAGATCTGTCTCCCGGTATGTGCAAAAACCGTCCGCCGGACTAATTCTCGACTGAGAAAGGTGGCTCACTGAGCAAAGTGTGTGCTCAAATAGAGTTTTCCTTTTCAATAATCCAGATTTGAACTGTGTAGTTACAGAAATAGCCATGGTCTCGTATGATGTTTTGTTGCAGGGCTGTGATGGGTCTGTGCTGCTGGATAGCTCGGGGACAATCATAAGCGAGAAGCGGTCGAACCCGAACCGGAACTCCGCCAGAGGGTTCGATGTGGTCGATGAGATCAAGGCTGCACTGGAGGAGGAGTGCCCTGAGACTGTGTCATGCGCCGACATTCTGGCACTCGCAGCAAGAGACTCCACAGTTTTGGTAAGGCCACTAGCTACTGAGCAGCTATATTTAACAATTAATAGGGAAATTTGTTGATATTCTGATTGAAAAAATCAAACTGCTGTCTAGCTTAGGTAATTTTATTGATTAGGCAAGACCTTTTCTTGCCTGTTTCTAATATTTAGATAATAGAAAGATAATTATAGCTAGTTTGGTACTGTTTTTTCATAAACTCTTCTATATATAATTCGTTGAATCTGTAAACTGAAAGTGGACTATGGCTCATCATCTCTAAGGACTTAATGTTATACAATTGATTTATGGCAGCTATTTTTGTAACGCCCAATCACTCGGATAGCGAAATACCGTCAGCATATGAACTAACTACAATTACTTTATAGATTTAACAATGTTCCATATAGCTAAGCACCGCACACTTCTGATTGCTGGAATTTGGCTCGATAACATATTCTTGTAGAAATATATTATCTCCGATAGAATGATAAAAATTAAAATAATTTATAAACAACGACATATTTCTTCTTCGAAAAGATTAGTTACGATTGTTTTATACATTTATGGACTCACTATAAACTGCACTAATGCTTGTCACATATCTAATATCGGACTATTGGGTATTATATATTTGGGGTGTACGTGCTAAGTATGTGTGCCTATAGTATGCTGAAATCATTCAACTCCTTCATTATTGATGTTTCTAACGTTCAATCATGGGATAATTCTAAATGCGCCCCATCTTTTTCTTAGTAAGCCCATGAATTAAAAACCAAACTATTACAAGTTTATCATATTTTTTTTTGGACCAAAAAATTTCTTTACCCAATTTACTTAGTGAGCCCCAATTTCTTAGTGAGCTTCATCTCTACGTTGCTGCTATTGTCGTTACTGTCATTGTCGTTGCTGTTGTTGCCGCCGCTTTGCGGGGAAGGGCATAGGCCGAAAATGAGGCTAGGATTGGGGTTTAGGGTGATCGGAGGAGGAGAGAAAGAAGAGGATAATTGTGGAAAATAAATGTGGCTCACTAAAAACAAAAACGTCTATATTTTAAATTTGCATGGCTCACTTTTAAAAAAGAAGGATGGGCGCATTTAGAAGTACCCTCTATCATGCCAATTGACCATTTTGCTACATATGTCCTCTTCTGCAAGTAAAATAACAAAGACACCCCTATCAATTGATTCTTTTACATCTGCAGACTGGGGGTCCAACTTGGGAGGTTCCTTTGGGCAGGAGGGATTCCTTGGGTGCAAGCTTGAGCGGGTCTAACTACAACATTCCAGCTCCAAACAACACGCTCCCCACCATCATCACCAAGTTCAAGCTCAAGGGGCTCGATCTCGCCGATCTTGTCGCGCTCTCAGGTGAACCACACTGCATCCCATGGTCCTAAACCATCGATCCCTGAGTCAAATATTGTACTATGTCAACGGTTATAGGACCCCCCATGACAATCGACAAAAATATATATCAAATATATGTGCTAATGGTTCGACACGCCAATGCTGCAGGAGGCCACAGCATCGGGGATTCACGATGCACCAGCTTCCGACAGAGGCTTTACAACCAGACTGGCAACGGCCTCCCCGATGCAACATTAGACACCGCCTACGCCGCCCAGCTGAGGCAGCGCTGCCCTCGTTCAGGCGGCGACCAGAAACTCTTCGTTCTGGACTACGTCACTCCGCTGAAGTTCGACAACTTCTACTTCAAGAACCTTATCGCCAAGAAGGGCCTTCTCAGCTCCGACGAGGTCTTGTTCACTCAGAGCAGCGCGACCATGGAGCTAGTGAAGAAGTACGCAGCGAACAACAAGCTCTTCTTCGAGCAGTTTGCCAAGTCTATGGTTAAGATGGGCAACATTACTCCACTCACTGGCTCCAGGGGAGAAATCAGGAAGAATTGCAGGAGGATCAACCATTAATTAATTGAGTTATATGTCTAAATATTGGTCTGTTGTTGTTGTTCATGAGTAATTGTTTCTTGTGTTATCGTTGTTTCCTTTGTTTTCTTTAAATTTGGACCAGGCAAATTGTTTTCTTACTGATTTTATTGTCTATGTGGAGCTAGCTCTTGCTATGCTAGGCTACTCAGTTTCGATTATTATTATTATTATTATTATTAATTAATATGATATAGTAAAACTCGATTTAATTAATAGATAAGAGTAGATTTAAGATAACTAGGATGATAACTCAACACAAAGAGTTCATTACAAAATATATATGTGGAAAAGGGGAAAAATTATTTTTGTTCACCATATTTAAAATTCTGAATTAGAAAAATATTTTTTTTTTATTTTTAATTCAAATTTTTATATAGAATATGCTAAAAATTAGCTATTAAACTTGTATATTTTTATTCCTATCGATAACTGAACAAGGGGCATCTTATATTATATCTTGAGCCGACTAGTTTAAGTTATTTTAGATTTTGAAATTGTCCATTACTCTCTGGCTGATTAGTTTAAACTATTTTAGATTTTGAAATCGTACAATATATACCATGAAAACTGTGTATTTTTCTTCTATTTTTTTGTCATAATTTCAACAATATCTGCACGGTTAAGTTGAAAGCAAAATAGCAAGAGATGCATGGGTGATAAAAGAGATGTTGCAAACTCTTGCGCATAAAAGGCATAAATATGTATAGTGATTAATTAATTCCTCCAATTTCTCAACCTCTCTGCTGCGACTTGCCGAATGTATGATTACTTGTGTGTATTTTAGCGAGAACATGATGAAAAACTTTGATTGAGAAAAAAATCAAAATTATATATATATATATATATATATATATATATATATATATATATATATATATATATATATATATATATATATATATATGGGGTATTTACTGTTTTGTCCCTCAAATCTTTATATATTATGATTTAGTCCTCCAAATCTTTATATTTAGGATTTAGTCCCCAAATCTTCTAAGTTACTACAATTTAGTCCTCCTCCCTAACTTCTTTTAATTTTTAACCTGATATTACCATTTTACCCCTCCTTATTCATTCTTTCTCTTCTCCTTCTCTCTCTTCCTACTCTCTTCCTCCTCTCTTCTCCTTTTCTTCATTATTCCTCTTTTCTCTTCCTTCTCTGTTTCTCCTCTTTTCTTCATTGGAAAAAGAGAAGAGAAAGAGAGAAGGAGAAGAGAGGAGAAATAATGAAGAAAAGGAGAAGAGAGGAGGAGAAGACAGGAAGAAAAGAAAAAATGAATAAGAAGAGGTAAAATGGTAATATCAGGTCAAAAATTAAAAGAAATTAGGGAGAGGGACTAAATTGTAATAACTTAGGAGATTTAGGGGACTAAATCCTAAATATAAAGATTTGGGAGACTAAATCATAATATATAAAGATTTTTGAGGGACAAACCAGTAAATACCCTTATATATATATATATATATATATATATATATATATATATATATATAAACAGCATGGTTTTCTGAAAGAACCAGCTAGTCGCGATTGCTGATTGGTGAGCATGCATTCAATTCAATGCTTTACCTTTCTTAACGTCGATTGTGAAGCAAGCAACATTTAAAAAAACAAATAAAGCACCATTGAAATATGGAGTGTTTACATATATGTCTCTTAAATCTTTAAAAATTAGAATTTAGTCTCTTAAATCTTCATATTTAGAATTTAGTCTCTAAATCTTTTAAATTATCTCACTTTAGTCTCCTAGCTATATTTTTGGTCCGAATTTTCCGTTATATCTCTGAGTTACTTTACTTTAGTCATCCATTTCCTCTTCCTTTTCTTATTGAGTTCTCCTTTCCATTGTTCTCCTCTCTTTCTGCCTTCCCAGTTAATCTCTAAAGTGGAGTAACTCAGGAGAACCCAATAAGAAAAGTGAAGAGAGAGGAAAATAATGAAGAGGAAAACCCAATAAGAAGATGAAGAGAGGAGGAAGAGGAAAGTGAGGACTAAAATGAAGTAATTCAGAGGTATAACGAGAAATTCGGATAAAAAATATGATTGAGAACTAAAGTGAGGTAATTGAAAGAATTTGGAGACTAAATTATAAATATGAAGATTTGAGGGACTAAATTCTAATTTTTAAAAATTCAAGTGACAGGTATGTAAAAACCCCTTGAAATTTTTGGCATCCATGGCCATCAATCAATAGGAATATCACTGTAAAAAAAAAAAAGTTTGGTTTATGTTTCACAAATTAAATCTGCATATTTACAAAATGTTTTTAATATCACAGATCTGAATGGCAATTACAGAAGACAAAGAACAAGAAATCAGATGCAGTACGCTCTTCACTATGAAAAAATAGAGTTACAGGTGTAGGATGAGAGTAGCGTATATAGTTGGTCTGCAAAAGGGTTGGTGTACAACTCCTCTCAGTCTTCACTAAACTCAACACAAATAATGGAACTACTGCAGGAATAAACTATAGACGATGGTTAAATAAATCACAATAGCACCTACATGGGTAAGATAATTTTCAGTCGAAATTTGCTTTATTTGTGAGAATTAAACCCTTTTTAAACCTTCATCATGCCCCCACATGCTTAGTAGAAGCTCAAGCTCTGGTTAGGAGAGTTTTCCTTCAAGACGAAGTCATTGTGACCACAACAAGACTGAATTGGGGTCCTAAGGACAAGGATTCTCTCTCTAATGATAAACCCAATGTAATTTACTTCTCATTTTGAAAAATATGAGAACTAAAGTTACTAAATTAATCTTTACTTCTCTTTCTTTAATTAGCCAAGAAGGAAACATAAAAAAAAAAAGAAAAAGTTAACAAATTGTAAAAGTGGACCTTTTCTTCAAGGGAAATATAAATGGTCTTTAATTTTTTGTAAGGCAAAAATTTTAAGATGGGAAGCAAGATATTATTGAACTAATTAAATCAGAATTCAGTGAAACTATCATGTGTTAATGTCAAAATTATTAGGGCGGGTACGGGCTAGGAGGGTTGGTTTAGTTTCCATTTCTGTTCGCAGCTGTGTACTGGAACATCTGAAATGAACAGAATAGCAGAATTTTCACAGACACTACACTGCACATACAGTTACATTTTGCATATCTACTGTAGCTAATAACACCATACTGTAGACAAGAGATCTCTCAAGTGCTGAATAACTTCAGAGGATAAGACTGCAAGATGTCACAGAAGATGGAGGAGTTTAGCTTCGTCATGTAGAACTAGCATACTGAGAGTATGAAATGACAAAATTGACGATGTAACTTGGTGTATTTTTACTTTAATCTTGCTTTTGTAATTAAGGCCGATGAGATCATCTAGTAGTTCTGTTATTATTTTACTAATGAAATGCGGAGGACTTTGGTTCAATGTAAACACTTCTAAAAGAATAAAAAAAAAAAAACACCCTACCAGTCGGGCGACGAGCATCATGGAGTAAACCCGGTTCGGTACCAAACCCTCACACGCGCGCGCGCACGCACGAAAGATCCCAATTTTTGGCGGGAACAGCAGCAGCACTTCCCTCCGCGCCACGTTCTTCCCCCTCCTCCTCTTCTAGTTGTTGCCCCCATCTCCTTCTTCTCATTCCCATTTCTCCAATCTCTGATCCTACCTGACCTGACCCGACCCGACTCGCGGCCATGGCCTCCGAGTTCTACTCCGGTAACTCTCTCTCTCTCTCTCTCTCTCTCTCTCTCTCTCTCTCCCCCCCCCCCCCCCCCCCCCCCCCCCCCCCCCTCCTCTAGATGCATTCTTCTTGTTATGCCGCCTTAGTTCTTGTTGTTTTTCCTTGAAGATTGGATTTTGTCATCTGGGTTGACTTCAATTCTTCTTTTAAAGATCGATTCATTCGTGCTGATCTCCTTCCATTTCTCTCCCTTCGACAATTTTTGATTTATCTCAACTTTCAGAAGGAAGGGACTCAGGGTTTTGCGAACTTCTTACTAGTTTTGATGCTCAATGTGATATCCATGGTGCAAATTTTACTTAAAAAATGTTTTTTTTTACCCCCTTCTGGTCTTTCAATAAAAGAACGGTGCTTTAGGGTTTAGCCCAATAACGATGATATTTGCAACAAAGAGTATTTTTAGTAAATTATATAGAGAATCATTAATCTACAAGCTGTCCCAATCCTTGTTAATAGAATTGATCTGTTCTTACTATCTGGGTTAGTTTCAATTATCATCCCGAAATGGGCCATCGAGCCCAATCCTTACCATCTGATTAAAATCATAGTTTCTGTTTTTTGGTGCAAGATGAAAATTTTCCTTTTGGTGTATATTTGATTAGTTAGCTAAATTGTATTTGTTTGAATTGTATAGATATTGAGAAGCTGGTTTCTGTCAAGGAAACGATCACACGATGCAGCTCGATGGTATCACAGGTTAAGGGGGCGATGTTTCGTTGTTTGATATGAGATTCATTTGAAAAAGGTCTTTAACTGACAACTGATATCCATACAGTAGTCGCATGTCGGCACATAGTCTACAGATTGGTCTCATCACTTCTTGCAAGTTACAGGCCGCAAGAAACGTCACAAGACATGTAAGTTACTAACCATATCATAAGATTTTGCTAAAAATCAGTCGTAAAACTTAGTGTATCAATTATCATTCTGCTTATTTTAAACCTGTAGGCTATAACCATACCGTTAATTTTAAGTTCATTCAACAAGGATCTTTAACCGACAAACAATATCCATATTGTAGTGGCATGTCCGTACAACCCGGAGATGGCCTTGTCGCTTGCTACAACCCAACAGTCACAAGAAAGTGACAATTGATTGTTATAGCGTGTATACGTGTGATATTTTTATTCTACAGATGATAATAACATCTTAGCATCATAGGGTGCATAACCACTTCATATGAAACAACAAAGAACAAGAGAAGACAAATTGTTTTATGCCCACTTTATATGAAACAACGAAGAGCAAGAGAAGTCAAATTGTTTTATGAACACACTCATCTTAAATATAAAGCCAAAAATGAGACAGACAATAGGAAAAACACAAGAAAGGGACGTAATTATTTTCCATCAGCTCTGTCTAATTCTGTCGACATCCTGTAAACCGAGAAGGAATGACAGGAGAGATGTCTTGGTTACTTAAAGGAAGTCCCTGCTTAATTCCCAATTCTGAGATAGATCATGACACATTGACCTCAATACGAAGCTGCTGAAATCTTCAGAACCCTGTTCATTGTGATTCCCTCCTTCCCACGAACTCGGGTTCTCTTCCTCAGCTTTCATCTCAGGAGGAGCCCAGTTCAGAACCTCACTCCTGACCAAGCTATTCCAGTTACTGCTATTACTTGAGCTATCCCCATACCCACAATTATCAGGAACGGCCAACACATTGCCATAGTCTAGAAACCCTGAGTTTGGTACAACAAAATTTTGCTCAAATTGATGATAGTTGTTAAGGATAGTCCCTGTGGGATCAAAATTTGCTTGGAGTTGGAATGTTGGGAAGGGATCAAACGTGGGTTTCACTGGTACGTTCTCTGAAGTGGGTTTTTCTTCATGTGGCTCTATGTCATCCAATAGCTTGTGGGTGTTTGGGTCGATCCCTCTTTGCCGCAGTTTCTTCTTGAGACACGAGTTCCAGAAGTTTTTAATCTCATTGTCGGTTCTCCCAGGCAAATGGGAGGCTATTTGTGACCACCTTTAAGTTTCGAATGGAGAAGACTTAAGTTTATATTTGAAATACAACAGCAAGAATGGAGAATAGTTGCTTTAGTAAGAGTGGTTACCTATTGCCCAAGATACCATGGAGGCCAATGATCACATGCTCTTCTTCTTGCGAAAACGCACCTCTCTTTAGGTCTGGCCTCAGGTAATTTATCCATCTCAGCCTGCAACTCTTCCCACACCTCTGTAGCCCTGCATTTGTCACAGACAAATATATGGTCTCATTCAATTAGCCCTGATGTAAACAAAAGAGAAGGGGAGGCAGCAAAAGAGCCTAAAAGTGAAATGCCTGCTAGTTTGGGAACAGAGCTCCAACATCCAACTCCAAATCTAGTAATGTGGTTGAAGAGCTTCTCATCTTCTTCAGGAGACCAGAGGCCCTTCCTAAGCTTCTGCTTAAGGCAGCAGGAATGCCGTCCCATTTTTTTTTTCTACAAAGAGATTGAAAAGCTCTGGGGGCTAGGAGAGGTTTTCAGACAGTTGGAAGATTTAATAGAACGATACCTGAACAAGGGGGAGGTCAAGAGAAATGAGTGCTTAAGGTTCAAGTTAGGTTGAGAGGATGGGAGAGGGGAGGTCAGAAGAGGAGAGAGAGGAACAGAGGAAGGTGAAGTAATCAAGTAGGGTTTAAGCAAGTGTTTGATGTTCTTGCAATTGTAATGGATTGGGATTTAAGGCATCTAAAGCTATAGGAGGGGAAACTTAATAGAATTTGGAAGAGGTTAGCAACAAAGCTAGGCTTGAGTAAGGAGAGGGATGTAGAGAATTTTATAGCTATTTTCATTTTTTTTTTTTTTTTTTTTTTTTTTTTTTTTGGGTTGGTTGGGGAAATGACATATAGATTTGAGAGACAAGAATATATTTATTGATAGTGCTAAGGGATGGTTCATGGATAATTCCTCTAACTTTTACTTACTCTGAATGGTCATCTAACTAATACTTACTATATGAGTACAGCTATCTCTCTCTCTCTACTTGTCCAATTCTAGATGATAGAAATTGATGTTAACATTTCAAAACTAGCTAGAGCAATCACAACTCAGGCAAGAGAGGACACAAATTCTCTTGCTTTCAATTCCTTGTAAGATATCATCCCCTGGAAGTAGCTAGATTGCCGGTATCTTCTGTTTGAGTAGTTTTCTATGACAAATGGACATGCTGATGCAATTCTATCATTTCTTTTGCTATATATATATATATATATATATATAAGAATTTCACATGAAACATAAAAACTAGAAGTCTCCCATTACTCTTTTATACCTACGAATAACTTAAACCTAGACTATGTCAAGATTAGGATAAGATGGGAAATGGAACCAAGTAATGGAAACATGCTTGGATCCTAATCCATATGCAGTGTTCTCTGTGAGTTCAGCATAAAGAAAGACATGGATGAACAATGTATCATTCTCTTTGTATTATGGGTCACTGATATAGAACTTGCACACTTTGGAAGAGTCTGAGATTGTACATGAAATTATAATTATCGATATTGTATGTTCTTTATAATAAGGTAAATGCGATGAGGTTAGGTATGCATAAAGATCTTGCATCCTACGTGAGCTTGACATGTCTCCTTTAGAAAGAAACCATCATGCTAGCTCCTCTTTCAAGTTAATGCACACCAAAAAAAGCTTATTTGAAAACAACATTTTCTAACGACCTTAATTTGTTATGTATATATAAGATACCAAGTCCCAGAAAGGTTCACAGACTTGGGCAGGAGAAGACTAGTATTACTCTCATGTCTTGTACCATCCATCAATTTTTTTCTTCTTATTTAGTATTTTATGACTACTTTTTCCTTTCGTCTCTCCACCAATGACAAAATTCAATATAGCTCGCACCGGTAGGGCTTTGACCTAGTCTGTAATATTGTATCCCCTTTCGAAGATATTTACTTTGTTATGTGGAAATCCTTTCTAAAGCTTTTGATTAGGAGTTTGTTTTAAGTTACAACCATTGACACGGTTGCAGTAATTGACACAAATCTCAAAGTCCAGCTCTCTTTATGTTATATATTTGCCTAGTAATTTCTACGGGTTTCAATGGACAGGAACTTCAGCCATCGATTCTTATGACATTATAATAGCCTGTTTCATTGAACTCTAATTGATGAAACATGGAAATAAAAATCTTCAGCCATCAGAGTGGGATATTATTAGATTGAATAACATATCAAAAAGTTTGCATACCTTTTTAGCCGAAGAAACTGTCTACATTTTCTCGTTACATATAGTTTCATGCCCATATGAAGTGGTCGTTAAAATTTCTTGCTTGATATTGAAGAAAAGATTTGTTGAAGAAATGGAGATTTGCGTGAAAACATATTGGTTTGTTGTTTACAGCAATAGACAGTGTCGAATTATTTTCATGTTTCGTGACAGTGCATTTATGCTTTTTTTAAATCAAAACAGTGAGCTAAAGCGCCGCATTGTGACAGTGCAATTATATAAAGTGATATAGACCTTCTATTTAAAATATTATTATTCATTGGGAAATTGCTTCCATAATATTGTTTACATTCTCTCTCTAGCTCGTAGACAATGTAAGTACTGGGAAATTAGAATTCTGCGCTTTATTTGCAACGTATTCACGATAAATTCAAACTGATGGACAACTGAAGCAATGCAGATATCTTTAGAATTTAGACGTTAAAACTCAAGTGTGTTTGTTCGTGGGTCATTGTATTGATACTGTGATGACTGACGTGTTGATCTCTTATCATGATGAAAAGAGAGATTAGTTATTGACCTTCTTGTTATTCAAGCTTAAAGATTCCACATCATGCATAATATCATCTTAGAAATTACCAAAAAAGTAATCAAGTGATCTAGAAATGTAGGAACCTGTACAACAAAATCTCAAATGATGAAGATGAAGAGAGTATTGCTTGCTAGTTGTTCTCCAAACAATTCTTGAACATTGACTTGGCCTAATGAGAGTTGGATTGGCCGTAATATTGCTAGTTTTTAATTAAGTACTTGATGGGTTTAGTGGAAGGTTTAATAATGGAGGGAGAGAAATTAAGGTCTTGCATCTCATGAACTCCTTTCCACCAACGCCAACTTTCATTTCTTTTGAGTCGAAATTGATTAAGAAATTAAGCATAGAGCCAGCCCACTATCCTAATTCGTAAATTACTAATTAGTTAGTCAATAATCTCTAGAGTTTATTATTATCTAGGTTGCACATAGATAGAATCAACTGGTGAGAATATGATTGACCTCTTCTCTTTCCGACAGTGGAGGGCATTAATTAATATTCGTAATGGCATCTAGGATTTGGTCATTAGTAATAAATTTATTATTTAGTGTGGAATTTAGAGCTGTTACATTACATATAATTAAGATTCTTAAATGGAACGTGAAGGGATTTCGCCTAATGTATGACTCATGAATAAGAAGTTGATTTTCTTACTCTATTATAAGACGATCGTTTTTTTATGTTCTCTCTTTTCTCCTCTTTGATTGTATAGAACTTGTGCACCACCCTATTTTTGGACCCAAGGTCTACTATAGGTAGAACCATCAATTGCAAAAATCGTTCTTGATGTAATTTTAACCGTCTATTAAGTTTGTATAGGTAGTTTAAATGTTTTTTTTATAGCATAAAATACATGTTAGTGCAAATCATGACGGGACATGATATGTAACCAGCTTAAGATCCAATACTTATTGATAAACCGTAGGACAAAACTATCCGTTGGTTTATAAGTTTAAGAAACGAGGAATTGAAGAGAGAAACTATATCATTATTAGAAGAAAAAAATTCATCACAATTATGTTAATTATTTTATATCTTAATAATTTTATATAAACTTATTTTGGTTACAAGTGCTAAATCGAAGAGCTATACAATATAAACTTATCATATAAAATCTGAGTTTTGAACACTTCTGATTTCACTTATTCATTTTTACATTAGTACACACATTTATATGGCTATGGTACACCAAATTATGAATTAGAGAAAAAGAAGGCACATATGAAAACCAATTCGAACATAGGAATGAAAGAGAAAAATATTATAATACATGTATTACATTCTTAATTTAAGACCTTAGAAGTACTCCAAAATGCTATAAAAAATTTCCCCTCTTGAGACTGAAGTCATAGGCTGATCAAGTGTCCAAATCTAATTAACTATCCAAATTAAATATCTATCATTATCGATGAAAATTAAAGAAAAGTTTTCTTTTGGGATCGAGGAGGTGTCATCAACTACACCAACTTGCTTTTGCACAGAATCGTTATTCACAACAATATGATATAATATAATTTTGACATGTGGTGGGATAGGAAAAATTATTATTTTATTTTCAGGGTTTGTTTCTTGTATGTTGCTCATATATAAATACAGTAATACATGTAATAGGAGAATGACAACTTGGGTGAGTTGCCAATAGATGTATTATTATTTTTTTTTTTCACTTTTTCTAGTGTTTAATGGATTTCATGCCGAGTTGTTTTTTTTTTTTTGAGAAAAAAAACGGTGGGCTGCCGCCCCCACATTCCATTAAAAGTGTTTTAATATAAATTACAAACAAGTAAACTATAATAAAAGAAAATACATGTCTCAACCCAAAGCAAAAGTGAATTAAAACATAAACTAGAACCTACTACATAGCTAAGATAGATTAGTACAACTCATGATTAAAATGAGGAGTACAATTGGCAGGCGACCACTGTTCCTACTACACCTCCTCCTGAGCCACTCAAGCCACCTCCTCGTCATCTCCTGTACTTGTATTCCCTTGGGGTAGCCTCAAGTTCACCATAGCGTTGGTGTCAGGTTGAGTGGTATGCGAAATCATCCCTGATCCTTTAAAGGCTGATAACCACAATAGCACATCATTAGTAATACAGTAAATATAGTGGTCCAAACTATGAACCTTATTAGTAAAATTTCTTTTATTTCTCTCCAACCATAAGTTCCAAATTATAACAGCTATGGCGGTCCTATGTTCATTAGAAGCACTACCCCTAGGTGAAAAACTCGTCCAGACTGATGAGAAGGTACCTCCCCTTAATTGGATGTTATGCTGATAAGCAACTTCCATCCAGACCCCCTAGAGTATGGGCATGCTAACATTATGTGTGGCATCGTTTCAATGGCTGAACCGCAAAGCACACATTTACTAGGGCCCTGCCAACCTGTGCGCTGTAGATTGTCCCATGTGAGAATTGCATTCTTATCCAAGAGCTAAAAAAACTTTTTTATTTTCAGAGGACATTTTACATTCCAAATGTTGGCTGCTTGTTTGAATCTGATCTCTGTTCGCAGCAGAAATTCCTTGCCTTCCTTCCATTGAATACAGCTTAGATTACAATGAAAGTGAACAAGAAAAAGAAAGAACAAACGAGAGGATTTATATGTATATCGCTCTTTTTTATAATATGATGCGGGATCTGTGTGGCAATGAGATCTATCAAGTAGCTCTTTTGGACGATCTGACGTCGAACTCTTCTCTTGAAGATGGAGACCGACTTTTGGATCTTTTATTCTCTGCTATTCACGAATTCAAGGCTCTATGCGTAACTTGAATTCTCCAAGATGCTAAAAAGATCTCTTAAAGATTGATGATCATTATAGATTGATCTATTATTAATTGATGGTCCCTAAAGTCTTCTCAAAGAGGGTATTTATAGACTTTAGTTTGAAAGTTCCTATAGGAATAGGAATAAAAATTTCCATAGGAATAGGAAAAGAAGGTTTTTGTATTCATCAAGGATTCTAATCAAATATTTAATATTGATTTAAATCTCTTAATTTGGAATTCTGATTGGACTCAATTTGGGTATTGGATAAGCCCAAATCTCAATCTCAATCAATTTAGGATTCTGATTGGACTCAATTTGGATATTGGATAAGTCCAAATCTCAATCCTAATCAATTTGGAATTCTAATAAAATCTGCTCACGCGGAGTTAACGCGGAGCTAAATTCATCAGAACGCGGAGCTATGGATTAGCTCCGCGTTTTGCTCAAACGCGAGGCTAAAATAGCCAAAAGTGGAGCTACGAAGTTAGCTCCGTGTTTTGTGTGGAAAATTCCTTTTTACTTAGAAATTTTCACTGCCAACAGAATACCCTCCAAAGTTTTCAAAATGACTTAGAATTTAGCAAATTTTGAAATACTTTGGATCTTCAATTTGGTGATCATGTTAAGATCAAGAAATTCGGCAGAGGTGCCTAATCGGACATGCTTGAAACTTTGATGGAGGCGGTTCAAGGCTCTTATGCGTAACTTGAACTGCACACGCTAAGATGATCGGGTTATGATCATCAGATTTCGGCAGAGGCGCCTAATTGCACATGCCTTGTCCAAGTGCTCTCACACGTAACTTGAACGGATATGGGAATAATCCAAATCATACTGTCAGAGATAAAAGCTTAACATGACAGGTCCACGGAATTTTTAGCAAACCCCTAGCTATAAACGGATTTGGTGAGGAACTTGATCTCCTCTTCCCGCCGCTTTAACTGATAGTTAATTTCATATTTTTACCCTCAGTATGATAGGGTTGGCGAGAAACTTGATCTCCTCTTCTCGCCGCTTTAACAGCATTGGGCATTTTTTTATAGCACTCAATTAGCCATTCCAATGGCTATTGAGAATAGCAGAAGCATGATGTTTATCATCGTCAATATTTTCGGCACCCCCAGCCAAATCCGGTTGTTAACCAATGAGGACGATTTGATCGCAGCTGTGGTTCGGAGCATACCCAAGGGGCCAGCTTGCAAGTGTGGGCTGCCTGTGCTTGGTGCCGATATTGGCTTCCCTACTGGTACAAGGGTTGCTCTGGCAGGGAACTCATTGGTTCCTACCACCAAAGTTGCCATATTTGCAGAAACTTTCTTCTGTTCCTCTTTAAGTGTGAGAACTCTGGCTTCTATCAACGCCTGAATCCTGTTCTTCAGAGGGTAATAGTCCTTGGTAGGGTGTCCAATATTCCTATGGTAGAGACAATAGCTGGGGTCGTTGGTTTTACCAGCGTCCTCTGGTTTTCTATTCTTCGGGAGTTTCAACATTCCCTTCCTCAGGAGCAGGTGGAAGAGTGTAGGCGTTTGCTCTGCCTTGAAGGTATATGTCCTCTCTTGCTGAGGCCTATTTTGTCTCGTGCCCTTCTGATTTTGGGGCTTCGAGTTTGGAGAATTTATCTTTTGTGGAGCGATTTCTGATGCCATCACCGCTTTCCTTTTATTCTTATTATTATTTTGGATGTATGGCCTATTATTCCCAGTGTTTCTTGACCCACGAGACTCTTCAACTCGACGGATCAAGTCCTCGGCTTGCTCACCTTGCTTGAGCAAATCTCTCCACGTCTTAGACTCTACGGCCCCCATTTTTAGGAGCATATTAGTATTAAGATTATGTCGATATGTCTCGACTAGAGTTTCCTGGACCATCCAGTGTTTGCAATGCATGGACTTCTCCCGAAACCTTTCTATAAAGTTTTTTACTGTTTCTTGTTCCCCTTGTTTAGTTGCAAGGAGGGAATGAACCGTAATTTCGGTATTATCCTCAAAGAAACGTGAGAGATAATTTCTCAACATCAAACCAGGTATTAATAGTACCTGGGGGCAGCTGCATAAACCAAGTGAAGGCAGGCCTCGCAAGATACTTGCGAATACCTTGGTCATTACTGGATCATTGCCTATCAAATGTCCTGCTTGGGACAAGAAATAGTAAATATGTTGACTGGGAGACCCTTTCCCGTCATATGGCTCCAATTTGAGCGGTTTATATTTCTGAGGGTATGGTACCATATCCCATTCAGACGGATACGGTCTTGAGACTCCCGATTCTTTCAACTCTTTTTTGTGCATTAGCGCTTCGAGTTGACTTTGCAATTTCTCTATTTTCTCTTCATGTGGGTCATGAAAAGAATATTTGTCCTCGTCCTCATGTGTTGAGTGGGCTTTCTCTTCTTTATCTTCTTCGTTCATTTTATTGAACGGAGTTTCTTTTCCCTTTTTGGCATTATCCTCGACAATTTCGAGAGCATTATTTTAAGATCTTCGATCATCTTCTGTTGCTCCCGAATCATTTGTTCTTGGACTTCAAATCTTTGGTCAATATCGTCAGATTTGCTCATCATAGATGATGCTGACTTCAATTTAGATGATGCCGAAGAACAAGGAAAGGCTATGGCCGAATTATCGCTATCGTCATCATAAGAACCTTTCATGAGTTTCTTATAATTTCGGGCCGGGATGGCACCTGACTTAAGTCGGGTGAAGTGATGAGGTTCTTCATCACTTGATTCTGAGTTATCATTTCTCTCTGTGACCTTCTTACCCTTGCCGACCATGTTGGAAGTTACAATTCTCCATTCTTCTCGGGGAGTAGCCTTTGTTTTCTTAGCAGGGTTCTTGTCTGATTTAGTTAATCGGTCGAACATCGATACCCTGTTCTTGTTGCAGCAACAATTATCTATTACAGCGGATACCGCCGTCATAAGCTGCTGGTGTTGGCAGTGAAAATTTCTAAGTTAAAAGGATTTTCCACAACAGAACGCGAAACTAATTCAATAGCCTCGCGTTTGGTTATATTAACCCTGCATTTGAATAAAACGCGGAGATGTTTAATAGCTCCGCGTTGATTCCGCAGTTTGGCTTATATTAGTCTCGCGTTTGAGTAAAACGCGGAGATGATAAATAGCTCCGCGTTAGCTCCGCGTTTTGGTTATTTAGCGCCGCGTTTTGATGCGATTAAAGTTCCGCGTAAGCAGATAACTAGAATCTCAAATTGATTGAGATTATGATTCTGGGCTTATCCAAATACCCGAATCAAGTCTAATCAGAATTCCATCAAAACTAAGATATTTGATTGGATTCCTTGATGAATGCGAGTTCTATTTAGATAGAAACTCTTGCATTAATCTGGGGCTATAAATACATTCCTGGTGAAACCCTAGAGAGCTTCTTTTCGGCAATTGAGATATTTTTCTGAAATCTTGGAGAATTCGAGTTACGCACAGAGCCTTGAGTTCGTAAAGATCAGAGAAAATCACCATCTTCTTTCTGGAGTCCTCGAGAAGTTCGAGTTACGCGAGAGAGTCTTGAACAAATCAAAACCAGAGAAGATCGTCTATAATCGGCCGATATCTTTAAAAGAGAAGATTTCAATGTACCGATCGTCCAAAGGAACTACTATAGATCCCATCGCCACAGATCCCACAATATTGTAAAAGAGAGAGATTGAACTATAAAATTCTCTCGTTTGTTCTCTTTATGTATCTTGTTCACTTCTATTGTAATTCAAGATTATTCAATGGAAGGAAGCGAAAAAACTTTTGCGACGAACAGCTGGCAATGACAGACAGGTTCAGATTGAACTTGTTCTATATCTCTCTTCTTGGTTAGATACTCCCTGAGGTCAGTGACTTTAATCATGGAGCTGTGGGACCCATTCAACTGTTTGGAGGGTCCAGGAGCCTGTTGAAGTTTCTTGGAATTACTGGAGTTCAGTTCTGGTCCATTGATGCGACGATCAGTTCTGATTTTGTATTCGGGTTGATCTACGCGGAGCTGAAAGATAGCTTCGCGTTTTGTGTCGCGGGCCTGAAGAATAGCTCCGTGTTTTACTACGCTACCCTCGAGTTTTACGCTGGCTTGGCGTTTCTTCAGAAGTTTATCTTCTGGAATCTTAGCCTTGCGTGGAAGAAAATTCTTGCATGCTGGCTTACTCTTGTGATTAACACAAGTCACAACTCGCGTCTAGCGCGATTTTTACGATTAACGACAGTTTGCCAATCGTCTTCGCGATTTCCGCGGAGCTGGGGAACTTTGCATTAACGCAAGTACTACTGGCTTCGCGTTTATCGCTAAGCTCAATAGTAGCCTCGCATGGAGAATCACACGCTGGCTGTGAGGAAATTTTATCCTCGCGTTTATCGCGAGTGTCAAAAATCTTGCGTTTCTCGCAAGTTGTACTGGCTTCGCGTTTATCGCTAGGCCCGACAATAGCCTCGCGTGGAGAATCACACGTTGGCTTTAAGGAATTTTTATCCTCGCGTTTATCGCGACTGTAAGTAATCTTGCGTTTATCGCAAGTATTATCGGCTTCGCGTTTATCGCTAAGTCCAGTAGTAGCCTCGCGTGGAGAATCACACGCTGGTTTTAAGGAGATTTTATCCTTGCGTTTATCGCGAGTGTTAGAAATTTTGCGATTAACGCAAATCTTACTGGCTTCGCGTTTCTCGCTAAGCTCAGTAATAGTCTCACGTGGAGAATCACACGCTGGTTTTTCCTTGCGATCAACGCAAGTTGCAACTTCGCGTTTAACGCGATAATGACTGGTCTCGTGATTAACGCGAGCCAGTTTGCGAGGGACCATAGCCTCGCGTTCTAAGAAGTTAGCCTCGTGTTCGATGCGGGGTTTGAGGGCTTTTCGCCTCGCTCTCCTATTTCTATTTCGGAGTTGGGTTCTGGTCAATCTAGTTCCCATGCTTTCTTCGGCAATAGAGAGGCCATCCTCTGCTAGGATTTCCTACTCAAACACTGGCTCTATGGCCGCGGTATCCAAGGATCCCCGTTCATCGGTGGATGCCTTTTTACCCGTTGCTCGGGTATTGGAGCGTACGAGACGATAGTGTCGTGTTTCGTTCAGGTTACCTGATTCAGAGGAGAGGTACTCCTCGTACTTTTGCTGGTCGATTTCAACGACCAGTATATCTACGTCGGATCTGATCCTCTCGACTTCAGATTGCGCCACAATCTCTTCTCTAGTGAAAGAGACGTCTCCCACTGTGGTCGCCAGTTTGTTCGCAGCAGAAATTCCTTGCCTTCCTTCCATTGAAATAACTTGATTTACAACAAAAGTAAACAAAAGAAAAAGAGAACAAACGAGAGGATTTATATGTATATCGCTCTCTTCTACAATATGATGCGGGATCTGTGTGGCGATGGGATCTATCAAGTAGCTCTTTTGGACGATCTGACGTCGAACTCTTCTCTTGAAGATGGCGGCCGAGTTTTGAATCTTTTCTTCTCTGCTCTTCACGACTTCAAGACTCTATGCGTAACTTGAATTCTCCAAGATGCTCGAAAAATCTGATTCTCCGGAAAAGATCTCTTAAAGATTGATGATCATTATAGATTAATCTATTATTGATTGATGATCCCTAAAGTCTCCTCAAATAGGGTATTTATAAATTTTAGTTTGAAAGTTCCTATAGGAATAGGAATAAAGATTTCCATAGGAATAGGAAAAGAAGGTTTTTGTATTCATCAAGGATTCTAATCAAATATTTAATATTGATTTAAATCTCTTAATTTGGAATTCTGATTGGACTCAATGTGGGTATTGGATAAGACCAAATTTTAATCTCAATCAATTTAGGATTCTGATTGGACTCAATTTGGATATTAGATAAGTCCAAATCTCAATCCCAATCAATTTGGAATTCTAATAAAATCTACTCACGCGGAGTTAACGCGGAGCTAAATTCATCAGAACGCGGAGCTATGGATTAGCTCCGCGTTTTGCTCAAACGCGAGGCTAAAATATGTAAACGCGGAGCTACGGAGTTAGCTCCACGTTCTGTGTGGAAAATTCCTTTTTACTTAGAAATTTTCACTGCCAACAATCCCCCCATCATTGAGAAGGTCATACAACGATCTGATCGAGAAAACTCCGTAATTATCCCATCTCCATACCGGGCAATTCTCGTTAGCGTTGAGTTGAAAATGTCGCAGCCTGTCACGTATAGCCTGTCACCCCCTCTTTACATCGTTCCCAAATCGCCATCTCTCTCTACACCAGAAGTTTGCGACTGTACCATATTTTCTGGGGTTATCTTCATAAGCCAGAGAGAATAACCATTTGAAGGGTATAGGTTCACACCAAATATCTTCCCAAAATGCTATGTTATCTCCCTTACCTACTTTAAAGGTTATTCCTTGCCAAAATAACTCTTTAACGCTTATGACACCCTTCTAGAAGTATGATGCATTGCACAAGTTTCTCCCTTAACCTCTCCAGGTACCCTCACGTGGCACATATTTTTCCTTTAGCAATTTCTGAATTAACCCTTCTGGTTGAGCTAAAAACCTTCACCACCACTTGGCTATCAGTGCCAGATTAAAATTCTTCAGATTCAAAACACCGAGCCCTCCCTCCTGTTTTACCTTACACTCCTGGCCCCAGGCTACCAAGTGGAATTTCCTACCATGTCCGACGGAGTCCCCCCACAGAAATCGACTCCGCAATGTATCGATCCTTCGTCTAACCCAGCATGGGGTGATAAAGTAGGACATAAAGTAGATCGGGATGGTAGAGAGTACTGCATTTAATAAAATTAACTTTCCTACTAAAAACATGATTTTACTTTACCAGCCGTCCAACTTTTTATTTACTCTCTCAGTAATCGGGACCCAATCTATCTTCCTACTCTTCCCCGGTCTGATTGGGATACCCAAATATGAAATCGAAAATTTACTCACTTTACAACCAAAAATCTCAACAATCAGATTATTGGTGAAACTTTCCTTACCCATGAAAGTGAGAGAGCTCTTGTGGTAATTAATTCTCAGACCGGATCATATCTCAAAGCAGTTTAATATCCACTTAATCGCACATACTTGTAAGACATTGCAATGTCCGAGGATTAGGGTATCATCTGCATACTGTAGATTTTTGAATGAAGCCGACCTAGCAGCTGGTAACTCCTCAATCCTACTTGCCTCCTCATACGTGCAAATATTAGATTAAGCCTCTCTGCAACCAAGACAAAGATTAGTGGTGATAAATGATCATCTTGTCTGAGACCCCTCTTGCAGATGATTTCTTTCCCAGTGTCTCTATTTGCTAAGATTGAGACTTTTGCATATTGGAGCTAGAGGAGGATCCAATTGGTCCATTTCGGACCAAAGCCTCTGTTCCTCATAATTTCTATTATGCACTCCCACTCCACTTTATCGTATGCCTTCTCAAAATCCAATTTTAGTAAATATCCCTGTCTATCTGTACTTTTACATCGATGACGTACTTCTTGTGTGATGACTACACCATCAAGGATATTCCTTCCTGTAATGAAGCCCATTTGTGTTTCCCCTATCAATTCATGGAGAAGTGGCATAAGTCGCGAGGATAGTACCTTAGAGATGATTTTGAGCACGCTATTCAGTAGCGCTATTGGACGATACTCATCGATAGATCCCGGGGAGCTTTTCTTCGGGACAAGAACTATAAAGGAGTAGTTTAGTCTGTCCAATCGTGCATCCCCATTATTCATCTCCTTGAATAAGTTGATAAGATCTTGTTTAATAGATGACCAAAAGGTCCAGAAGAAAAAAGATAGGGAAGTCATCGGGACCCGGGGCTTTGTCCTGACCCAACTCCCAAATTGCTCTTTTTATTTCTTCTTCTGAAAAATCATTCTCCAGAATATGTAGGTTAGGGTTTTGTGACCATATTTCCTTTCGGAGTCGGACCCTCTCGTTCTCATATTGTCCGAATATCTGCCGAAATTGCTCATGAATGTGAGTCCTAAGGTCTTCTCCAGCTAATATCTCACCCTCTGGGGTATACAACGAAAGGATTGTGTTTGTTCTATGTCTCATATTTGCTATCCTGTGAAAGTAGGCTGTATTGGCATCCCCCTCCTTCAGCCATTTAGATCTTGCCCGCGACACCATTTTATCTCCTCCAATTTGTATAGTTCCTTTATTTCTTTACGGCATCCTCTCAAAGTTGTTGTCTCCTCACCAGTAAGGTTTGTGAGTTCTTTCCGTTTCTCAAGTTCAACAATCTATTGCATCAATTCTTTCTTTTTGATTTTTGAAAGACAGCGATACCTCTTGTCCCATCTGGACAAAACCCGTCGTAACCTTCTCAACTTACCACATATTATCTCGGCAGCATCTCTACCCTAACTTGGAAAGACCAGTTTGAGCGTATGAGGTCATGCATCTCGTCAAATTTTAGCTACCACTTCTCGAACCGAAACGGTCGATGATTCATAGGTGCAGACACGCCCGAATCCAAGCAGATCGGAACGTGATCCGACATGGGTCTGGGGATTGAGTAAACTCTGGAAAGGCCGAAATGGTATTCCCATGCATCCGAAACTAGGATCCTATTCAACTTAGTAAGGCAAGGATTTTCCCTCATATTGGACCAGGAGAACTTGCCATCGCAGAGAGGGATCTCTGTTAGCCCTGTCTTGCTTATAACGTCGTTGAAGTCATCCTTATCTTGAGCGTTAAGGTCACTCCCAAATGCTCTTCCATGAACCTAACGACGTTAAAGTCCCCTCTAATCACCCATGGTAGATTGTTTTGACGAGCCAGAGCTCGAATCTCGCTCCACACGGCACCTTTGCTGTCCCTATGATTTGGTCCATATGTTACAGTAACTCTCTGAGTCCAGCCACCAGTTCTCTGCTTAGCAATGATAGATAAGGTGAAAGTGCCTACAGCAGTATCTAAAATCTCATAGCAATTACTGTTAATACCAATTGCCAAACCCCCTGAAACCCCTCTCGCATTTTTAAATACTAATGCAAAATTTCTTCTAAAGTTAATCTCATGCTCAAGCGAAGCCGGCGGGTCTACCATGTAGATACAAAAAAAAAAAAAAAAAAATTGCTAAGTGGGCACACCCGCGGGTTGCCACCCGCGAGAGAGATCCCGCGGGTGCCAATCCGCGGGAGCTCCCGCAGGTGCCAACCCGCGGGAGGGATCCCGCAGGTGCCAACCCGCGGGTTGTTTTCCGTATTTTTTCGTTTTCGTTGCTAATATTTCGTGATCCGGTTTTTCAGGAGGAAATTGATCCGGATTTCAAGTCCTCTCAGTCTATAAAATACAAGATTGGATTCAAGAAAAGGGGCTGGGTGCTGGCAGAGCGATTCCTGATAGAGAGTTGAGAGAGATCAGAAGGAGCGGGTTTTTTTTTTTTTTTTGACAGACGATGACGCCTCATAATTTTTTATCGTTACCCGGCAATGACGCCTAGGCTCCAAAAAAAAATTTAAAGATTGGATTGCGCCCATAAAAAAAAAAATGACAAGACGTCATCGTCTGTCAAAAAAAAAAAAAAAAAAAATTTGAGGCGTTATCGCCCAAAAAAAAAATTGACAAAACTGGATACAACTCCGAGTTGCACTCCGCAGAAAAAATCAGGGGTTGGTTCTGGTGTCTATTCGGGCACACGCGCAGTGCGCACACAGTGCACACCTAACTTTTTAGTTACTCTCTCAGGAGTATCATCCCATTCCTCTGCAGACAAATATAAAGATGTGCTTGTGCGCTCACCAAGTTCCTCTTCGGATGAACATATTCCGAAGAATAAGTCAGATGCGTGCGGGGCCCGGGCAACTGCGCAAGCCAGCACACACTCTAGAAGATTTCATAAAGAAGATCGTGTTGATACTGAAGAAATTCTCAGCCCTGAGATATTACAAACCAACCAGTATTATGAGCAGAACTTGCGACGCAAGAGGCGTCAAAGTGTAAATTTAAATGGGAACATGTCTCAGGACTTGAGAGAGTATCTTACTCAAAAGAGGAGCACATCCCGATCCACTTCTCACTGCCATTGTGAACGGTTGATCTCAGCCGTTCTGTCAAACTGCAGATGTAAGTCAAGACCATCCGTTTTTGAGCGGATTACGGAGCCAAAGAGAAGGCGGATAGTAAAAAAGATATGCTCTGGGGATGATTTGCCTGCCGTTTTATCCCATATGGTCAGTAAAGGCAAAAGGATTGCCGACAACGACTTCTCAGAGAAAGAGTTCACTTTCAAATTAAAGGGAGTGTCTATCGAGCCAGAGGGCGTGTATCAACACACTCGGGCTAGGAGAGGAGTCGCCATACCACTAAATTATAAGAAATTGGCTGGAGGATCTGATGAAGAGGCAGACAGATATTCTGCTGTTGTATCTTCGTCTTACTCTGATTCGAACAGAGGATCAGAGGCTGCAGTAAATATGGCCGATCTTCCGGAAGAGATTTCTAGAAGGCTGGAAAGACAAGAACAACGTCTCAAACAATAAGAAGAAACCATGGAAGAGATGAAACAACTCTTAACTCAGTTGCTGGCCCAAATGAAGAAGGGCCAATCCTCGTCATCCGCTAAACGGCATGAAGAAGAACAACATGTCCGCATAGAGGAAGATAGCGAAGATGACTACGAAGAAGTACCTTCTCAGTTAGGAGAAAAATAAAGAGTAAAAGTGGTTATTAATTCTCAGGTGGAGAAAATGGAGAAGATGGAAAATCAGCTACAGACTCTTCTTCACCGGAAAAAGTTGCAGGAAGTGGGGATAGTGCGTCCCTATTCTATAGAATGGGAGACTACACCCTACCCTGCAAACTATAAACCGTTAAATCTTCTATTATTCGACGGTAAAGATTCGCCGCAACAGCACATCTTCTACTTTCTGTCGCAGACAGGACATCTCATGGGGAATGATCCGACCATGACTAAGATATTTGCGAGTAATTTACGGGGGCCCGTATTTACTTGGTTCATGCAGCTACCCCAGGGATCAATTAAATCATGGGCTGATGTAGAACGTGAGTTCCTAGTCCGATTTTTTGAAGATGATACTGAAGTCTCTATACTATCTTTGCTAGGAGCGAAGCAAGAAGAAGGCGAAACGGTCAAAACTTGTGTCGAGCGGTTCCGAGAACTTTCTGTTCGATGCCCACATGGCATGACGCAGGACACACTTGTGGAAACCTGCAGACACAACTTGCTGACCTATATCCTAGACAAGATGGGCTCGGTCGAATCCAAATCATGGAAAGATCTGCTTAAACAGGGTGAACAGGCTGAAGAAATACTTCGACGCCTCGAAGAACAACAGTCTGCAACCGGAGGCAGTACAAATGAACCTCCATTCCAGTTTTCCCGTTCCAAAGGGAAAGACATAATGGCAATGGCGGTAGAAAGTATACCGAAGCAGAAAAGATGGCCAACTACAAGCAACACAGCAAAGTCGCCCAGACTTCAAAAGCAGTATTTGTTCAAGGATGAACATACTGCTACTATGTTCAACCTGCTCAGCAAACGCAAGATGCTCAACTTGCCGGAAAGCAAGAGGCCTGAAGAAATTGGGAAGACTAACGATCTGAATTACTGCCTATACCATCGGATTGTAGGTCACTTCACAAAAAATTGTTTTATCTTAAAAGATAAAATTCAAGCGTTGATTGATGCTGGAGCAGTTCAGCTCAAAGCTGAACAAAAAAGGAGTTAGAGCTAACTCCGACACATCTAATGTGTGTGGTCTAAAGGTACCATTTGGGCTCACAACAATTCCCAAAACGAGCTCAGGGCGGTTAATTTAAACTCCCATAATAAAAAAAATTTATTATGAATTACCCAACGCCGACAAGGCTACGGGGAGAGAATAAATTTCTCGCCAACCCCACCATGCTGGGGGTAAAAAGTATGAATCACCCAATGCCGACAAGGCTACGGGAAGAGAATAAATTTCTCGCCAACCCCACCATGCTGGGGGTAAAAGCATGAATTACCCAACGCCTACAAGGCTACGGGGAGAGAATAAATTTCTCGCCAACCCCACCATACTGGGGGTAAAGAGTATGAATTACCCAACGCCGCTAAGGCTACGGGAAGAGAATAAATTTCTCGCCAACCCCATCATACTGGGGGTAAAAAGTATGAATTACCCAATGCCGACAAGGCTACGGGGAGAGAATAAATTTCTCGCCAATCCCATCATGCTAGGGGTAAAAAGTATGAACTGCCCAACGCCGTCAGAGCAGAGGGAAGAGAACCAGTTTCTCGCCAACCCCAACATGCTGGGGGTAAAAAGTATGAATTATCCAACGCCAATAAGGCTACGGGGAGAGAATAAAATTCTCGCCAACCCCACCATGCTAGGGGTAAAAAGTATGAATTGCCCAACGCCGACAAGGCAACGGGAAGAGAATAAAATTCTCGCCAACCCCAACATACTAGGGGTAAAAAGACATGAATTACCAAGTGTCGTCAAGGCAACGGGAAGAGAACCAGTTTCTCGCCAACTCCTTCATGCTGGGGGTAAAAGTGTGAATTGCCCAACGCCGCTAAGGCAAAAGGAAGAGGAAAAGTTTGGAATTTAAGCCCAAACGAAACCCTCGACAACTCACCATGCTGAGGGTAATAGTATGGCTAGCCCAACTCAAATGATAGTTGGTAAAGGCTAATCAAATCCGTTGATAGCTGGGGGTTTGCTAAAAATCCTAATCAAATAAATTTCTTGTCACGTTAAGATTTCATCTCTGACAATGAAACTTTTCTTATCATTTTTCTCCAGCAGAGCAAGTGACCCTCCAAAAATATTTGTCAAGTTAGAATCATACTTCTGACATCATAATTCAAAATCAAAAGAGATAAAATCCTAATTAAATCGATCCCCTGTCACGTTAAGATTTCACCTCTGATAGAAAAGAAAATTCACACTTTATCAAGTCCAATATTACAACCTCTGATGAACTTGTTTTCGATATCGTTAAGTTAAAGATTACCTCCAACGAAAATTATCTCTCTATCAAGTTAACAGCTATCTCTGATAGTCCAATTCTAAGGCTAAATACGTTAACCGTCACCTCTGTTTAGTCAGCTTGTCCCTATCACGACCAGATCCTCTGAATAGGTTGAGCTCCAAGATACGTTTAATGTTATCTCTATCTTTCCTTGATCCGTCATACTAGATGTCACTAAACGGTTAGGATTAAATTGAGCATGTTAAAATGACACCTCTGCTTGACTTAAAATAAGCTTATTAGATGACAAACAGAGGTATGATGTTAACACAGTGGTGCCGAACTGGACAAACCGGCATGTTGCCCTAGAGCTGGACGCTTGCCGGCGATCACCTGGGCGTTACTTGTTGTTTGATATATCCCTTGCAGTTCATTTTTGCTCCCAACGCCTCTCTGGGTGGGCGCAACCTCTGCTGCAGCCCTAGCTGATTCCGATAGACCCTCCAGGTTCTTCTCCGCCTTCCTGAGTTACTTTAATCTCTGGTGGTTCCAAGGTTTTAGCCTCTATACAGATTAGGGCCCTATAGTTTTCGGAACCGATTATGACATCGAGTTCATTCGGTATAGAGCCTATATCATCACATCCCACGAGCAATCTCGCCGCCGATAGGTTGGATTTGTCAAGTGTAGATTCACTGACCTCTAGAACTTGAGCAAACTTTATTATGATCTTGCTCAGATCAGTTCGGTTCCAATGGTTGAAAGGAATTCCTTTGACTGTGATCCAAGCCCTAACGGGAAATTTGTGGCACCGCACCCCTTCCTCATTTCCCCATTTTACAACTCTGAATTCTGCTTGATATCCTCTGCAGGGAATTGAGGTTCGGCATAAGGCCACCTCCGACCCCGTCGGTGTCGGGAAGCGAGCTATGTAACTCCCTCCCTCTTTGAACAATTTCCATTCATGATTTCGCAATATTGCTGATAGGTCACAGAGGCCGTTCACCATTTCCTCTACAGTAGGGTTCCCATGGCCTGGTTGAATTACTCCCATGATGCCTGTCAATTGCGCAAACTCCTGCGCCGCGTGGTCCGACAGTGGGAGAAATACACGGGGGGTGGCACGATTGTACTCAGCAGTACTCCCCCACTTCGGGGTGGCATGGCTCTGTACGGCAGCCACCTCCTTCTGTACCGGCATCATTACCTTCTTTGTCTCCCCATGGGACTGTATTGCTATGTTTCTAGTTGCTCTAGCAGCCACATTGGATGTCTTGGAAGAGTCCCTCCTTGTCGCTATAGGCTCCTCCTTCATCTTCCTCGGTAGTGTAGGGCACTCCGCAATTACGTGACTGAGTACTTTGTAGAACCTGCATCTCAGATATGGGCATTCATCCTTGAAGTGCCCTCTCTTCCTACAAATCCAGCAGCCATCGGTAGAGTTGGTTGGCGAACTGAACCTCCTCTTTTTTGAGGTGATACTCTCCATCTTGCGCTCTTTCTTGAGCGTATTTTTTGATTTATGCTCAGTCCATCCCCCTCTATCTTCACCACTAGAAACAAATTTTCCTTTCTTGGCCTCCGCCAGTAGTGCGAGGACCTGCTCGCCAGTATAGACACTAGACGGATTGAGCGTAGCCAGATTCACTGAGAGCGCTGGGGAGAGTTTGGTGCGGGGACAGTCTCACTCGGTTGTGAGTGACATGTCTTGCTCGCCGCCGCGTTCACCGGTGCAACCGGCGAATCTTTGACCACCTCACTCCAACTGTGCCGACGATGCTTTGGATTTTTGTCTTCGTCACTGCTGTCCCTCTCCTTCTGTTTGTTACCCTGCCCCAGCCATCTCCAAGTGAACTCCATGGTCCCGACGCAGTGGAAGGCAAAGATGGTTGCAGAGGTAATCTTAGTGATGGCCTCCACTAATCTTACCCCACTCTTGGCCTATGATGAAACTTCTCTCCAAATCCCGTTGTTTGGAGAAGAAAACTATCAACTTATCACTTCATGCCGAGTTGAGTTGTTATTCTCTTATTTGTTTGTATTATTGTATTCCTATCTGAACTATACATAAGATTATGAACAAAGGTGTTTTGGACTTTTTTTCTAGTGTTTAAGAATCCAGGCATACCAACTTATTAATTGTGTTATTATATTCATTCGTCAATGTGAGTCAGAAACAAATCTAACCATTTTATTATCAACTAACCTCAATAAGATTGTTTAACCATTTTATTCGTGCGTGTGTGGATACGGGATGTTTTCTATTTACATTCTCATATCTTAGAAAGAGCTGCTAAAGGATTGAACCAGACAACTAGACAAGTGCAGGCCCACAGGATGGATATGATGTCCATATCACTTATCATGCCCATTGAAGAAGAATTGGCTTGTTATGGTAAAATGTTGTAACTTTTACTCGTGTCAAAAAATTGGCGTAGGTATTCATTAGGATGATGTGAACGTAAGTTTGATTGGGGAGTTAATTTCTGCTTTAATCATGGTGTTCATTTATCATATTTTAAATGGAATACAGAGGGATTTTGTCCATTGTAATGACTTGTCTATAACGGCACCATCCCCTTTTAATTTATAAGAGGTTTTGAATTCGATAAGAACTCGTTTTAGATAATATTGTTAAAAAATATGCATGTAAGTTTTACTAGCAAAAAAAAAAAAAAAAAACATAAATTAAAGAAAGCTTAGTTTAGTTCTATTATTATTGCTAATACTAGTTCTGACTTGATGAAAGTTCCGTTTGGTATTAATGTTGGATCTTGATCACACTGCATCAAGCGATCAAAATCAGTGGTTATGAAGTTTCTGGTAATGGAGATTCTATATCCATGATTATTTGAGTGAACATATCCTCTGCATCATGTGATCAAACCATTGCATGTGTGCGTGTGAGAAAGTAGTCATTTCTTTTTTAGGGTCGGTTTTTCGAAAGAAAAAGAAAGAGGGGGAGTTGGCTCCTGTTCTCGTCATTGAAAGCAGTTCCAAATTATTCAGAAACTCTCAACCGTAGGGGGACTTGGGTGGTTGATTAAGAAGTTGGTTAATTTTCGCATAAAAGATGGTAAAAGAACGAGGGGTTCGTCCCATAGTTTATGAAACTTTTCTATCGTACTGCTTGAACTGAATGTGATGTAATCAAATTTATGGTTGATGCTGTGAATAACATAAATTCAATATACAAAGTGATAAAAGTAGGAGTTGCAAGTACTATTTGTGATGTCTGAATTATAGCCAAGGATCGTCAGTAAAATGGTCGAGAGGTTCAAGGATAACACACAACATAACCAGATCTATGCCGACATGACCAAAATTCAGTTTGGTATGGATGCCAGCTTGATTCCCTCTGCATCCAACTCATTAGTCACGCTTTTATGTTAATGATTTGATTGTTTAGTTTACATCGTGTTGGTCGTACATGAAAAAGCACTATATACAGTGCTCAATTGATTAAAAAGTAGAATTATGGGTAACTAGGGTTTTATTCTCCCCTAGCTAGAGATGAAAGCGTCTCTATCTCTTGGTCCTAATCAACCAACAACAAAGCTTTCTTTTGAAGAGATGATGATCCAAGAATGAATATGTTTTAAGCGATGTCTAGGAATGAGAATGTACAACTCCAATAATATATGAGAACGGGTGGATTTAAGAACCACTCCTTAATTTGTCATATTAAAAAAAAAAATTAAATTTAATTAAAAAAATATTTTTTTAGTTCAAATATTTGAATCGGACGGGCCAAGAGTTGTTCCTTAGATCCATTTGTTCTTATTTTTTTTTTCAAAGTTCAGTACTTAGTCATTTTTATTCAGAATTTTAAATCAATTGTTTTTTATAAAATTTTTCGATTCAACTTTTTTTGAATATGGCAGAGGAAGGGTGGGTCCTTGTACCTGCTCATTATGATCTTCCCCCTTGATCTACCTTAGACTCACAAAATACCAATTAAGGTCCCTTTCTTCTTGTCTCCTTTGTCCCATTTCAAAGGAAACATTAGTAGATCTCCCTCTCTCCATCACTAAACCATGTTGGTTCCCTAGGGTTTTCATTATTCATAGAAAATTAGAACTCATGAACAGATATCAACCGCATGTGTAAGGTCAAAAAAGCGAATTGGCAATGTGGCCTAGAGTTAAAATCAAGTGATTTAGCATTTCAAATCAAGTCTTTGGAGGTGAAAAAAAATAAAAAAAAGTTGAAAAGGTGTGTGCCCAACATTTCAATGATTTAGATCCCACGATCTTGACAATGGAAGGCTCTAATGATGTTTAGGGCTGACATGAACTCACTTATAGATGATGAGCTTGGCATTTGACAACTCTAATTAGGTACTGCCGACATAGATCATATATATATATATATATATATATATATATATATATATATATATATATATATATATATATATATATATATATATATATATATAAAATTGTAGTACTTGTACATTGAGCTAAAGTCGATGCACTTACTTGACTACTGTACTTGTAAAGATACAAAGCTTATTGATGATTGGTTTGTGGAAATTAAAGCAAAATTATAAAACTGAAGACTGTAGATACTAAAAAAAATACTATATATATATATATATATATATATATATATATATATATATATATAATAATAATAATAATATATAATAATAATAATAATAATAATAATAATAAAAAATATAGGGAAGCCGGACAACCCGCGGGTGCTCACCCGCGGGAGCCCTCCCGCGGGTGCTCAACCGCGCGAGATCTCTCGCGGGTGCCTCCCGCGGGTGGGCACCCGCGGGAGCGATCCCGCATGTGCCCATCCGCCGGTTGTTTTCTGCCTGTTTCCGTTATTTATTTCGCTGATATCTCGTGATCCGATTTTTCAGGGAGGATTCGAGCCGGATTTCAAGCCTTTTCGATCTATAAAAAACAGGAGTTGATTCCAGAGAAGGGACTTTTGGACTTTTGGGATGATTTCGGGCGAGCTCGTGAGATCAAGGAGCGAAGCAGAGTCATTCTCTTCCCAGTCAAACGGTCAACGGAGTGCACCAGCGAGGCTCTATCGCCACCCGAACCCACATAAAGAAAAAAGGGAATAAATTAATATTCCCGTTCTTGTTATTTCTCAGATTTCTTTTATAATCTCAATTTTCGTTGTAATCAAATAATTTTGCAATGGAAGGAGAAATCCAATTTTTGAGTAAATAAGAACTGACGACCACAGTGGGAGTCTCTCTGTTTACCACAGAGAATTTGGTGGCGCAGTCCGACCGGGTGCCGATTTGCTCAATGGTTGAGACGCTGGTCATAGAAGTTGACCAGCAAAATTACGAGGAGTTTCTATCATCCTCGGATTTGGAACCCATGCGTCATCGCCGGGTAACGATTAAACAAGGCGAGGCGTCATCGCCCGCCAAAATTGAAAGGCGTTATCGCCATTCAATACCTACGAGGCGTCATCGTCTATTGAAACTGATAAGACATCATCGTCTATCAAGAACATAATGTTATTACCCGTTCCAAAGTCAAGCCAAAAGTAAAACCAGTCCCTGACTCGCTCCCAAAAGAGAAATTTAAGGCGTAAAAATCAACGAGCATGCCTCAATCATACAAGAAAAGTTGCAGAAAACTTTGGGACAGAAAACTCCGGGACGGTAAAAAACCTCGGAAGCAACCCCACAGGTGGCAACCCGCGGGTTGCAACCGCTGGTGGCAACCCGCGGGTGGCAACCGCGGGTGGCAACCCGAGGTTGCCTACCGCGGGTGGCATCCCGCGGTTGCCAACCGCGGGTGCCAACCAGCTGGTTGCAATTACGGGTACAAACCTGCAGTTATCCCGCAGATGCCACCAACGGGTTACGTTCAATAAGCACAACCCTCATGTCTCTTCGAAATCACTCTATGGTCAAAAAGAGTTTCTATCGAACCAGAGGGCGCGTGCCTAGAAGAAATCTCTGAAAGGCTTAAGAGACAAGAAAAACGTCTCGAACAACAAGAAGAGACCATAGAAGAAATGAAACAATTTTTAATTGAGTTGTTAGCTCAAACTAGAAAGAGCCAATTCTCGTCATCCGTTTCTGGTCGGCAGAAAGGAAAACGACCCGTCCAAATAAATGAAGACAGCGAGGACGAGGATGAAGAAGTGCCTTCTAATTCAAGAGAGGAAGAGGAAGTGAAGATTATCATCAATCCTCACGTAGAAAAAATAGAGAAGATAGAGAACCAACTACAAGCTCTTCTTCATCGCAAAAAACTGCAAGAGGTGGGAATAGTACGTCCATATCCCATAGAATGGGAAACCGTACCTTACCCTGCAAAATATAAACCATTGAACCTTCAATCATTCGACGGTAAAGGTTTGCCGCAACAACACATCTTCTACTTTCTGTCGCAGACAGAACACCTCATGGGGAATGATCCGACTATGACTAAGATATTTACGAGGACTTTACGGGGGCCCGCATTTACCTGGTTCATGCAGCTACCCCAGGGAACAATTAAATCATGGGTTGATGTAGAACGTGAGTTCCTAGTCCGATTCTTTGAAGATGATACAGAAGTCTCTATACTATATTTGCTAGCAGCGAAGCAAGAAGAAGGCGAACGGTCAAAACTTATATCGAGCGGTTTCGAGAACTTTCTGTTCGATGCCCACATGGCATGACGCAGGACACGCTTGTGGAAACCTGCAGACACAACTTGTTGACCGATATCCTAGACAAGATGGGCTCGGTTGAATCCAAATCATGGAAAGATCTGCTTAAGCAGGGTGAACATGCCAAAGAAATACTTCGACGCCTCGAAAATCAGCAGTCTGCAATCGGAGGCAGTACAAATGAACCTCCATCCCATTTCTCCCGTTCTAAAGGGAAAGACATAATGGCAATGGCGGTAGAGAACACATCGAAACAGAAACTATGGCCAACTATAAGCAACACAGCAAAGTCGCCCAGGCTTCAAAAGCAGTATTCGTTCAAGGATGAACATACTGCTACTATGTTCAATCTGCTCAGCAAACGCAAAATGCTTAAGTTGCCGGAAAGTAAGAGGCCGTAAGAGGTAGGGAAAACTAACGATCCGAATTACTGTCTGTACCATCGGATTGTAGGTCACTCTACAAAGAATTGTTTTATCTTAAAAGATAAAATTCAAGTATTGATTGATGCTGGAGCAGTTCAGCTCAAAGCTGAACAAAAAAGGAGTTAGAGCTAACTCCGACACATTTAATGTGTGTGGTCTAAAGGTACCACTTGGGCTCACAACAATTCCTAAGACGAGCTCAGGACGGTTAATTTAAACCCCCATAAAAAAATGATAAAAAAACGAAAAGAAAAAGAAAAATTATGGAATTACCCAACGTCGACAAGGCTATGGGGAGAGAATAAATTTCTCGCCAACCCCATCATACTGGGGGTAAAAAGAATAAATTACCCAACGCCGACAAGGCTACGGGGAGAAAATAAATTTCTCGCCAACCCCACCATACTGGGGGTAAAAAGTATGAATCACCCAACGCCATTAAGGCACAGGGAAGAGAACCAGTTTCTCGCCAACCCCACCATACTGGGGGTAAAAAGTATGAATCACCCAGCGCCATTAAGGCAGAGGGAAGAGAACCAGTTTCTCGCCAATCCCACCATACTGGGGGTAAAAAGTATGAATCACCCAACGCCATTAAGGCACAGGGAAGAGAACCAGTTTCTCGCCAATCCCACCATACTGGGGGTAAAAAGTATGAATCACCCAATGCCGTTAAGGCAGAGGGAAGAGAACCAGTTTCTCGCCAACCCCACCATACTGGGGGTAAAAAGTATAAATCACCCAGCGCCGTTAAGGCAGACGGGAAGAGAACCAGTTTCTCGCTAATCCTTTCATGCTGGGGGTAAAAGTATGAATTGTCCAACGCTGCTAAGACAAAGGGAAGAGGAAAAGTTTGGCATTTAAGCCCAAACGAAATTCTCGACAACTCACCATGTTGAGAGGAAGAGTATGGTTAGCCCAACTCAAACGGTAGTTGGTAAAGGCAAATCAAACCCGTTAATAGTTAGGGGTTTGCTAAAAATTCCATGACTAACCTGTCACAACAGTATCCTTATTCGAATATAATGATACATCGCTGCCCTAAGCTGCTAAGGCAAGGGGAAGAGGAAAAGTTTGGCATTTAAACCCAAACGAAACTCTCGATAACTCATTATGCTGAGGGAAATAGCATGGCTAGACCGACTCAAACGGTAGTTAGTAAAAACTAATCAAATCCGTTGATAGCTGGGGGTTTACTAAAAATCCTAATCAGATAAATCTTTTGTCACGTTAAAATTTCACCTCTGACAATAAAATTTCTCTTGTCATTTTTCTCCAGCAGAGCAAGTGACACTCCAAAATATTTGTCAAGTTAAAATCATATCTCTGACATCATAATTCAAAATCAAATGAAATAAAATCCGATTAAATCTTCTGTTATGTTAAGGTTTCACCTCTGACAGAAAAGAAAACCCACACTTCATTAAGTCCAATATTACAGTTTCTGATAAATTTGTTTTTGATATCGTTAAGTTAAAAATTACCTCTGAAGAAAATCATCTCCTTATCAAGTTAACAATTATCTCTGATAGTCCGATTTCAAGGCTAAATACGTTAACGTCACCTCTGTTTAGTCAGCTTGTCCCTATCACGACCAGATCCTCTGAATAGGTTGAGCTCCAAGACACGTTTAATGTCACCTCTGTTTTTCCCTGATCCGTCATACTAGATGTCACTGAACAGTTAGGATTTTAATGAGCACGTTAACATGATACCTCTGCTTGACCTTAAATAAGTATGTTAATATCATACTTCTACTTATCACCTAACAAGTATGTCAACATCACACCTCTGCTTGTTACCCAACGAGTATATTAATATCATACTTCTACTTGTTCTCCAATGAGCACAGTAAAATCATACCCCGCTCATCTTTTATGAGATGTGTTAACAATTATCTCTATCTACCCAATCCTTGACACGCCTCATAACCAAAAAATAAATAAATAAATAAATAAATAAAAATAAAAAAATAAAAAAAATAATAATAATAAAAAATTCAAAGTGTTTCGAAATTCTGTACGGCTCAATACAGAACTTCGAAAACTTTGGAGGGGGTTATGTAGATACTAAAAAAATACTATATATATATATAATAATAATATATAATAATAGCAATAATAATAATAATAATAATAATAATAAAATAAAGGGAAGCAGGACAACCCGCAGGAGGAATCCCGCGGGTGCCCAGCACCCGCGGGAGTCCCGCGGGAGAAATCCCGCTGGTGGGCACATGCAGGAGGAATCCCGCGGGTGCCCAGCACCCGCAGAGTTCCTCCCGCGGGTGCCCACCTGCGGGAGGAATCCCGCGGGTGCCCAGTTGTTTTCCGCATGTTTCCGTTGTTTATTTCGCTGATATTTCGTGATCCGATTTTTCAGAGAGGATTCGAGCCGGATTTCAAGCCTCTTCGGTCTATAAAAGACAGGAGTTGATCCCAGTGAAGGGACTTTTGGACTTTTAGGACGATTTCGGGCGAGCTCGTGAGATCAAGGAGCGAAGCAGAGCCATTCTCTTTCTGGTCAGACGGTCAACGGAGTGTACCAGCGAGGCTCAATCGCCACCCGAACCCACATAAAGAAAAAAGGGAATAAATTAATATTTCCATTCTTGTTATTTCTCAGATTTCTTTTGTAATCTCAATTTTCGTTGTAATCAAATAATTTTGCAATGGAAGGAGAAATCCAATTTTTGAGCAAATAAAGACAATAAGCAGTAAGCTCATTTTTCACAATTTTTCTTTTTTCAATTTTTCGTTTTTGTTTCATGGAGAAAAAGTTACAAAAAAATTTGTAATATTATATATATTTTTCTTTACTTTTCTTGTTTGTTTAGTGGAAAAAGAGATGTAACGCTCCTCCACTCGGAATCTGAGTAGCAGAATGCCGACAATGTATTCTCATAGGTTAAGTCTCGATAGAATAATAAGAATTACAATAGGTTATAGTTAATAACGAATTGCTCCCTAACAAAATATAGTTATGATTATTTTATAGACTCATGAGAGTCATTATAAATTATATTAACTCTTGTTTTACATCGGATGTGAGATTATTCGAGTTAAGGATATTACAAGAGAGTTGAAGTAATTATGGAAAAGAGGACTAGAAAATGATTTTTAAAAAATCCTATTTACTTTTCTTTCTCTTCCAAATCTCTTGTAAAGAAACTTAGAGCATATATTACTTACTGCATATAAAATCTCCCCTAAAGGAGAGATGCTACTACAACCAAATGTTAAATAACAGTTACATTGATTACAAGTGAAAATTGAAGTCACATGCCCCTTCCTTGTCTACTTTTTTTATTTTTTTTATTTTTGAGGTCGTAACGGTGAACAATTGCCCCCCGCATTCTATTAACGAGAGATAACAGAACACCTGTTTTACATCACATATCAAAACAAAATAGCAAAATAAAAGAAGCCCTGACACCCATGGGTATCAATAGTTTGGCCTTAGAGCAACAAATCCAAATAAAGATGGCAGAATACGAAACAAAACAACATCCAAAAGTCTCCACTAGTAGTGGACTGTCGACGACCAAGAGCTCGCTCCCTCAATCACTATCCACGGGCCCTATCGCCACAACTGGAAAGTCTTCCTGCAACTCCTCATCTGTGTCCTGGTCTTCTGAAAAATCTTCCTTCCTTGTCTACTTTGCCATCATGTTCTCGTCGCCTATGCCTCTATCTAGTTTCCTGTGTTATCTCCTGTCCTTTGCTTGCAACTCTAGACATCTGCACGGCTCCCTTCGTGCCTCGGTGCAGATGCGGTCCTTATAGTTGGTATGTTCATACCTGTTGGCAATAGTATATCACTGTAACGTATCCACACAACCATAGATAAGACAAAATTATTTTTATTGTTAAATATTCCAGATCTACCATATGCATAAGCCCACTATCTCCCTGTTTATCTTATTATCTTTTATTTTCAAGTTAAAAATCAAAATGCGCATGTCAGACAAACTTAATTGTTGTGGGAGTCCATTACGATTAATAGCACAATAAGATGACCAACCAAAATTTACTTTCTGTGAAGCTTGTTTCTTTTTTTTTTTTTTTTTTTGGTGGTGAAACTTCTTCAGCTTCTAGAGCTTCTTTCTTAATTCACAAAAGCTTTAAGATAAATCTAAATTTTATTTGCTGAGACCGACTTTTGAGGACTAAATCACCAATTTCCATTTTTTTTTTCTTTTCAGTTTAGACCACCAAACTAGGAAGGGAAAAAAAAAAAAAAATCTTATTGATACAAATTAAGCAGTGATTGTAAGTGTTTCTTTGGCATAAACGGTAGGTAAATCTCTCTGCACGTTTTTTATGAGCAAAGTTTGAGAAGGAAAGCTTGAATTGGAAGTGTTGTTAGCTTTCTTAGAAGAGAAAATTAATATGTGTACAATTGGAGAGAATGATGACAAAAGTGGTGGTGAATTTGATAAAATGATGGAATGAAATGAAGTCACAACACTCATTTAATCATTTTATGGGTCACTTGCATCCATGCTTTGAGCTCAAGATTACATCTCTATGAACTCTGTATAAGTTTATGGGTCACCTGCATCCATGCTTTGAGCTCAAGATTACATCTCTATGAACTCTATATAATAAACTTAGTAGAAAGCTAAAAAAATAAATTAATATGTATGAAGGTAATCAATGGCTCCATAATTTGAAAGTTTTCCTAGCATTTTTGTGTGTGTGTGTGTGTGAAAGTTTTCAGCTAAATAATTTCAGTAATTTGATTGTAAAACCCAAGACCCAAACAAAAGGTAATATACTAAATGCATTGGAAGTGAAGGTTGGGATAATTAACTTCATTTTTTGTATCTTTTTGATGTGTTTATTTTTCATTTCATCCATACCGCTCCATTCATTTTCTTTGTCGAACTGTTTCGTGAAGTTATTAGTTAATATTAATGGAAATCTCGCTGGTCTTTCAATCTAGCATTTTGTCTTGAAGAAAGAAGAAGAAAAGAACTATATTTACTGTAAGCATCGTAATTTTCCCCCCCTCCCTTTAGTGGCAATTTATTATTTTTCTCTGTAACCAGATAGTTTTAGTTTTCATTAATAAAGCAATTTGTTTTTTCTTTTTGATAGTAAAAGCAGTTTATTCAATAAAGCAATTTATCAGAACATTATTTTGGTCACTTGCATGTCTAAATGTCCAGCTTAATTTACTTATATTAGTCAATAATTTTACTCCAATTAGATTAAAGTTTGAACACAAGATTGAACTTCGAGAGGGTATTCACAAGTGGTGGGCTAAATATTTTTCTATTTTATTAAGAAAGCCTGTAGGCCAAACTGTGACCAAGCCTGCTAAAAAATATATTAATGGGCTTAAATCTAGTTGATTATGGGCAAAACTGTCGACGTACTATTTGGGAAATTAACTGATTGAGGGGAAATTCTATTCATGCACACCACTTTGCTAAAGATGTCCGTTGTAAAAAATTACAATTACAAGTTTATTATAATTTTTTATAATCATTTTTTTTTTGCCCTGGTCGGAGTTTAATTCCAACCAATTTTAAACCAGTTTAGAAACTAATTTTCAATTGGTGTAAAAACCGTTCGGGAGATTAATATCCGATGTGAAACTGTTGAGTAAAGTCATGTGCATGAAAGAATAGAATTTCCATGGTCTTTGTCTGGTAGTGAAAGATGAGAACAGAGTTTCTGAAGCAATACTCCTCTATAATATGGGCGTTAAGGGCATATACCCGATTTAGTTCAAAAAATTGAATTTTTATTTTTATTTTCTAAGAGCACGCTTCAATATGTGGTGACTAAGTAGTCATGATATGTCAATCAAGTATATATATGTATATAATGTGTTCACTAGATAGAATCTCATTTAATAAATTATTAATTCAATTCCATAAATCACAAATTTTAGTATATTGATTCTAAATACACATAGATACACGTGGTTAAAATTTTGGCTTAATTTTTTTTATTTAGTATTTTACTAGTATTAAACTTTCATACAAAATTCTATTTTCTTTTGCAGGATGATAGTTATGGATGACTAGTAGTTTGAGAGATCCAAATCATATGACCATGGCTAGAATAGAAAAGATGTTTAAAAGAAAGTTGTAGGAAATAGAATTATATAGTTACAAAAAATTAGAAATTAATTGAGTTTATTTACTATTTTAACATTTTTTAAACTGGAGATTACTACTATAAGATTTTAGCATGACATGATGACAGTGACAGTAAAATTAAGCCAAGACCTATATCTTCCGTAAGCATTACGATACGTATCTATACAAAAGTTGTAGATAATTGAACCATCTATCTCCAAATAAATTAAGAGGTAATTAAGTTTATTAACCTTTTTTTAACATAATTTATAATATGAGATGATCTGCTGGACAGTATGTCTAGAAACCAATAGCAATATAAAGAAACTCTATTTGCCTCTAAGGTTTGTTAGCTGCTGCTACCGTTGCCTGGTGCCATGAAAAGAGAATTTTTCTTGGTGAGAAATGAGTTTGTGTGTGTGTGTGGGGGAGAGTGAAGGACAGGGAGCACGTATATGCATGATTACAATTTGCCACCACACACCAAGTTTCCAAGTCTCAGTGCTTGAGCTCCAAAGATGTTCTCTCTCAGTTCTGGCCAGCCAACTGGAAGAAACAAGTTTTGAGTGAGTGGAAAAGGATAGGAAAAAGAAAATTTATATAATTTGGTTTGGTTTGTTTCAGAAAAATTCAACAATCTCTTAAAAATTTAAAAATAGTGGTGGCAGAATTGAGTGAGATGATCGCAAAGAATGCACTTTGCGGAGTCAAAATTTATTGTGTAGACTGTAAGATAGAAATTTTAAAAAAAAAATTGTTATCGGTCGGTAACTTGTCCTGTTCAGAAAATTTTCAAAAAATTATGATAAATTAGATAAATGATGATTCCAAAACCAGACTTCCAATTTGAGGTATGGAATATAAGATAAAGTCTATGTATTATGTATCAGACCGAGATTGGTATCCGGGTCTTAGGTGGATGATCTCTGAAGTATTTTTGTGTTCATAAGAATATTAAGATCACTTATGGTCTTATCAAGAATTTTCTGTCAATAAGCACCCGTCTTTGAAGGGAAATGATCTCTCAATTTTCTACCTCCACATCAATATTTGGTCTAGCACGGTGTGGAAAAAGCACTAAATGTCAGTCTAGACTTCAATGCTGCGCTCTATATTCTATCATCTACCACTTTATATGGAGATAGCTGGCGAGTCTGATCAAGTACCGAAAATTCAAGTAGATTCCTAAATATGGCAAGGCTCGCTGCTCTTGCACTTGCCATCTGCCTCCTCTGCTGCTTTTCCAAAAACTCCTCCACTCTCTCTTGTATATATGTCTCAGTACTCTTTTAAAGTAAATATAGAAAGTAGTTCAAATTCTGTAGGTGACATATTCGCGTTCTTAATTTTGCTTGTCTTGTTCACGCAGATACGCAGAGCTATGGGGCCGTAGCCGTGGATTTAGACTGGGGGTCGACTGCTGGAGGCCGAGAGCCATCACACGTGAAGATGAGAAGGCTATTGATGTCAGCGGGGAGAGAAAGTCCTCCGCCACCACCACCGGCAGCAAACCCTCCAATTGGTCCTATGATGGACCCGATCGATGGAGCTGCTTAGATGGCACGTGATACTCATCCTTAAATAAGGAGGATCTCGGCACCAAGGATATGAGTATCAAGGAGATTAAAACTTAAATATATAGAGTACAAAGGAAAGAATCCAGAACGTGGTATTAGTAAAAGGGTTAATTACAGTCAGATCTCTATAGTATTATTGGGGGTGTATAATTTAACAGCTCTGAAATTTGAAAATCTCAAAAAAATTCATGGACTTAGTTATTTTTACTCTCCTTTTTTACTAAAGTGAACTCTTATTTTTCAAATTCTTATTCTACTCTTATCCCTTCCTTTAATGAGTGTGCTGATTAAAAAGAAAGATGTGGTAGAATAGGAATTTGAGGGACAAGAATGCACTTTAGTAAAAAAAAGAAAGTAAAAATAATTAAGTTCAGGGAGTTTTTTGAGCATTTCAAACTTCAGCGGTGTTAAGTTACACATTCTCAATACTACAGGGGGTCTAACTGTAATTAACCCTTAGCCAAATGATGTAAATCAGAATAATTATTAGGGATTATCTTGAATGCCATCATTTGCACAATTCAAGTGTACGTATCTGAAACTTCTTAATCAGAATTCAAAACGGTATGTATGACTGCTCGCTTTGGAGTTAGTTGATAAGAGAAACGGTTGGACAATTTGATTTGGTTGACAAGATTTTGTAAAACAGTCAAATAATTCTTTCTTTTAGTTTATGGAGAATCAATCTAGGATCATTAAAGAGTTAATACTCAAAAGAGTCTTTAGTCATTAAGAGTTTCATCTGTTTTTAAGCCTACTAGAGAGTCTCTCTTGCTTAGGATTTTTTTTTTTTTAAAATCTAGAAATTCTACATCTATTTGAACTCCTTGTAGAAGACGTACTTCATTAAATAAATATTATTATTTTTTTCTGATGGATTCAGATACATAATCAAATTGACAATGCGTTAGTTAAAATTAACGGTTGAGATTTATTTAAGAACGTACTCTGATATTATGTAATGAAATTCTCAAAGACAATTAATTTATTTATTATGTATTAAAGGTTACATACACTATACAAATAATCCAGCAAACGATATAGGATTAAAACTAAACTAAATCTAAATACAAAATAGTTTTTTAATCTAACAAAAATACTTTATAACAACGATACTTTATGCCAAATGAATTACTGTTTTTCATATCAAAATGAATTAGAAAACTATCTCATCCAAGTCTACATCTACAAGTAGTTATTATTTCTTGATGGGGAAAAATATCACGTTGGTGTGATTGACTCGTGGTGAATGGACGTACAGTCTCAGTGAAGAATTTAAGGCTAGGCATATGAAGGCATATTTATATTTGATATTTGTTTGTTCTTCCCCATATGGATATGAGTTTGGTTATTACTCAGATATTATATTTACTATTCATATCTAACATAATCAAAAACAGATTCGTATCCGATATTAGGCAATATTATTAATTACGATCATAGTTTTGTAAGAAAAAAAATATTATTTTTCAATAACTATATTGAAAAATAAACTGTCTCCTCAGACATCATCCGCAAGTCCCTGTGGAGCACTATCTGGTGATCTATACTGCAGTTCCTCATCTAATTCTTGGTTCTCTGAGAGACATAGCCGCTCTTTCTCTGAGAGTAAATCTGTCCATGAGATTATATCGAGATATTGAAGATAGAAACAAATATCGGCGGGATGCATGATGTGCCTAAAAATTCTATTCTTTTTTCTCTCTCCACATATTCCAACAGATGACTGCTAACATAATGCAATGCAACTGGGCATCGTATCTCGTGGTCTTACCAAGTCCTGCTCTAACTCATCCATCGGATAACTTGGCCATGCAGATCATGGTGTGCAGCGCACTTTACCTATAATTTTATGGTATAGGTGCACGTAAGAAAAATATGTGAGATCGATTCCGCTTCCGACTAACACAAGACATAGATGCTATGTTCTTACCACTCCCTCTTTTGTAAGTTGTCCTAGGTTAGAGTTGCACTCTTTACAATCAACCACAGAAAACATTTTACTTTGAGAGGGCACCGCGTCCGCCATATGTAGTGCGCCTGCGGAAGTGTACGTCCGCCATTTATACAGTGTCTATATATAGAGCTGACTGTGAAATTTCCGTATTTCTCCTATCTTCATATGACTTCATCACCATTTATATAGTGTCTATATATTTGGATCTTATTTGGATATTTAGATATTATTAGCACTCTTCTTATCCAAACTATATTTTTAAAGGGAGTTGCTAGATGTGCCCCATACTTGTCCTAGTGAGCCCCATGGCAATAAATCAAACTATTTACAAGTTTGCCATTTATAATTTAGAATCAATTTGACCTAATAAATTTCCTAGCGAGTCCCATTTCTTATTCTCTCTCAGACTGTTTTTCTTAGTGAGCCCCAATTCATATTCCTCTCATTTTCCCTCGAATTGTCCAGGAAAAAAACGAAAAAAGGGGAGAAAAAGAAACGATCCAAGAAATCCTAAATTTTTAACTAAATTTGCATCTCATCGTGATTCCAAATGATTTCTTGAAATTTATATTATTATCTTTTACAAATCTGGTGTGGATATATTTTATTGAGAGTTTTTGAGTAGATTGAAGAAGATGAAAAACAATAATATAAAATTAGTAAAAATCGATGAATCTCCTTATTTAGAGATATGTTTAAAGTATTTATGGACTCAATAAACAACATAAGTTGAATGATGAATGAAGATGAATATTTTTATAGATTTGGTAATATGTTTAGTTCCGCGACTATTTTTTTAAAGTCGGGGTGGAAATCCTGGTTGGAAGGCAATGCTGACCCAAGTAAATGCTGGTCAGGATTACTATCCCGTCCAGAGTATTCACTGGCGGGATTGTAACCCCATCCAAAGTATTCACTGATCGGGGCTGTAACCCAGTCCAGAGTATTCACTAGCTGGATTTTCCACGCAGGCCAGTAAGGTTTCAAACTCTCAAATAGCGTATTGTATCAAACTAAGTACAAATTGATAACAAAAGTTATATATAATTGACGATAAGTTGAAATTAGCATCTTTCCCTAAATATAAACGAAAAGCTACCCTAGCCCAAAGTGTTTATCATTCCCGGTCAGTAAGATTGGAAAAATTTCATAAAGAAGTCAATACCCACCGGCCGTGTTGTACACCCCGGCCAACAAAGTTCACTGGCCGGTGATAAAACTCCGGCCAGTGGGCTTTTCATATGAATTTGTTGCTTTAAAAAATGCCCATTGAGAATAAGTTACATCATTCGACAATGGCGAACATTACGCATAAATTATGAATATTGACAACTATCAAACTAAAACGTTCATAACGAAAAATAGATAATATTGACAATAAGTTGAAGTTAACATCATCATCTATTCAATACAAACGAAAAAGTACAATTACAAAAGTGAAATTGTTCATAACATCATAATTACAAAGTTACGTATAATGAGCATAGAAGTACAACACACTATCGCCTAGCAATTTTTCTAACACGACGGCGAGTCTGTCCACCCATTGTTGGCGGTTCCGGAGATTTAGTCTCGACTTGGTCTTCGACATCGGCTAAACCAAATAAGCCCGACACTACTTGTATAATACTGATATCCCAATACTGCTTATATAATGAAGTTGGTATTCATTTATGGATGTCATCTTTCCACAAATGTCGATATCTCAACACTGTTTATAAAATAAGAATTTTTTTATTAGCTCCACAAATCATGTATTCGACTGGCTCAATCTTAGTGGCCACGCAAATATTTTTTTTTAATGATTGATGCATCTCAATGGTTCTCTTTTTTGACGATAATTGTTACGTCAAATCTAATTACGCAAATATGGAACTTATAAATATACGCATTAAAGTGAGTAGACGTACATAGGTGACTTCGTACCAGCTTTCTTCCTCCGATGTGAGGCTATCGGTCTAATTCGAGATGACTCAGGTTAATCTATCTGCATAAGTATTTGTAGACACTAAAATAAGTAAATAATATATATATATATATATATATATATATATATATATATATATATATATATATATATATATATATATATATATATATATATATATATATATATATATATATATATATATGGAAACCACGATGGGAGAACCCGAGGGTGGAACCCCGGGAGAGCTCCCGCGGGTTGCTACCCGCAGGAGACTCCCGCGGGACAACCCGTGGCATCTCCCGCGGGTTGCAACCCGCAGGAGCTCCCGCGGGATGCAACCGCGGGAGCCTCCCGCGGGTTGCAACCCGCGGGAGCTCCCGCGGGTTGGCACCCGCGGGAGCGATCCCGCAGGTGCCAACCCGCGGGTTGTTTTCTGTATTTTTTTTTTTGTTTTCGCTGCTAATATTTCGCGATCCGATTTTTTAGGAGGGAATCGATCCGGATTTCAAGTCCTCTCAGTCTATAAAATACAAGATTGGATTCGAGAGAAAGGAATTTTTTTGGGGGGTTGGCAGAGCGATTCTTCACAGAGGGTTGAGAGAGATCAGAAGGAGCGGGTTTTCTTCACAGATCCCCTTCCAAGTTGGACAGTCAACGGAGACAGCAATAAGACTCCACCGCCACCCGAACCCACGAAGAAAAGGGAATCCACCAATATTCCCGTTCTTGTGACTCCTATTTCCTTTTTGTAATCTTAATTCTCATTGTAATCAAGCAATTTTTCAATGGAATCAAAGATGCAATTTCGGGCGTACAGTATTGAACGTATATTAATCCAAAATTCCTACAATAACCACACAAAATTAGTCCGATATTGTGTTTGGTGACAATGCGTTTTTTCCAATTCCATAAAAATCCTACTAAATATATCCCAAATCCTACTAGCACTATTAAACAACATATAAAATGAAAATGAAATGAGAGGAAGGAGATATGAATAATATATTGTCGGCGGGGCTCAACGGCATCGTTTTCGCGGGTTGATCTTCACGGCGGAGGGCGGGCCGAAATCTAAGGCTCAATTTGGGCGGTGGTCGTTGAAAAAAGAGGGAGAAGTCTGAGCGGAAGAAGAAGAGAGCTAGTGGGAGGAAGAAAAAAGAGAGAGTGAAGAGGAAGAAGAAGAGAGAAGGCGTTGAAAAACCTAATCTCCTATTGAGTCCTAAATTTTTCTTAGTGAGCCCCATTTTCCCTCTCTAATATTGCATTGGTGGTTACATGGGCAAAACTGGAAAATTCATGGGATTTACTAAGAAAAAAAATGGTCAATTTCAAACTACCCTTGGCTCACTAAGAAATTGGGGCTCATTAGAACAAGTACATGGCTCATCTAGCAACTCCCATTTTTAAGTGGTCATCAAAATATGGATACATAATCAAAATGTGGATGCGGAATCAAATATATGGATCAGACTATTTATATGTTTTTTACATCCTATATATAGTTATTCCCTTTATTGCTCCTTGACTCAAGAGTAGGGCTACAAGTATGTGCTCCCTATGATCGGAATTTGATTCGAATCGGATCTGATTTAGACCTGACCCGTCTATAAATCTAGACTCCGGAATTTAGACCCAACAATATAAGCAGTCTTGATTAGAAAAAGTTGCACCCAGACGGTCTTACTTGCTCAGTGAACGGAACAGATCTCAATCTAAAATTTGAATACAAGTGTGAGGAGTTAGGCAGAATCATACCCGAGAAGGAATTAGTACCTAGTTAATGCCTCACATGGCATGTTATATTTCCTAAGAATCCGTCACTAAAAATTGAATGATATATCTGTTAATGGCCATGAAAAGCAATGCGAATACTACAACTACTGAACCTAAACAGTTAGTGCCCTTAAGCTGCACTCCCCAGTCTTAAAGAGGATTAAAATGACATGATCTAAGGATCATTTTTTGTTCCGTTTTTTTTAAATTAAAATAAAAATATTATTTTTCTAATTAAAAATTTAGAATAGAACAAACCAAAAATTAACCTTTGGATCCGTACATTCTCATCCTACTCACTCTCCAATCTCCACTTACAAATAGCTAGAGAGCCATATTTTTCTCCCAAGCAAATCAAAAATGGCTCTCAACTCTCACCACCATCTCATCCTCCTCAGCTTCCTCTCCTTAGCCCTGCACTGCACCATCCCAGCCCAAGCCCTCGCCAATGGCACTACCAGCGCCCAGTTCCTGCACGCCCACAACACTGCCCGGAAGGCCGTGGGCGTGCCCCCGCTGAAATGGAACAGCACCCTGTCAGAAATGGCCATGGCGCTGGCAAGAGAGGTCCGGAATCGGAACCGGTGCACGAAGCCGCCATTTCCGTTAAACTCCTGGTACAACATGCTCTCTTCGACCGCGGAGTACAAGGAGCCCGTGGCGGTCACAATGCGGAGGTGGGTGGCGCTGAGGAAGCACTACAAGTACGCGGAGAACGAGTGCGACGATAAAGGGTGGAGCAAGTGCGACGTTTACCTGCAGATTGTGCAGAGGGGGGTGGCGGAGGTTGGATGCAGCTGGGCGAGTTGTGGCCGCAACAGGAGGACTGGGAGGATTGTTGTTTGCTTGTATTACCCCCCAGGGAATTTTACTGGGCTGAGGCCTTACTAGAGACGATCAAGAAAGAACTCTAGCTACCTGTCTTTGTAGTTGTTATGTTATAGCTCTCTGATCATGTGGATTAGAGAGATAAAATAAGAGGGTTATTTCCCTAATCATCTATTGATGATAAATATATGTACTAAAGGTACACCAATACCAACGTTTAAAATAACGATAGCTAGTAATTTATAAAATGTTATAGGGAATATTAACTTTTCAAGATTCTAGAGGTGATCCTGTTATTTGTGTGACCCTTTGTTCCTTGTAACATTTAGTTTCATGCATATATAAGAAGGATGCCAGCTAATAATCTCGTACGAATATTCTAAGTCTTCGGATAAAAATAGTAACTACGAATTTCTCCCTAAAAAAGGCCGATAGTGATTATTTTATGAATACGTAGAAATCATTATAAACTACAATAATTCTTGTATCATATTCAATATACGAGTATTCGAGTTAGGGGGTATTACAACCAGAGAAGTATGCAGTAGCTTCCATCATATTTCCTTCCTTCCCAGGTACCAAACATGAACAAGCCACCTTAAGTCAACACCTACCAAGTATGCTTTAAAATATCAGGTCACTCTGCCCAACTCTTCTTTCATGTGAAGGAAAAAAATAAGCGTTTGCCTAAGCTGCCTATAATCTCTCTCACACCCACATGCAGTCCGTCGGCTCCCAGCACCATATGGCGAAGCTCGCGGTGTGTGCGCTTGCCATCCTCCTCATCCTCTGCAGCTTTGCCATCATCATGCCAACCTCTGTTGCCAGTATGTCCTTCTAGCATCTTTCTCATGTGAAACAGTGCAAATTGAGAAATAAGTTATCATATGCACGGTAAATTACTTTGTTTTTTTTTTTTAAATTAGTCTGCTGTGGATTCTCTTAGGTTTACACAGAAAGGCACTAGCGAGAGAGCTGGAGGTCAACCTGCCAGTGAGAAGCCGAAAGTGGGAGATTGAAGGACCAAGGAAACCTTATCCGCACCCTTCACCGCCAGAACCGAACCAACCAGTACAAATTAGGGGGCGGCAAGCACCTCCTCCATTTATAATCTATTGAAGGTAACTAAGTCAGTTGTTCATCTTACTTGTGCTTGTGTGACCTAAATCAAATTAGTTTCTCATGTCAATTGATATGTATCCGCTACCTGGAACCATAATAGGGTTTATTGTGAAAGCTTCTTCTTTTGTTTGAGGACATGCATATTGCTTTTCTTCGTAAAACATTTTACGCAAGTTTGTCTGATCATACATTATGTAAGCAATGTATGTTTTTTGATTTTCTATTCACTCATGATTATGGACCTGGCTTGCAATGTCTAGCACTACTTAATAGCTAGGGTCCTAAATAAATATTCTCTTCGTGTTCTATTAATTCTTGTGTAATCTCCCTTCTTCTCTAATCTAATCTTGGTCCGTGTGTCAGAGATTCAAATTGCATCAGAGATCGCATATGTTTGTTGGCATATCGAACGATCCAATCAATACTCCTCCCTCTCACCATGATACCAAACGAACACATGTTGAACCTCATTTATTTTGCTTATGTACTATGGTACATTAACATTCTTGGCATAGTTCAATAATATTCCTCTTACATAACATAACACCCTTTTCCACAAAAAAATCTACATTCCTCTTGTTTGATAAGTCCTAGTAAGATTAAATTTTAGATTGAACCATGCTCTCTCTGCCCCCCTCCCATAACCAAAGTTAACTGAGCTACAGTTCATTCCATTATCTCCAAAATCTTTTTTAAAAAATTTCTTTTGAATTATGATCTCGACTTCCTAGGGTTTACTCATACCCAATTTCTTGGGTTTTAGTTTTGATTTGATCCTCCATCAAGTTAACACAAAATAAACGGTTTTTAATAAATAAAATATTTTGTATGTACTTAATAAAGGGTAAATAAACTCCAAAACTTATAAAATTTAATTTGAAAGAAATTTATGGTAGAAATAGTAATTGTAAGAAAATAAAAAAAATCATTGGATTATTATAGTTTTGCCGCTAACTCACGTAACTTTTTATGAGCTACCGGCTCATCTATAGTAATCATATATATATATATATATATATATATATATATATATATATATATATATATATATATATATATATATATATATATATATATATATATATATATATATATATATTATATATATTACACACACATAGAGAGTGTATGCGAACAATCCGAACCGTCGATTGTAATTTCCACGCTTCAAATAAATAACATATAAAAAATAATGCGATTTTGACACTTCTTTATCATCGATCTAGAGAGTTTATTTGTTATATTGTTGAAAAACCGTTTATTTTATACATATTTAATATATAGTCAAAACGTACCTAAAATGCATTATTAAACCATAATTTTTAATAGTATTATTTTTTAATATAGAAATCACAATTAATTATTTGAATATTCCATAGACAACTCTCTTTCACACGCAGGCATAAACACGCATACTAACAAACTGTGCCAAAGTGTTAAAATTCCAAAAATATTTCCACCAAATGCGTCAAAAAGTCTTTTTATCAAGTCAATATTGAAATGATTCTTCTGCGATAAACCGTAGTTATCATGATGTACCGCACTCATTTTAGTTGGCAGTCCAAGTCATCTCCCATTCCCATTCTCCTTCTAATCTTTTTAAATTATAAGTCTTCTTTATTCTATTCCAAAATTGAACGGGAGGCCTTAACTAGATATGATCAAGAAAGAACTCTAGCGAGCTGTCTTTGTAGTTGTTATGCTACAGCTCTCTGATCATGTGGGTTAGAGAGATAAATAAGAGGGTTGTTTCCCTAATCATCTATTGATGATATATATGTACTACAGGTACATCAATACCAACATTTAAAATAACGACAACGGTAATTTATAAAACGTTACTGGGAGCATTAACTATGCAAGATTCTAGAGGTGACCGTCACCTTTATTTGTATGACCATTTGTTCTTTGTAACATTTAATTCCATATACGTATTCTTATAACTCTACGAGAATGCTAGCGATTATAATCTCGTAGAAATATTCTAAGTCTCTGGATTAAAATAGTTTATAATTAACTATGAATTTATCCCTCAAAAAAGGCTGGTGGTGATTGTTTTATGAATTTGTAGAAATCATTATAAATTATACTAACTCTTGCATCATATCCGATATACGAGCATTCGAATTAGAGACATTACAACTAGAGAAGTATATAGTAGCTTCCATCATATTTCCTTCCTTCCCAAGTACCAAATTTGGACAAGCTATCTTAAGTCAACACGTACCAAATATGCTTTGAAATATCATGTCACTTTGCCTAACTCTTCTTTCATATGAAGAAAAAAAAATAAATCACCACCTAAGCTCCCTATAATCTCTCTCACACTTCTGTCAGCCCTCAGCTCCATATGGCGAAGCTCGCAGTGTATGCGCTTGCCATCCTTCTCGTCTTCTGTAGCTTTGCCATCGTCGTGCCAATCTCTGTTGCCAGTACGTCTTTCTAGTATCTTTCTTATGTGAAACGGTGCAAATTGAGAAATAATTTATCCTATGCACAGTAAATTACATTTTTTTTTTATAAGTCTTGTGGGTTCTCTTAGGTTTACACAGAAAGGCATTAGCCACAGAGCCGGAGGTCAATATGCTAAGGAGAAGCCGAATATGGGAGGTTGAAGGACGGAGGAAACCTTACTCGCCCCCCTCGCCAAGACCGAACCAAACAAGGGGAAATATTAAGCGGCAAGCGCCTCCTCCTCCAAGTATAATCTATTGAAGGCAACACAACTGACTCAGTCGTTCGCCATACTTTTGCTTGTGTGATCTGAATCAGATTACTTTTTTATATCAATTGATATGTATCTGCTACCTGGAACCTAATAGGATTAATTGTGAAAGTTTCTTCTTTTGTTTGAGAACTTGCATAATATTGCTTTCCTTCAAAAACATTTTATGCAAGTTTCTCTTATCATACAACCTCGGATGATCGGTGCCACAAATGCACACACAAACTGCGCCAAAGGGTTATCCAAAAATATTTCCACCAAATGCGTCCAAAAAGTCTTTTTGTCGAAGTCAATACAGAAACGATTTTTCCGCGTTAAACATAGTTATCATGATGTACCGAACTAATTTTATTTGGCAATGCAAGTCATCTCCCATCCCTACTCTCCTTCCAATCTTTTAAATTAAAAGCCCCCTTTATTCTATTCCAAGTCTGAACAAGAGACCAAATGCGAGCGGCTCGTCTCACCGTGCTAAAAAAGGAACCGCACAAGAGCTCAAGAGAGACAACTGCTACTAGTCAATCCATGGCAAAACTCAATAGCTCAAGCACTTACAGCTTTGCCCTCGTAATTCTCGACTGCCTCGCCAATATTAATTATGGCCTCCCTTCCATTTATACTCTGTGTTTACTTCCTATTTAATCTTATTTAGGGATGAGTAAGGATCCGTCTTTGACTTACCACATTCAAAAAATTTGAATTAAAAATAAAATTTTTATTTTTCTAATTTATAATATTTTAAATAGGTTGAGTTAAGGATCTAGCTCTTGAACTCACACATTCTCATCCTCTACTGTGGAGTTGATTGGTTCAAAAATTTGCTACCGAACTTGGTCAAAGATTTGGAGTCCACGTATTAGTCTTTTGTTCCGCTCCATTAAAATTTTTAAATTAAAAAAATTATAAATTTCAGTTTTAATTCAAAATTTTAAATATTACATAGCGAAATATTGACCTGTCTGCTAATGCACCTATTATCATCCATCCTTTTATTCAAGAATTTGGTCCTGAAAAATGAGCTGACATGCACCTATCATGCCCGCCAGTCTGCCACTTTTGATGCTTTTAAATATATTGTTAAAAAGATGCTACAAGTAACTTTGTTATTATTAATTTTATGCATGCTGTATACATTCTGGTAGGGGTGAGCAAATTTTCGAAAAAACCGAATAAAACCGTAGAACCGACCCGACCCGAACCAATCGGATCGGTTATTTCGGTTATCAGGTTGGGTCGGTTTTTAAACCAAAGTTTTATTCAGCCTTCGGGTCGGGTTTCGGTGGCGAAATCACTAATCGAAACCAACCGAAAAAACCGAATTCATCCCTACCCGACCCATTAACCCAATATCCAAATCTTAAATAATTCTCGTGAATTTAGGTTTCCTTCGTTTCGCCTTTCGCCTTATCCCCGTCGTCCCTCCGCCTCCTTTGTTTCGCCTCTCGCCCGATCCCCCTCACCTGTCGCCCCTCCGCCTCCTGCTCCTCCTCCGCCTCCTCCTCCGCTAACTCGATCATCATTCGAACTCGCCTCCTCCTCCGCCTCCGTTAACCCGATCATTGTTCGAACTATCTCTCCAAAATTTGCTTAATCTTATACCGATGCTCGATGCGCCTCAAAATCTGCAGTCTTTAAGCATCTCGATTCCTGAAGGAACCTATGGTCGCATTGGTGAGTTTTATTTTATTTTATTTTTCTTATTGAACTCCCTATAAAGTGTTCGATGAAATGGGTCTGAGAATTTTTTTGTTTTTGATGCGAGTGAGAATTTTTTTGTTTTTGATGCGAGTGAGTTCAGCGCCGAGGTCTGGGTTGACATGGAAGCACTCGATCGATGTTGGGGCCGGAGTCATCGACGCGGACTACCGTGGGCCGGTGGGTATCGATGTTGGAGCTTTCAGCCTGCAATGGACTGCAGTTAAAATGCAGATTTTTTTTTTTTTTTTTTTTTTTCTTTCTAATGGATGTTCTCAAGCTGAAACCGAAAACCGACCGAAAACCGAACCGAACTTTCGGTTCCGGTTTCGGTTATTGATGGAGTTCGGTCGGTTCGGTTTTGGTTTTGTAAGTTCGATTCGGTTTTCGGTGGAATTTTTTCTATCTAAAACCGAACCGACCGATGCTCACCCCTACATTCTGGACAACTGTCCTTGCACGTACCAAGAGATAGAGAAGTTTAATTTCCCTTTTATTACAATATCAAATACAATATTATTAAATTTTACTACTAGAAGCTATTATACGCATAGGAGCTAAATTTGACCACAAGAAAATACTAATACCTTTCCATGAAAAAACATCTTTTAGTGATTTATTATCCCTTTTAATGATTATTGGATTATGATCATTAGTTCGAATCACTGAATTACCATCGCCAGCGTGGGCCACATGTCAGTTGTATCGCAAACACTTGCAAAATCAAGGCATCCCTTCGTTTACTCTTAACAATATTTAGAACAAGCTATCTACTTCTATAAAACAAAGTTGAAGAACCGAGCGTCAACCACAAAGGAAAAACAGTAGCTATGAAAGGATAAGCCCGCTAGGTCAACATCAAAACTTATGCCAGTCAAAAAATCCGTACCATTAACCATCACTCTTGGTTTGTGATTTCTTTCTTCTCTCCAAAGTCTCTTTCTTGTTCCTCTTTCTTTCTTTGCTAATCTGAAAGATAATTTAAAAAAAAAAAAAAAACAGAGTTTTGAGAAAATAAATGACAGCAGTTCCTTGGAGATTCTCGAATAGCAAAATAAACAAATTAAGGTTGCAAAAAGAAAGAACTGATGAACAAGGATCATGTCATGAAAAATCTGCAACAGAAAAAAGTTTCAAGAAGGACCAGATTCTAGATGTTTTTCAGATTTTATTGTAAAGAAACTTATTCTTTTTTTTTTTTTTTTTTTGAGTTTGATGAAAAATGTACTTTTAGGATCAGTATGCTAAAGCTTCGAATATTTGGAAAAATCCCTTTAAAATAAACCAAGTATTGGCTAGTTAAGGAAATATTCAAAGTCCATACTAAAAGTAGAGGAAAGAACAGCTAGGAAACCAACACTGCAGGGGGGGAGAGAGAGAGAGAGAGAGAGATAATTGGAAAATAAAAAGAGTACCTGTATTGCGTCATAAAGATTCCTGTTTTTCCGACTCATAGTCATCCTAGCCAGATTGTTAGCGTCCTCAGCAGCTTGATCTAATGTTGTGCTAGTATCCTGCATAACCTCATCATTGTCATTCGATACCCGCATACTCTTGTTTGACAAAGCTGCAGTGTAGGGAACACCCTGCAGTTCCAAGCTCAGTTCCTCATGGTACTGCTTCTCGAGCATCATCAACTGCAACAAGCAACACGAAATTGTGCATCAAATGACAGAACGAACATATGCCTTTCATAAGATATGAAAGATTAAGAGTTACACACCTTGCGTTTCTTATCTGCTGCCTCAATAGCTTCTGCTCTATCAATAACACCTTCCGCTAAAAGATTCTGCGGATCATCCAAACCCCCATCACCTATGCCTGCAATTGGCAAAACTTGGCTTCTAGCTGCAGCTTGAAGACGTTTGATGGTCTCAGCATATTCAGGGACATAACCTTCAGCCTCATTGTCCACAAAAGGCGACAGATGTGGTGGAGGAACTCTGTTGCATCATCATTTAACCAATCAAAATTCGTTGTGAGGGAAAATCTTGAAAATCATTTTGGTGGCATTCCGGAGCATCTCAGATGAGACATTAAAAAATATAGAATATTTCAAACAAAAGATAGAATGTTCACAAACAATTCTTGTAACTTTGAAACTATGAAGCACATAAGGCACATGTACATGGATCATTTGTAAAATGTAGGGTACAAGGATCCGACTACAATACACGTGCAGACACAAAGATGCAAAATACGTGCACAAAAAAGGGGGAAAAATGACATCTAATGCTATAATCACGAGATTATAATCCAGATATGATCAGTGTCTTTTCATCCACTATTTATCACGGTTGCTTAGCTATAACGAATAGCCTTTGATATATAATTGAAACTAAACATAAAACTCAAACTTGTAAAAGTAAATAATATAGTGCATGAGGATAGTTTATGCATCCAAAAGGCATCCAATAAGTATCCAAGCTAACAAATTTATTACAAAATTAAGGGGACAGCCCAGAACAGTGCAACCGTATTCAAGAAGTGTCCAAGTATTGTCATCAGAGACATACCCAGTATGTGTTCAGTGCAGATATGGCTTATGGTAGAGGTCTTTGCTACATAGCTTTGGACCGACTTAAGAAAGTCACACAGCATATCAAACATTCAGAATAGTGAGTCTTGTATTAATTAGATGCAGTCCCGAATTTGCACTTAATAAGATACCACAGCATAAAAAGAAGTGTGATGGCAATGAAAAAGATTCGGTGCATTCCATCATCTAAGAAAACTAATTTTTCTTCTTCTCACGAAACTAATTTGCATTGGATGAAGCATTCTTTCTTCCACATCCACATGACTCTGCATGATTTAGCAGAAAGTTAGACGCCACAATTCTCTCACTGCTGCAGTGTACGCAGTAGAGGTCAAATGGTCATTCAGTATAATAGTCTGGGAGAAATCTCTAATGAAGGTCAATGCCCCTGTAGAAATATTTGCTCCTTAGCCTTGATTACATGATAGTTTGATATATCATTGTTTTTAACACTGCATTAGACTTTAGGATAATAAACTGCTAAAAATCATAAACCCCAACACAACAACAACCCCACCCCAAAAAAAAACAATAAGTGAACACTGCTATTGGTACACATTTGAATACTCACAATTCGCAAAGCAGCAAATGTAGGAGTATTAGCAAAATTGATAGCCATTTTAGCAAAGTCCCCCTTAAATGGGATTGTGAGGGTACTCTCAGATAGGTACTGAGTACTAGATAATTAGACTCTTAGACATATTAACTACTAAGCTAATGAATTACCAACATTTTCCGAATTGCCAATATCAAATTATGTTCATCGACTAGCTGCCACTTGCTTCCTGTTCACAGTTTACAAGCTTCGGCTAGAGGAAAAGGACAACCAGTTGACAGATCAGATAACAATAAATAATCCATAAGTACAGATCCACTAATAGAGGTTTAAACTTTTAAAACCACACTTTTGACTGGAGTCCAATGTCTTATCCTTACAAGAGATTTCATAACATATTGTGCTAACAAGACAAACAGTAACATCCACGCATTTCATTATTCAATTGTGTAACATAGTAAAATATACCTTCCAACCAGATATGCGTCTGTTGGCAACAAAATTCGCGCATTCACACAATCGAATACCCATTGGGGTTGAACATATTCCCTGGAGAGAAAAATATGGCCTTGGGTTGGCCTATCAACGATCTGCATACAAAAGATAAATTAGAGAAACAAGTTTAGCCAACATATAATAACATGGTAAGAACCAAGAGGGATTCTGATTTGTTTCTAAAAGTTGTTTAAACAATATGTTGGAGATCTAAATTATGAACACGAATTCCACAAATATAGAACTCAACCAATGTTGAAAATAACGCGTTATGAAACCCGTTATATTGCGTTATGAAACCTAACGGAACCTCAGTGCTCCGTAACAACTGAAAATAACTCAGTGCACCATAACAATATGTTTTTTTATGTTATTTTACGTTATATTACATAACGTTACGTTAAATTACGTTATGTTATGTTATTTATAATTATTTTTTAGTAATATTTATATTGTTGTTGATTATTATTTTAATTATTAGTGAATTGTTGTAATTTTCTTTCTTTATTAATTGTTGGCTTATTTGATAACTTGTGGAATTGTTAACTTGCTAATTTTCAATTGTTTTCTTGTTCGTTTAACCTCTCTGATTATTGAAATATCTTACTTGTTCATTCTTTTGAGTTTTTAACTAAACAGAAATCAACAATTACAAATAAGATAGATTGAATATTACAAAACATTACAAAATGTAAATTACAAAAATGATAATAACTGGAATTGAAATAAAAAATTAGAATCTTGTTTTCGTATTTAGATGATGATTGGAATTACGGTTGCAGGCTTAATATAATTGATGAACATAAATGTGAAAATTATTGTAAAATTTAATATAAAATTACAATAGATTATGTATTACAAAATGGTTTTATATTTTTTATAGAAATTTTAAATTTATTTTTGAATTTATAAAAGTTATTTTATACAATTTAATATTTATTTTTATTAAATAAATAGAAAATTGCATAAAGTAGAATAGATTGTATATTACAAAATGGTTTTATATTCTTTTTTTAGAAATTTTAAATTTATTTTTTAATTTATAAAAATTATTTTATATAGTTTTAAATTTATTTTTATTAAATAAATAGGAAATTGCATAACCTACGTTATGTGTTATGTTATATGCGATATAACCTAACAGAGGCAAAATGTTATGTTAGCGTTATCGTTATTTTAAATATTGAACTAGACTTTAAAAAACAGATGAATCAACACACAACATAATCAATAACAGACCTATATAACTGGGCTGGCCTTGATGGTTATCGATCCACTCTTGAAAAGAACCTACGCTTAGCTTCGAGTGGAAAGAAACTTGTTCACTGAAGTCATTATACTAAGACTATAAATCGCAACTAAAACAAATTTTTCTCTCAAAACCAGGAATGCATGTTGGATGAGCATTCACCACAGATTTGTCATGCAGAGTTCTCTTTGATTTAAATCAGCTTATAACTTTTAACATTCGAACAACAATATCATCATCTCCCAAACACGTAAGGCATCGATCTTAATTTTGCATCGATCTTAATTTTATAACTAAATAAAATTTATCCTTCATAATAAGCAAAATTTTAAACAGAAGAATCTTGTTTACGACTTTATTCCATCTGATGTTGAAAGGAATATAGCAATTTGATTTCAAGAACGTAGATATGCAAGTTGAGAAAAACGTACAATGACAACAGAAACAGATTCAGCATTTACGGCAAGGCAAATAATTATTAATTTCAATTATTTATTTGATGGACCATAATGCTTTTTATGGTGCAAAATTTAATAGAAACATGGCAAATGTACAAAGCAAGGTTTAAATTTTAGAATTGATAGCTACACGATGGTTTATTATACTAGGAATCAGAAAATATCGGACATATTATATTGGTGATCAGATATTAAAAAAATATTAGCTATATTATTACCAATATTATAGCAATATCAGATATTAAAAATATTAGCAATATTATTACCAATATCAGAGACCTCAAAATCTCGATACAATATGTATTGGTATTGACCTAATTTAAAACCTTGGACAGAGTTGATTGGGAAAATTATGTAAGTGGATCCCTATACATATGACCATCAATAATCTTATAAAATCATAAGACAGACATGATACAGTTTGACACCATGTTTTTAACCAGTAGACAATCTCACTTAAGTACCTTCTAGTAAATTACTAAACAAACTAAATATTATATTCTGTATTTTATACTGCACGACCAAATCCAGTAGAGGACGACTTTTTTTACCTGATGGGTGATACCCTCATCCTTTTCTTTGAATGGAGAACCTTCACCTTCCCAAGAAACAACACCTCCAAAAGCTGGAATGATAAACAGCAATGACTCTCTTGGGACCTGATTTAGATAATCAAGCTATCAGTACAACGAGAGAGAAGAACTCTCGCAAAAAAATTGTTAAAAGAATAAAAAAAGACAAAGAAAAATTGAATAAAATAAAACACATATAAATCATAAAACAGGTGTAGAAGCAGTACTATCTAGATTCCCAAGACTCACCTCACGGCTAAAGAAAAACTTCAAATTTCTGAACAGATTCTTGCATGATTTGGTTTCTTCATCCTCATCAGGCACAGTGGAAGCATCCTCCATAAGATGCATTAAAGTACCCGGTTCATTAGCTGGCAGTTGATGTTGGAGCTGGGCCAGTCTAAGTTCAGATTCATTGGTTCGTTTATCAACTTCTCCACTGTCGTCTTGTTCAGTTCCAGAAGTAATGCTTTGAGTGTTCCCATATGATTTTCCAGGACCAGCGCCAATGTATCGAAATAAAGCATACAGTTCTGCAGATCAAGTAACAAATTTTAAAATGCAGGTTCATGTAAGAAAAGGAAAAATTTTATTCATGACATAGGCACCATCATCCTGTAATCTTGTTAGGGTAGGATTGATTGAAATATAAACCAGAATTATTTAGAATCGGACCAAAACAAGGGACTTTGATAAACATTTACCAGCAGCTAAAGCTTCAAGTCTAGGATCCAGAATAGGTGGATACTTCACATTTATGGAATGATAAAGCTTGAAGTTTACAAAACCTAAAAGAGCCTGCATAAAAAAAAATGTAATGTTAGAATAAAAGAACAAGGAATCTCCACAATTATAGCAAGAAGAGATTAAAAGGCATCTTATGGTTATGACTTATGTGATGATTAACTTAAAGCTAATAATTATAATTAAGCTCATGTAAAGGTCAATGAAAACAAAAGGAAAGGTGCTTAAAAAGTGCCTTATGACTTATGATGGTGTGCTGAGGTATATTAGCTTGGAGTTCGTGAAAGCTGAGGCTCTCTAAAGATTTCATGCAACTTACAAACGAAGGGCAAGGATCATTGAATATGTCCTGTGAATAAAATTTTAAAAAAAATGGATAGCCATTGAATTAAAAATGTTGGGGTGGATGAGGAGATAAAATGTGGGACAGGCAACGAGTCTATAGTGGACTTTAATTGAGAATGAGGAAAAATAGTTTAAGGTGGTTCGGACCTGAGCAACAGAAACTGAATAATGTGATGACCAACAAGCAAAGAATCATACTTACCATTGATCAGCATAGGGCAAATCCACGACCTAAAAGGACATGGAATCATGAAGCACAAAGAATAAAGTAACTGCTGATTAAAAGGTGAGAGAGCCCTTAACGGCATTAATTGGAGGGGGGGAAAATGGATGGATTCAGACAAAGCTTTGAAGGAAAGTCATTGCTGCCATCATGGTTCCATTGATGGATATGGACAAAGCTTGAGAGAAAGTCATTGCCAGTGCCATGGTTCTAGCTATCATCATTTCATCTGTCTGGAAGATTCCCAAATTTTATTAAGTTTAAAAAAAGCAAGCATCTTTTGATGTAGGGACCAAAATTCATAAAGAACCAACTCACTTAACCGACCAATATTCATAAAGAATCAACTCATTTCCAAACAGTAATCATGTGAGTGATCAAAAGCAAAGTGAAAACTTAAATTAGAAGTGGCACTAATAATAATTTCCATTTGGCTAAAAACATTCTAGATTCTTGCTTACAGAGAACGCAAATTTTGTGCATGTCAATGACATCCATGCACCACAGAGAGTGAAAATCAGGTAAAAGACTTAGAAGGAAGCAATCATAACATGCTCATTAGACAATAATACCTTCATCTACATAGTTTATTATACAATTCGTACAACTTGAATAAAAAATAACAAAACCATTACCTCGTAGAATTCTAAAAAGGTGAGCATAACATTGAAGTCAACATCATCAGTCAAAACTTGTTGCAGGGCATGTGGAGTTAGCCATGTGATCTTTTGACCTTCAACCTCAGCCTGTGAAAAGAACAAGCAATCAGAATACAAACACTTGAACCTACAAAAATAGAGAGATTGTCGTTACGTGTATGAACCAGAATGCTACCTGGTAATATATGCCTTTAACAGAAATGAAAGTCTTTCGCAGGCAATGAGTTCGAGAAATGTAGGCTTGCCATTCATGGCTTAATCTAATCAAAGAAGAAGCAAGACTCAATGAATATAATAAATTTTCCAATTCAAATCGAAGATTTTGTAAAAAAAACCATCATTACTAGTGAGCCATATAGACATATGTTAGCAAGTAGGCCAACTGTTTTAATTAATCAGAGAAGAAAGTAGACTAAACAATGACGAAAAATGTTTTCACGGTGACCATAAATGTTAAATCAAACATTTAATATCATTCATGGATCTTCTAAATAGTATGTGGCACATCTATACAAACGAAAACAAGATGAGAAATCCTCAATTAGCCAACGAAAGATATAAAACTACATGTGGTTAACTAATGTGAATATAACAAGAGTGACATCTGAGATCATGAACACAATTAGTTTCAAATAAACCGTAATTCCACCATGTTATGAACAGAAAAAACACATGCCAGCATTAATTATTATAAGCAAACATGTTCTGTCATGAATTCTATCTCCCAAACACAACGAAAGAAATAAAACTCATGCCAAACAACGTGGGTTTGAAGACCACCGTTGTGCATATCCATTGCATCTCCTTTCACTATCACACAATGATTACTTAGGAAGTCATGCACATAGTTTAATCTGTTCTTGCTTCCAGTTACAGACATACACATACTAGTAGAAGTGTACATACACCAAGAGCAAACAGGCGAGGAACGAATTCTATTTTAAAAATAAAGGATACATACTTCATAGCAGAATGAAGAAGATATGGACAAACAACTTATGAAAAATAAAAGCTTCCTTAAAAAAACATTTTATTTACAACAAAATAACTAACATATAAGTTTATTTTAACTTGAAAAGGTCCTTAAAGAAGCCAATCCTTACTGACAATAGTTGATCATGTATGGAAAACGGCTAAAAACATAATGAACCTCTAAGGTAGACCTTCCAAATTCAACCCATGATTAAATTTTAAGTTCTAAATAATTTTAAAATACTATGACTGTAACAAGACTAGTTCTCAATATTTAGATATTAACAAAATAGCTGTCATTTTTGGCACAAGCTAATAAGAGAAAAAACATTTAACTTTTAGTATAATGAAATAAAGAAAATTACAAAATTAAAGAATAAAAAGGTAAGAAATAGTTAGGTACAAAAGTGGGATAGATTGGCTAAATCAGACACGAACAAGACCCGAGTTCTCCCCGCTGGGAATCCGACTCAAGGCATAATACCCAACCTTGTAAAACTTTGTGACAAACTCACCTGGATCCGACTGATAGATAAATAAATATATAAACCAGTCTAAATCTTGGACCAGAATTGTACATGGGTCATATACGGCTCATTGCAGAAGCTTACTCTAGCAAAAATGCTAATTTAAAATTGATCAACTAATATACAAACCAGCATCGGTAAAAATGTGGAACTTCACATGGATTTAAAAGATATATTTGTCGCTAAGTTACTTTTTTTCCCATTATAATTAAAACTGTTCTGTTATAACTTATAAGAAATCTCAATTAAATGTAAAATTCTATTCAAAATTAAAATATCAAGAAAATTGAAAAAAATAAGATTAAAAATAAAAATAGCTAGGCATCTCCTAAGAAGACATTGACTGACATAGCATTGAGTCCCCATGTCTTTTGCCTTTGCTGATCTTAGTATGATGCTGTATTTTGATCCAGAAAATAACCATGGAACCCCTTACGGCTATTAACCTTGTATACTGAAGGAAAAAAAAAAAAAAAAAAAATCCTACCATCTCACAGCAAGAGGAACACAGTAAAATCCATTTGCTGCCCAAGCACTAAACCTAAGGGTTGTTACTCAACCAAGAAACCAAAGGCCCTTCAGAAAACGAAAGGATGGCATGATCAGCTTTTGATAATCTGACAGATCTTAAATCTTAATATGATTGTTAACACATGGAAATTCAGTGCATCCTAAATGTCACTTGATCTTATTGAGTACTAACTCATGTTCAATTGTTGTAACCAATTACCATCAGTTTCATATGGTAGTTGTGGTGTATACGCTGTAAGCTTCTAATGATCCTAGCCAATATTGAAAATAACGCGTTATAAAATCCTTTATATTGCATTATGATACCTAACAAAAACCTGATATCAATAAAAAAATAACTCGGTGCACTGCAATGGTGCAGTTGTTATGTTATTATACGTATTTTAAGTTACATTAAATTACATTATATTACATATTTGTTGCTACGTTAAATTACATATTTTTTTAGTAATTTCATATGGCAAAACGTTACGTTAGCTTTATCGTTATTTTAAACATTGATCCTATCTTATTTTCCAGGATGCTAGACACCTAAAGTAACAATGTAAATTTTGTTAATTCCTAATTAACGGAATGCCGCACAGGGGGAAGGGGGTTGATCCCTTTATCTTATGCTAAAGAAAAAAACAATGCAAGTTTCTTTTCTTATGATGCTAGCTTGTTTTAACGAGCAAATCAATGTATGCTACCCAGCACAAAATAATTATAGTTAGAATACGAAAAGATGCCCAGTGAATATCCGGTTTTCTCTCCAGGTCAAAGGGTGCAAGATTAAATCTCAAAGCATCACGGCACAAATCTGTATCAAAGCTGGAGTTAAGGAATGCACAAGCAACAACATGATGTACGAGTATCAGCCCAATACCATGCAAGCGATCCAGCACATCCATATGATGTTCTGTGCAACAAACATAAACAACTTATGCTACTGAAGCTTGGCTCACTAACAAGGGTTTGGGTAACTACAGGTCCGAGGTTAAAAACTGGGCTATGGCCATTGTTAGAAAAGAAAGAAGAATGAACAAAGTACATTTTTACTCCATACAAACACCATTAATGATGACTGAGGTTCATAGTTTAGTTACAATTCATAGTTAGACTTATGTACGCAAATTTACTCAAGTGGATTAAGTACAGAAAAAAGAGAATATCTAAATCCATAGCTCAAATAATTCACTTAAGGTTGTCTAACAAATTCGTACCTCCCAGAATTCACATATTCACTTAAGAACATTACTTTCTGCCATTCATGTAATACACTAAAAAATGTCTAACAGAACTACTCCATGTTTTAAATAAACAAATAAATACATAGATACCCAAAATATCTGCAGTCACTTCTGCTCCACTCGAAATATTTAATAAATTAAAACTTCTTAGACTTGCATAGGAATAATATAAGAACATTAAGGTATTCAAGAAATAAATAAGCATCTTTTGTAAATGACCTTCATAGAAGATTTACCAATGGAATATATAAAAATAAAATGATACAGACTGATGTGACGCTGCAGACATCATGCTCAACAATTGTCACTTTAATAGATCCATCAAATAACAGTTAAATGCCTGAGGAGGTAGTTACTAACTTAAGGTCATCTACAATAGTGATATATCATTTTCATTAGAGCATGTAGCAGCTACATGTAATCCACAACCATAAAAAGGGAAAAGACAGATTTTGTGCTCAAGAACTTAGAAATAACTTACCTTCGGCAATTATGAATACGTTCTACTTGAATGCGTTCACCCTCGACAGCAGGCAATGCTGCAAAGAGGTGCACCAGAGTGAGACAATCATCCAAATCCCGTAGTGCATCAATGAAAGTAGGATACCTGAATCACCAAGACAACTCATTAAGTAGCAGTTTTGCATGCAAAGAAAACAAACATCAAGAGAAATTTGATGCATAGACCTTTCTAAGATAAGCCTATTAAGTGTATATTTTGGCTGACGAATTAGTAACCGATCTGCGAGATCCTTGTTCTTCTTTGCCAATGCTTTCTTAACCTTCTTCTTATGGGCCCTTATATCCCTGCATAACAAAGGAAGAAATAAATGCTAAAATAATCGTATTTATGCAATGTAAGACAACCAGCACTAAACTATATCTACATAATTAAAGAATAAAATTTGTTAAAGCAAGCCCCAGGACCAAAATAGGATAAGCTAACATATATATATATATATATATATATATATATATATATATATATATATATATTTCAAGGTTTAAAATCTCTAGACACAGTATCAGCCAATGATTTATTAGTATCAACCCATGGTTTCTGTTCTTAAATTGGTAACAATGAACATCATATCGGTGATATTGTATCAATTTGATACAGTCTATACCATATTGGGGACCTTAAAAACCAATGATCAGTATCAGCCAATTTGGAAACCCCATACATTAGCTTAATGTATGAATTTAAGGAACTGTTTGCCAATTAAAAAAGGATGCTCAGTATTTTATATAACAGATCCACAAATATATAAAAATGGTAAGCTAGTTATAAATAAATATATATTTTTTAAAAACATGTTAACATAAGAAAACCCTTGAAACAATTTTAACTGAAAATCAAATCACCCAAGCCGTGTTATCAAAATTATTGTTGGCTTCCACATTGTTTCTCTCCATAACTGCCTGCATTTACCTTGTGCAGAAATCAAGGTCTCAGTTGACATTATTTCATCTTTTTGCCTCAGAAGTAATCAATATTCATTAGGGAGATAAAACATGTAGATTATAAATCTATTACTAATAGTTACTATATAAGAAAAATCTACTCGTGTTAAATTAATTTCGAAGCTATTACCGCATGACAAAGGTGGAAAAAAAAGCAACACATATTGATGGTCATTATAGAAGTAAGTTTAAACGCACACGCATACATGCACATGTGATGCACGCACACACACTGATTTCAGGACTATGATATGATGCACATGCTCAAAAACACTGATTTCAGGACTATGATATGCAACTGGTTTATTTTATCTACATTCTTTTCCCCACTCTAACCTAACTTGTTATAAAGTACAAATTCTAATTTGATTACGCCATGCCAAGTTATAAAAATATGAGTCTACATAAAGAATATATAAATGCCATTAAACATTAGTTTTACTTGAAATATTTAATGGAGAAGATTAAAAGGTCACAAGGAAATGAGTTAATTGTTGTATTCGGGCCTTCATGAATCTTTGTTATAAAACAAGAGGCTCCAACTATGGAAATGAGTGTTCAGTCTTTTGCTTTAATCTCCATCTTCGTGGTTTTTTTTTTTTTTTTTTTTTTCATCTTTTGGGTAGGGATGGGGAGTGTGCATGTGAGAGTTGGTATGCTTGGCGGTTGTGGGTCAAAGCATGTGCATTTGGCTCAGAGTTAGAGATGGTAACAGACGCATCCATGAGTCAATTTTTGGTCCGTTTTATACAAAATTTTGAATTAGAAAAATAAAAAAAATTATTTTTAATTCAAAATTTTATATAAGATGAGCCAAAAATTGATCCATAAACGCTTCCATTACCATCCCTACTCAAAGTTCAATCTAGCAGAAAACATTGGCAACTAAAAACATGCTGGCCGAGTCATTACATTTTATGTTTAACCAAAGAGACTGATTGTACTTTCTAACAACCAATGTCACAAAAAAATGCATTGTAGTATCGAACAACCTCTCCATCAGTATTTAGGCTGAATCAGGATTCTTAATTTTCCAGAAAATGTAGTTCCGACTGACGTTTGTAAATTTAATTTAAAACCAATCTCTACAAATCCGAGGCATGCAAATACATCGATTCTATATTGAAAAATATCTAAACTGCTACCATCCTTCCAATATACCCATCAATTACAGCAAGAAACTTCAATAATCCATACTCAAATTGAAAAAAGAAAAAAAACATTATCTTAATGGGCAGCACCAAAACAATCACCTGAATTTCTCCACCATAGGATCATGAGCCAGGAACAAGATATCCTTCATATGATAGTAGGTCTTGTGGGTCCCCTCCACCTTCTTCTTCGGCTCCCGTGGGAATATTCCCTTGAGGATGCATAGCTTCCTGCAACATCAAAAAGCAACAAATTTAACCCTAAAACAACCAAACAAATCCCTAACACCAACCCTTAACATCAATCAATCGAAACCCTAACCTGAATGTTGCTAGGCTAACTTGGAGATAGTGAACCGCCTTGGTTCTAGTAATATACTTGGCCGCATTTCCTTCCTTCTTCTTTCCCTGAAATCGAGACGAATTAAAAAGATTAGACTTTTAGACGAAATCGTTTAAAACCGGATAAAAAAGATTAGATTTTTAGGAGAATTTGAAATACAAATCAAAGAAGATCGAATTCAAGCATTATTACCGCAGGCCTGTAGTGTTTCGGCATCCTCGAAGCGATTGGAAGCGAGGAGGCGCTGGCCGAAAAAAAGAGGGATTTTTCTGAAACGAAGGGTTTAGGGTTTTTATTGGAGTAGAATTAGGGCAGAAGTGCATTCGGGCCCACTAGCCGCATCCGGGTTGAGTTGGACCCGGCAAGTTTTAATAGCGGGTCGGGTCGGATCCGAGCCGACGGGGTTCTGTAAAACTTCCCGCTGCAAAAAATCCAAAACGCAATGTTCCCGCCACCATCGCTTCATATAAAAGTACATCGGAGCCAAACAAAACCCCTAATTTCCATTGCTCTCATTTTTCTCTCCCTATCTCTCTGCTCTATTTGCATAGATGGATCGTAGCCTGAGCTCGTCTTCTTCATCTTTCTTCGGGGATCTCACAATCAGAGAGCTCAATGGATTCAGAGGTACTCATTTCAATCCCTCCTTAGATTTAGATGATTTTCGTCTGTTTGAGTGATATTTAGGGTTTCCCCACTGCACAGTGAGGAAGAGGCCTTTCCTTGGCGATCTCTCATCGGACTCGGGAGTGGTTGCGATTGAGCACGACGGGAACTCGACGCCGCCTCTTGCAGTCTCGTTCTCGAAGGTTTGCCTTTTCCTCTCCGAATCTCTAGTCTGCTCTTGCTAATTAGATTTAGGATTTGGGTGAAAGATGTGATTTTGCAAATATATGGAGTTCCTATTTCAGTAAAAAGTTCGGTTTTAGGGTTAAAGATGGGATTTTGAGACTAGAGGTAGTTCCCCTAATCTTGCATCTGGATTTTTGTTTCTAATGAAAATTCACTTTGGGGTTAAAAATGGGAATTTGCTGAAATGAAGAAGCAAATAAATCCATAAATATTGTTCCTTATAGGAAAAAGGGCATCTTAAAAAAATGGTCTTTTTTTTTCCCTGGGCAGAAGAGGTGCTCAAATCTTCTTGCGGTATCCGATGAGGATGGATTTGTCAGCTTTTATGACACACGCCGGAGCCTCCCTTCGTTTAATTCTTGTCAGGAGAAGGCAGGTTTGTGGATCGGTATCTGGATTCTGATTTTAGTTCCTTCATTTTTTTTTTCTAAAGGGATTTGTTTTGTTCAATGATTCAGCTGAAGCCAGAATTTGTGATTGGATTGCACACAACAATGCTGTCTTTGATGTATGCTGGATAAAGGTATTCCTCTCAATTTCATTAGGCTGAGTTTGCAATCTCAAGATTTTTGTAGTACTGAACTTGTTTAGTCACTACTTTTTCAAAAGATTCTTAGTTTGATATACTAGCATTCCTAATTAAAGAAGTGAACAGATTGTCAAGACAATCAATAGCAAATATTTGAAGCAGTTCAATGAATAGTCTATTTAGGTTTATTAGGAAACTCTTTGTTTAAAGCTCGAATGAAGTTTGTAATACACTGCAGTATTATTGGTGCATAATGCTCGTTGTCCTTCAAATTGCTTGTTTTGCAGGATGACAATCAAATCCTAACTGCATCAGGTGACCAGACGGTAAATTTCTAAATACTTTCTGTGGAAAATTGTTTAGCTTTGAATGGTGAGATTGTTCAATATTTGAACTTGACCTTGATTTTGCACTACCAGATAAAGATATGGAATGCAGAAAAAAGGAAATGTGTCGGAATTTTGTCAGGCCATGTTGGAAGTGTGAAATCCATTAGCCCCCATTCTTCTAATCCTGGTAGGATTTCTTGTAATGTATTTAATTCTCTATATTTATGTGATTATATCTTTACTGGTTCGTGATATGTCGAAATGTTTGTAATTCATGTAGACCTTCTTGTTTCTGGTTCAAGAGATGGTTCTTTTGCCCTTTGGGACCTCAGATGCAAGCCTAATTCTACAAATGCCCGTGGAGAACCACGCATGTTGTAAGATCCTTATGTCGACTCACTTCTTTTAGTTCATAGAAAGCTCTACTTGCTTCTAATATCCATTATTCTTAGGTCCACTGCTGCTGTTAAGGACGCCCATACCTTTGCTCGAGGAAAGAGGGTTAAGCGAGGAAAGGTTTGTGCATGTCATCGCCTTTTCATTGCTTGTTATGCTGCATATCTTCTTATCTTAATCAAGGGCAATCTTATTTCTTCTAGGCTGCTTCCATGAGCATCACCTCCGTGCTTTATCTCAAAGATGAAATCTCCATTGCCAGTGCTGGTGCTGTGGACAGGTTAGCAAGTGCCGAAACAAAGTCTTGTAACTAGGATCTTGTACAAAATATTGAAATTTTCCTTAGGTATCTTTGTGTCTTCACATCACATATTCTGACCTGTCCTGTGCACCAGCATCGTTAAATTCTGGGATACTCGCAACCTGAAAACTTCTGTGACACAAGCTTGTCCCAACATTGAACCATCTATTAAGACGGTAATTTCTATGGTATTCACTCGTTTCAAATCAAACTTGCTTAGATTTGAACATGTTTCTATCTTTCAACTAGTTTGTGAAAAGTATTGAAGATTAAACGAACACTACTCATTTTTATATATATGTACATGTCAAATTTAAAGCTCCAACCATTTGTATTCTCCTAAATCTAGCATATCTAATGCAATCAATTAAGCTTCCCGTTACATTTTTGAAGGAACAAGTACTGCATGGGATTTCTTGCCTATCTCAAGATTCGAATGGCTTGTTTCTTGCAGCTTCTTGCATGGATCACAGGTATTTTATGCATACTTACATGACCATAATACCTGTAAATATCCATCGTGTCTCTCTACTGAGCTTACTATCTTGTTCCTTCTATCAGGATTTACTTGTATGATATGATGCATCTCAACAAGGGCCCTGCTAAAACATTTTCGGGAAGCAAAATTGAGTCCTTCTATGTAAAGGTATGGAGATATATTAAGGCAAGTTTCCAAAGTTTAAAGGTATGCTGAAACTTGATCTAACAATGTTCATCTTGATTGCAGTCAGCGATTAGCCCTGATGGAGCTCACATTCTTGGTGGCTCCAGTGATGGCAATGCATACATATGGCGGGTACTGACTAGTATTATAATGTTTTTATGTGTATCATTTTCTTCCTTATTCTCACTACTAATGCCATTTTCATATTTCTAAACCAGGTCCATAAGCCTAACAGTGACCCGATCACATTACAAGGCCATGAAGGAGAAGTTACTGCTGTAGATTGGTATGCTACTAAAAAACAGAAATTGCTATGGTTGCTTTCTTACCTTAAAAATAGTTTGCTTAATACTTTTCTTTCGCCCTTCTACTACACATCATTTCAGGTGCTCTTCCGAGTATGGAAAGTTTGCAACTTCTTCAGATGACTTCACGGTTAGTCTTGAACATTGTTCATAAAAAATTCACGACAGGGAGTTTGTTTTTTTAAGTACTTTCTTGTAACTGTAACAACAATAACAACAACTAAGCCTTTTATTCCAAGTACTTGGGGTAGATTACATGAGCCAAAAGAGAATTATATTGGATCGATCATGTTGATAATCCTCTTCCATTCATTTCTATCAAGTAATATGTTCTTATTTAAACCTCCAGAATTTATATCTTTTCATATCATCTCCATCTATGTTTTCTTTAGTTTTGCTTTCACTCTTTTAATTTGTATTATGTCGATAAGCTCTCCTTACCGAATCGGTGCATTTGTAGGTTTATATTACATATGATCAAACCATCACAAGCGATTTTCTCGCATCTTTTCTTCGATGGGGGCTAAACCTATCTTAGTGTGAATATATTCATTTCTCATTTTATCTCTTTTAATGTTATTGCATATCTAATAAAGTATGCGCATCTCTGTTACACTCTTGCACGTCACAGCATAATACCAAAAAAGAAAATTCTTTGAATTTTTCACTTGTTTGCCTATGCTAACCTATTTAGCTTCTAATTATGGTTTTCTCGATAGGTCCGAGTCTGGAACATAAAGAAGGGGAGCTCTATTAGCACTAGATCTCCAACTTCAATTCGAAAAAGAGTAACTGCACATTCAAGCATTGAGTGTAGAAAGCTGTTCATGGATGATATCAGGTCGGAATCAGGAGATAAGGATGATGACAACCCTTCAAATGAAATGGAAATAAATCGAGCTTCACGAGTACAGACTAATGCGGTTGAGTTCACTACACCAGAACCTGACAGGAAAAGAAAAATAGAGAAGTTTATCCATGCAGAGCTAGATATGCAAAAATCCCCAGACGCTGCGTCGGACAGCCCATCGTCCGTCCTCAACCCGCCTCCCTCGCTGAAAAGGAGAACCATTCGCGACTACTTTCTCGCTTTATCGTAAAATTCCTGGAATATGATCAGCTGGATGTAAATACCGATATCTTCTACAGTATCATCCTTGAGAGGCCAATGAGTATGGGATAATGATTTTGATCTGAAACCTTGGCCATCAACGTAGATATGATTGGTTACCATCTCTTCCCCAAGAGCTGCAATCTATTGTCCAAGATTTTGATTTATGTTGATGTCTATTAGCCTGTGTAAGTAATCTAAACTTGTATATGCCCCCAAAAAAAAAAGTTGTAATATATTTGTAAAATTATCAGACCATTGGCTCTGGAATTGTTAGATTAATAAATTTCTATATTGGTGAGTATTAGAGTTGAGAACGGATGGTGTATGGATTAACTTTTAGTTTGTCCTATTCAATTTTTTTTAGGGGTATTTACTGGTTTGTCCCTCAAATCTTTAAATATTATGATTTTACTTCCCAAATCTTTATAATTATAATTTTGCCCCCCAAATCTCATAAGTTACAACAATTTTGCCCTCCTCTCTAACTTTTCCAAATACAGTTAATTTTTTAACCATTTTACCTCTCATTTCCTCTTTTATTTTTCTCCTCTTCTTCTCTCTTCCTCCTTTCTTCTTATTTTCTTCATTATTTCTCCTCTCTTCCTCCTCTCTTCTTCTTCTCTTTTTCTCCTCTCTTCTCATTTTCTTCATTTTTTTTTTTACTCTTTCATGTTCATATTTTCCTCCTCTCTTCTTATTTTTTTCTCTTTTTTTACTTGAGATAATTGATTTGGTGAACTAGAGGAAAAATGCATGACATGAAAGAGTAAAAAAATGAAGATAATGAGAAGAGAGGAGGAAAAGAGAAGGAGAAGAGAGGAGAAATAATGAAGAAAATAAGAAAAAAGGAGGAAGAGAGAAGAAGAAGAGGAGGAAAATAAAATAGGAAATGAGGGGTAAAATGGTCAAAAAATTAACTGTGTTTGGGAAAGTTAGAGAGCGGGGCAAAATTGTTGTAACTTATGAGATTTGAGGGGCAAAATTATAAATATGAAGATTTGGGGGGTAAAATCATAATATTTAAAGATTTGAGAGACAAACCAGTAAATACCCCTTTTTTTTAATATAAAATTTTAAATAGAACAGAGTCGGTTCTTGACCAATTTACTCTTACTCAAAATTTTAAAATTGAAGTATAGAAATTGATCTATATCACATCCAAAAAGAAGCACGAGAAAATTGAAAAGTTGGGAAATAACAAGTTTATAATAAAAATACATGTAAAACAAAAATATTTTGCACTAGAAATAGGAATTTTCATTAACATAAACCAAAATCAAAATTGGAAGCAAGCACGATTCAAGATATTCTCTCTCTTTCTTTCTTTCATTTTATTAATAAATAAAAGATATTGATTAATCTCTTCATAGTACGAATCTGACATCATTAGCTTTGTTGCATAGTGATCAAGATCTTTCATAAACGTAATCTCATCTTTATAATTAAAGTCGATCAGTTCAAATGGAATCGATGCACACTCACTAGAGAGATCTCTCCCACCTTTGAGTTGAGCTAAAAGAGAGCTTCACCTCTCTTTAGCATCTAATTTTCAATCCAAATCAAATCAATTGCTAATTCTATTCTATAGGGGCATGAAACTTTCAAGTTTCAAACCTCTTAAAATAATTTAGCAGGTAGGATTAAGTATTAATTAATAACCATTAGCCATCCTTTTTTTAATTTATTGTAATTGTGTTAGCTTTTCTTGCTAATACAAGGCTTTGACAAATATTAATATTCTTAATTATGTGCCTCTTCCCCTCCCATTAGAGTACTCTCTTCACCAAAGAAACCCATGTGCTTCCATTATGCTTAGAGAGATCGATAACTCGGATATCTTCTGATTAGATTTTACAAGATAATCATTTGTTTATATAGTTTTGCCTTTGTCATCTGACAAATGATGAATGGACGACTTGATCTCTTTGGGATTACAGGTACACTCGATAGATTGATGTAATGATTCGATCCTCCCTGAATTGTATATGAAATTGAGTACTCGCCATGCATGGCTTCATTTATTTATTTATTTATTTTTTTTTTTTGGATTTTTATATATGTGTACTTCATATCTTTAAAAATTTGAATTTAGTCTTCTAAATTTTTCATATTTTGAATTTAATCTCCTAACTTCTTTAAATTACTCCACTTTAGTCCTAGCAATATTTTTTGCACGAATTTCGCTTTATACCCCTGAATTACTTTATTTTAGTCCTTCATCCTCTATTTCTCCTCTCTTTCTATTCTTATTGGGTTCTCATCTCCATTCTTTTCCTCTCTATTTTCTCTTTTTGTTGGATTCCCTTAAGTTACTTCACTTGAGAGAGATGAGAATAATGGAGAGGGTACCCAAATAAGAAGAGAAAGAGAGAAGAAAGGATTAAAGTGAAGTAACTCAGAGATATAACGAGAAATTCAGACAAAAAATATGATTGGGGATTAAAGTGAGATAACTTACAAGAATTTGGGAATTAAATTCAAAATATAAAGATGTAGGGAACTAAATTCAAATTTTTGAAGATGTAAGAGATAGATATGTAAAACCCTTTTTTTTGTTTTTTGAAATTTTCTATAGCAATTTAACGAGTGCGCAACTATATTCTAATTAAATTGAATCATTATTTTATTTAGGGTGTGTTTGTTTATATTGAAGTAGAATGGAAGTAGTGAAAATAAGGCTATTTTCACTGTTTTAAATATTTGTTTTGGCAAAAAAGGAAATTAGAAGTTACTTTTTAATTGCTGAGATGGTGCCTATATAGTACTTTACTTTCAAATTTCCTTCCTCTCATTTTGGTTTGGAAAATCTCTATAAAGTAGTGGATCAAGACAATAAAATAATTTTTTATTTGCATATCATCATTACTATTTAAAAATTGTATTTTTATATATAGAAAACAAATAAATTAATATAAGTATGTTATATTTAATCAATTAAATAATAATCATATATCACTTCCTGATACACTTTTTTTCTAAAAATGAGCACACAAACAAAATAAATAATCTCTTCTTTTACTTTCATATTGGAAGTTACTTATTAATTTTTTTTTCCTTACTTTCTAACAGCCAAACATGTTGCATGGAAATAGAGAGGAAGTAGTGGAAGTAAAGTCGCTTCTACTATTTCATATATTTATTTGGACAAGAAGTAAAGTAGAAATTATTTCTATAATAGTGAGATAGATTCTATATAGCATCTTCACTTCTCAATTTTATTTCATATTAATTTTGGTTGGGAGTAGAACCGGAAGTAAAAAAAAAATTAATATTTTATTACTTTGTATCTTTCTATTGTTTTCTTTCTTTTAAAAAATAATATTTTATTTTTCTTTCATCTCTTATTTATTTCAAAAAAATAAAAAAATAAATACTAAAAATATATACCTAATTGCTTTTCGAAGTTATTTCTAATCTTTTTTCTTTGCACCACTGCTTCCTAACGATTGAATGCACCCTTGACCGAACATAAATAATTCTTTCATGTGATAGTTTTCCTTTTTTTTTTGGAAGCGAGGAGGCCATACTAGCTAGGTGACCTAGTCTAGCTAGTAGGGGCGTTGGACATGACCTCTCTCTCTCTCTCTCCCCTTTAGACCAGACCATGGTAGGGACACCATCTGCTAGCTTTGCGTGTTCAAGTGGTTAAAAGTAGTAGGTCTCGGGTACCCTAGCTAGGAAATTAAGGCTGCTTCACTGCTTCGCTACTCGGTACTTCATGCCATCATTGGTACCAGGGAGTCTTGCTAAGATATGATGTTCTTTGGGGGTTCAGTCAGGTATATTGAGTTGTGTTGTATTGTCATGTCTTCTAAATTTAGTAGCAATTGAGTTTTAAGCATGATAGAAGTATTTTGCTCGGAACCAACTTATTCACAAATTTTGGTGATATTTTAATTCAATCACAAATTCTCATGTTTAATAGAGTCATCAAATTAAGGTGGACCTGTTTTTTTTTAAATAAAATAGCAGATGGAAGCCCTCTATTTTCCATTAATAAGGGAATAACAGAACCATAAAAATAGTTACAAAGTTCGATCACTCTCGTATGAGTGATTTTCATAATATATTAGTTGCAAAAACATAAATAAAAAATACATAAAAGCAAGAGTAGGTGTTCTCAAATATTCTTCTCGTAAGAGTGGATTCCTTCTCTATATTGCAGGTTAAATGCTGTAGATCATGGGTGCTCAGGAGAATCCAGGTCATTCTCAGAGGATCCCCTAGAAAAATTAAGGTGGACTGTACATATCAAAATTTAGTGCAATTAATCACCATTCTTCCTCAAAGATGAGCGACATGTTTTTATATCTCTTCTCCAAAAATTATAAAGAAAACTGAATGACAAAATGAGGTATAATATTTTAATACGATAACGCCTGTAACAGTGAGATGTAATAATTAAAATATGAAAAATATATAAATTGTAAACTAAACTTTTTATTCCAAATATTTTGGATAGACTATATGAACTAAAAAAGAATAATGCCAGATCGATCGCGTTGATAATTGAAATATGAAAGATATAATATTTTAATATGATGGTAATTAGATAGTGATTCTATTGGAGATAACATAGAAAAGTGAATCATCGTTAGATAATGAAGCTCTTATAGTGATTCACATTTGGTGAGCATGATAATAATTCCCATGATAATAATTCCCTAGTAATATTGGATTTTTTTTTTCTCTCCATGTACTAGGTGTATGCATAGAGATATCATGCATGTGTACATCAAGTTTAACTAGGAAGAGGATGAAGGTCCAGCATTGTTTTGGAAAACAAAAAACCTACATGCTTAGGCTGCATTTGGTTTGAAAGAAAATTGAAAAAAGAAAGAGAAAGAGAAAGAAAAAGAGAAGAGGAAAAAAAAGAAGATGAAAATTGATTTTTATTTGGTAATTAATTAGTAAGAAAATATATTTATTTTTTTTAAATTTTCTCTCAAACCAAACAGCCTACAACACTTCTTACTGAGAGACTCGCGCTTGAGTGAGGAGTCACGCCGTCTTATTAGGAAATACCAAACCTACACAAGTTTTGAGCTTCCTACGTGATAACGGACCCTCTCTCTAGCTAGCTTTTTAGCATATAAGTTATGACGTGCTGTGTTAGTCTCCATATCGACAGCTACGTACGTAGTGAGCTTCATGGGGGCCTCCTACATTGTGACTGGCATCAGAGATCGAGGCACGTGCGATCTCTGCTATCTAGCGAGCCTCTCAACGAGCCATGCATTGTTCCGCGTGTCAATCTCCATGGAAACTTGTGCAGGGCTCTCCATTCTACGCTGGCAAAGCCTACTTATTGAAAATGTAAAAATTGTACAGGTATACTTCCTACGGATGCCAAATCACAGTAAACAAAAACTCCATGCACGTGTAGGTAAAGCCTAAACAAGTCGAAAATTCAATTGTTTTTGCTATTGTTAATTAGAATCAGAATACATATCTTCCATTGGAGAGAATAATGCTGCTACACTCACCTTCGAGTTCCTTTTCTACGTTAAACATCTCTCTCTATATATATGGCAAATGGGTTGTGCCAACCTCGACTCGGGCACGGCCCGCCTGGCACGATACGTCATGCTTTTAGAACTTTTAGGATGTGTCGTGCATTGACTTGGACTCGACCTCCTGGGAACGTGTGTACCCGTGCATGGCCGTATTGACATGTTTTTTAAATTTTTTTTAAAGATATTAATTTAGTTATCAAGTTAGTTTAATAGAATAATTAGATTAATTTAATTAGTTCTAATAAGAAAAAACAGATAGTAAAAATAAAATTTTATTATATTACATATATATACATATATATAAGCCTACATTTTTTTTAGCCTAGCCATTTGAGTAAAAGTATGCTTTCGATATACAAGGGATCCTTATGTTAGTGATTTATATATATTTCATATTATTGATATCTATCCATTCTCTTAACAAATTAACAAGAGATATTATAGATCGCTTTTCTTTTCTAGGAATTAAAGAGAAATTGTAGATGATGAGTAGGTAGAAAGAAAAAGAAATTGTAGTTTTTACTTCATCTCTATTTCTTTTCTTCATTTTTGATATATGAACTAGAATTACCCCACTATAAATTTCGAACTCTCGTCAAAACCTTCATCTATTTAGTCTAGATTTAAATTCGGTTCCTCCCTCAAAAAGACAAATTATGATTATTTTATTGATTTATGAAAATCATTATAAACTATATATATATTAATTTTTTTTATATCAGATATGAGACTATTTAAGATAGAGCAAATGGCAATTAACCAAAGATCATATGCTTTCTATAGTTTATTCTCACATTTATGTTTACTCTGCTGTTGCGAAAGAAAATGGAGAAGAGAATTAATGGGAAAACGATCAGTTTTGCTGAATTTACTATTTTTGGCATTCATATTCAAAATTAGTGTCGCTGTGTTATGGTGATAAAGTCTCGTGACAATGGGCAAGAGATTTGGGTATCAAACTGAATTTGCACCCTAATACATACGTGCAAGTGATTATACCTTTCGTAAATCTACCATTAATGGCAAAATACGAAATAGATATATCTATGAAGAACATAATTTTAGATTAAGCAATCCCAGAAATGACAACTCGTTCACCTCAGTACAAGAAAAAACAATATAATGCAGCTGAATTTTAGCGTCTATATATATAGAGAGAGAGAAACTATGGCTCCCTCTGTTTAGCTGCACCAATAGGATCATGTACTAAAAAGACTAAAAAGTCTATTATTTTTGAAAAAACCCCTCCACTTAATTATTTTTTCTAAAGACCCCTCCACATGTAAAGAACTTGTTAGTCCACCTAAACATCATAGGAGGGAGCCCCTCCTATGACATAGTTTTTCCTGTATCCTCATATATAATTTAACTTCAATTTTTTTTTTTACAATTACTATCTCTAACTCCTTAACTTTTTTCGAATTAAATTTTATAAATTTTGGAATTCATTTATCCTTTCATCAAGTGCATACAAAATGTTTTATTCATTGAAAACCATTATTTTTGTCTTAACTTGATGGAAGATTAAATCAAAATTAAACCCAAGAAATTGGATATGAGTGAACCCTAGGGGACCGACATCATAATCCAAAAGAAATTTTTTTAAAAAAATTATTGGAGATAGTGAAAATGAACTGCAGCTCAGGTAACTTACGTGAGCTGTCAGCACATTTCCATATATATATATATATATATATATAGAGAGAGAGAGAGAGAGAGAGAGAGAAATGGAAATGAGCTGACAGCTCACGCAAGTTACCTGAGCTGTAGTTCATTTCCACTATCTATAATAATCTTTTTAAAAAAGTTTCTTTTGGATTATGATCTCGACCCCCTAGGGTTCACTCATATCCAATTTCTTGGGTTTTAGTTCTGATTTAGTTCTCAATCAAGTTAATACAAAATTAACGATTTGCAATAAATAAGACATTTTGTATGCATTTGATGAAAGGGTAAATGAACTTCAAAATTTATGGAATTTAATCCGAAAGAAGTTAAGGAGATGGAGATTGTAATTGAAGAAAAAAATTGAAGAAAATTCATTTGATCATTATAGTTTTACTGCTAGCTCACGTAACTTTTCCTGAGCTGGCGGCTCACCTACAATAATCCCATATATATATATATATATATATATATATATATATATATATATATATATATATATATATATATATATATATATATATATATATATATATATATATATATATATATATATATATATATATATATATATATATATATATATATATATATATATATATATATATATATATATATATATATAAGTAGAATATTGCAAATGAACAATTACATATATAATTAGAATGGCGGAAATTAAGGCAAATCAATGATTACCATCAACTTATCAAGAGGCTTCCTTAGTAATTAAGTGTGAATATTGCAAAAATTATAACTTTTGCCTCCAGAACTGATTATAAAATAATAATAATAATTCATGCAGTAAATATAGTATGATACATTATACAAAGAAACTTTTATCTTTAAGACATATATATATTGCTAACTTGATCCATCCTATTAAGGTAAGCCTTCAAACAAAATTATGCTTCTATTTGTTGGAATCGGGTTTGGATCCGCAACCCAATAGGATCAGGACGGCATATGTGATAATTAATAATCTTACCAGACATAATTTTTGCTAATTAAATATAAAATACATGCGAACTTAGATACGTGGGGTCTAAATCTGATTATCGTAAAATTTGAATTGAAAAGTATGTATAATAAGTTGTAAAGTTATTTAATAAGCATTTGAATTATTATTTACCTAAGACTATTGTAGTTATGAAGTGTTTGAGGCAATTCAAATTATAAGGAAAGGATAGGAAAACTAGGTGAATATAAAATTTGATGAGCTATAAATATCTTCATTTTAAAGATAAAGAGGAGTTGTAGGATAATCCTAATTAGTATCCAAGATGGTAGGAAATGCCAAAAAAGTGAGTGAACGTGAGTTCTAGAATTATCTCGAAGTCATTAGTCATCTAAAATTGAGAGGGGGGAGGGGGGAGAGACTTGGTTTTGGACAACAACAAACAATAACAACTAAGCCTTTTATCCCAAATATTTGGTAGGCTAACTCGATTCCTTTGGACAAAAACGTAGTATTTTAGGTCATCGATGGGAAAAAGTTATAGAAAAAAATTAAATTTTTTGTGCCTACATGGGAAAAAAGTTATAAAAAATTAAAATTTTTGTTTATGACACTTCAAATTGTATAAATCAACTTTAATGGAGTGAATTATAATTTTGAATATCCCACTATTGAAATTTAATGGGAAGGATATAAAACCGTTTCTGTGGTTCCTTTGGACAGAAACGGATTTATACATCCTTCCCATTATATTTCATTCAATGGTGGGATATCCAAAATTATAATTCACTCCATTAAAGTTGATTTATACAATTTAAAATGTTATAAACAAAAATTTTAATTTTTTATAACTTTTTTCCCATGTAGGCACAAAAAATTTATTCTTTTTATAACTTTTTTCCCATCGATGACCTAAAATACTACTTTTTATATTTGAGGCCATAAATTCTTAATCCAACTATTTGGTCATGTTTCAAATACTTTAAAATGCTCTTGCACTATTTTTTGCTAAATTTTAAATATTTTATTCTGTTAAACTAACTAACTCTTTTATCATTGTTATATTTTTCCAGTAATCCATTTTGAAATTTTCAAGTAAACACGGACACATTCTCATATGTCCCATAAGGGAGATATATTTATTTGGAGAGAAACGTAGACCCTTCTAGGAACATGATGGGTTTAAATACAAAACCGAGAACCAGTCCAACAAAAACTTACCCAACTCTGTATTAAACCCATAGACTTTCATAGTCTACCATGAGACTCTAGGCACCAACTATCCGTAGGATATCGTATGGGAAATCAGACCCAAAATTACTTGTCTGAGCTCTAATATACAGTTGTTTGGGGAGAAATATTAGGCAACTTGGGAGAGCTCTAAGATACAGTTGTTTGGGGAGAAATATTGGGCAACTTGGGAGTATGATGGGTTTAAATATAAAACTGAAAATCAGTCCAATCCAAAAATTTAAGCTTATCGATAGAGGACTCAACTCTATATTTAAAGTCTATAATTCATAGACTTTTTTTGTCCTATCCGATATAGAACTGTACTCACATATGAACTCCTAACAATATCAGTCTCTCCTTCCCAACTCAAACCCTTTTATGTTTCCACTTATCTTCATTCTACTGGATGAATGAATAAAATGCTTGTTTTGTGGCCCACATACTAAAACTACCCCCCATGAAAGATACATGGATCATATGTAATATATATAGCAACTTGCAGTGGCTATGATAACAAGAACCTTATGTTAATTAAGATCAATAATTTGTAACTTGCAGTTCCTCTTTTTATTTATTTTGATCAATCATTTACAACAAAACTTGAGAGGAGATGAAGCACCGCAAGATATTCTCTTGGGCTGCATATGTCACATTCATTTATCCTTTAGAGTGTACCTGCCACTACAAACAGTTCTCTTCTTCTCTCTCTCTCTCTCTCTCTCTCTCTCTCTCTCCCCTCTTTTTCCCCCTTAGTTCTTTTTGTTCTTCTCCACCCCCTCATGCCTTATCTTCAATAGAGAAGGTCTCTCTTCTTCTGTTGACTACAACAGCAGTTTCATCTTCAATTGCTTTCTCCTGAAAAAGGTACAAGGGAGAGAAAAGTTCAGGACTTCTCATTACATCTCTCTCTTTCAGAGATCAGGTATTGTTGATTCTCTCCTTTCTCATACTTGCTAATATATGGATATGAGAGAGAGAGAGAGAGAGAGAGAGAGAGAGAGAGAGTAGTAGTAGTAGTATTGTGAGCTATACATCTAGGTTTTTTATGCATCGATCATGGGTTTGTATGGTACAAAGTAAGATCAACATTAGATCTTTCAAGAGCAAGCAAGAAACATGGGAGAATCTTCACTGTAGAAGTTTAATTCGTACTGAAACTGATTCAAAAATAAAATCAAATTAAGGGTCTCTTGGACTGAGATCTTGTGTAGAAACTGATGCAATTTGTGTTCCTACTTCTTACTTGAAATTTCTATAAATTGGAAAAAATAAATGTCCATGGAATCAAGAATCAATATTATCACACCCTAACCCTAATATAACTAATGCTTTTCCAATATCACTTAGCTTATATAAATTAGCAAATTTTCCTTTAAAGTGGATTACCGTAAAAGGAGCTAGCTACCCATCACTTTTTATACATGAACTCAAAGGATAATCTCACTATATTGAAAGGCTAGCTAGCCTTTTTATGGTTGTCTTTCAATAAATAAAACGAACTATGAATATGCATGTTCTTTACAAATCAAGGGTTCGATGATGATAAAAACTTGATATATATTCTTCTTGATTTAGTAGTATTCGGATGGCATCTTCGTCATCTTCATGTGCCTCCAACTCGCCTTGCTCTGCCTGCAAGTTTTTGAGGAGGAAGTGCCTGCCCAGTTGCATCTTTGCCCCCTACTTCCCTCCGGAGGAACCTCAAAAATTCATCAATGTGCACAAGATCTTTGGAGCCAGCAATGTCACCAAGCTCCTCAACGACCTCCTCCCTCACCAGAGGGAAGATGCAGTGAACTCCCTCTCTTACGAGGCCGAAGCCCGGATCAGAGACCCTGTATACGGCTGCGTTGGTGCCATATCCGTCCTTCAGAGAGAGGTCCTGAGGCTTCAGAAGGAGCTGGAGGCCGCCAAGACTGACCTCCTACGCTTTGCCTGCAGCAATATAATTCCTACACGGCCGATGCAGTTGCAGCCGCCGCAGCTTGGGCCGCAAACAGCCACTCGTTACTACCAGGCTCTACCTCCTTATCCTCCTCCGTGGACTACCGCTGGCAGTAACAACAACAACAGTAACAGAAATAATAATTACAGGCAAGGTGGGATTTGATCATTACATATGATATAATCATGGTACGTAATTGATAAGAAAAAACAAAAACAATTATTCTATCGATTAAGTAACCATAATTAATAATCATGATATGGGCTACATTTGCCATATTTCGAGTTTGAAGTAAGTTTACGTAAAGAAACCATATGTTGTGAATTATGTCACTCTAGCTTGTTTGTTTGTGCCTTTTAATGCATATTTGAGTTGTTGAGTGGAGGTTGATATATATTCTCTTTGCTAGCGTCATGGGGAAAACTATCTTTTCTTGTTATAGCAATGTATAAATAAGGTTGATCTATATTCTTGTCATGGGGAAAATTATCTTTTCTTGTCATGGAGGTTGATATATATTCTCTTTTGCTAGTGTCACGGGGAAAATTATCCTTTCTTGTTATAGCAATATATAAATAAGTGTTTGTGCTTATATTCTCTTACTTCTCCCCCTCTGGATCATCATATTCTTACTAAATAGTGACCTCGGTTTAAAAAGAATGCTAGAATTCGATCATGCTCATGATGGGCCGAATTTGGATCCTCTATGCAAAGTTGTATTTATTTATGATGAGATTAAAGGTTCTTAATTAATTAATTTATATATGTGTGTGTGTGTGTGTGTTCTCTCCTCATCATTTGTTAGTGTGTGTGTGTGTTGGTGTGTGTTTTCCTCATCATTTGTTAATGAACTTAAAGGTGATTAGAGAGTGAAGCAATAATGCAAGCATGTATTATGTACTTAATTATATCTAAGGATTGTTTAAAACATTTAATAATCTTATGGTTCGCATAAATTCTTTAAATTTTCATAGTATATTGATCAATTAAAAACTTTTCCATATCATACATGCATCAATTTCAAAAGCAGAAAGTTCTCGTAGACTTTTTGAACATTTTTCACATATTTTGCCACCTATATTTTTTATATTTAGCTCATACAAGAGTAGGCATTTTTCGTCATGCGTGATGCAATGTGGCAAAGTACTGCCGTTAAATTTTAATTATTGATCTGCTAATTATTTTGTGCGCTAATTATCTCAAAGCTGTGATGATCTCTCATGATTTTGACAATAGATTAACTTAAAGCTGGAATTTTTTTTTTTTTTTTAAATACTATGACACATTAATGTTAATGTAGAACAAGAAAAAATATCCCCACACGAATCCGAGTCCGAATCCTTGTCCGAGTAGAAATCCGAGTCCGAATAGGAATCCAAAATCCGAGTCCGAATACGAATCCTAGGCCGAGTAGGAATCCGAGTTTGAGTAGAAATCCAAAATCTGAGTCAAAATTTAAGTTCAAAAAAAAAAAAAAAAAAGGACCGGCTCTGGCCAAGCCTCGCACCCGCGGGGCTACCTAGGCCAGCCTTGCACACGCGGGGCCTCACACCAGCCAGCCTCGCACCCGCCAGCCTTGCACTCGCCAGCCTCGCACCCAGGGCTGGCCAGGTCGGCTTCGGGCACCCATTCACCATGTTCGGCCTCCCGTTTCGCGGTACAGAAACATGACCCGATTCAATGAATCTGGAGCAAATAAAGAGAAGATCAAATATCTCATTAAGATTACAAAGAGATTTCGATCTTATTTACAAGGGAACCATATTTTTTTCTTATCTACAAAGAAACCTCTTCAATAATCGGGGGGCCTATAAATACCCCTCAAGAGACCTCAAAAAAAACATTTTGGCAATTCAGTTACGCACAAGAGCCTTGAAGTTTTGGGACCGACAGAGAAAAAAAACCTTTGGACCTTTGGCCAGATCTCTCCAGTGCAAGAGTTCGTCCTTCCTCCAAGAATCAGCAGAGAAAAAGAACGAGCTCGCCTCCAACCATCGATGTCGGATCATTAATGAGAAAATGACCAATCCCCATAGCTGCCTCGAATCCCACAAATTTTCTGCAAAAAGAGAGCGATATTCTATAAGTCCTTTCTATCTGTTTTTTATTCTTTTCTTTTCATTGCAATCAAATCGAAAAAAAGGAAAAATTTTGATAATCTATAATTTTTCTTTAATTTAATGGTAATGGAAAGATCAAACTCCGTTTTTCCTGAAAACAGACTTGCGACCACAGTAGGAAAAATCTCCTATACTGAAGAGGAGAAGGTGGTATAATCTGACGTCAACAGAATTGGAGAGACGATGGAGAAATTGGTGATCGAGATCGAGGTCGGCCCGAGACATTCAAAATCACAAAAAGATGACCTAATAGTTTTAAATAATAAGGAGATATTGATCCATCAACAACCACTTAGATTTTCAAATTCTGACCCATCAGAACTTGCCGCATATAACGCCAAAGGAGAACCTATCGCAGCACAAAAACAAACCCAAATCCGCAATCGGAATAGAGGGCACACCGCAGAGCACTCAAAATTCGTTTTGTAAGCCAGGCTCAAAAACAGCCTAGCATAAGACAAGAAGGATGTCAGGCTCAAATATAGTCAATCACAAGTCAAGAAAGATGTCAGGCTCAAAATCAGCTTAGCATGAAGTAAGGAGCATGTCAAGCTCAAAAACGGCCTAACACCCATCAGTTTGGAAAAGGCCAGCCCAGCACTTATCAACTTAGCAAAAGACAGCCTAGCACCCATCAATCTGGCCAGCCCAGCACTCATCAACTTGGCAAAGGCCAACCCAGCACCCATCAGCTTGGTCAGCCCCGTACTCATCAGCTTGGCGAAAAACAGTTTAGCACCCATCAGCCTGACCAGCCCAGCACCCATCACCCTAACCAGCCCAGCACTCATCAACTTGGTAAGAGACAGCTTAGCACCCATCAGCCTAGTTTGTCAGCAGCCTAGCACTCATCAGCCCAGCACAAGTAAACTTAAAAGTCAAGCTAAGTCTAAGCTAGCACGCAAGGCTAGTTTAACTAAGCCAGCATGCGAGACTAAATCGGTATCCCAGGCTCATCGAGCATGCGAGATTGTTCAATGCGCGAGGCAAAAGTTAAGCCTCAGCCTCATATAAGAACTAAAGAATGCCAGCCTACCCAGCAGATTCATGCAAGACATATCAAAACTAATAATGAATATCGAGCCAAACTGAGCGTTAATAAATATAACTTTCATGACTTCTCAGAGATACCTGTCTGGACAAATAAATCTTGTACAAGAAGCGTGTCCCGGCCGCAAAAAATTGTTATATCAACGCTGCGTGAAAAAACTCTGGATTTACGGAGATATGTCACAAATAAAAGAATGGTAGCATGACCCCATCAGTACTACTATTGTGAAGAGTTGATCGCAACAGTTTTGACTAGCTGTTGCTGTCAAGCCCAAAACCATCTGCATTTAACCAGTTGTCAACCAGAATCCAATATTCCAGAAAGAAGATGGCTGCAAAAACAAAACTCTGACTCAGATCAAAACTTGCCCGTTTTCACGTCGAATGTGGTGAATAAGGGTAAGAAACCAATTGTCGAAAGGTATGCCTATTATATGGAAGCAGAGGAAACCTATCATCACACCCGCATCAGGTCAGACGTGACGACTCCCTACAGTTACAAAAGATTGGCAGGGGGTTCTGATGAGGAATATGCAGAGTTTAGTGAGCATTTGGCCATAGCAACGTCGCGATTGCATGCTTCCTCTTGGTGTGACAGGAGGACGGTCCACATAGTTGAATAGTCGAGATGAATCAAAAGATTGAGGCATAAGAACGCCTCATCCAAGAGCAGCAAATGAGCATCGAGAGCTCAAAGCAATGATTGCGAAGGTCTTAGAGAACACTCAAAAGAGCACAGAGCATGGGTTCTTCCTCTTCTGATAAGACCAAAAAGGATGAGATCGAATCCAACCCCGATGCCGAGAGAAAAGACAGTGAGGAGGAATATTTCGTTGATCCTCATGCCGAAAAATTGTAGAAGCTTCAAAGTCAAATAGAAGCGTTAATGCACCAAAAAAATTGTAAGAGATAGAGACTACGAGACCCTACCTGATAGAGTGGGATTCCGCACCGTTTTCGCCAAAGTATAGGCTTCTCAAGCTAGAATCATATGATGGGAAGGGATCTCTGAATCCAAATATGTACTATTTGTTTTCATTGACCGGCCATTTCATAGGCAATGACTCAGTGATGACGAAGAATTTTGCCAGTACCCTACGAGGGTCTGCATTCACTTGGTTTATGCAGCTGTCCCCGAGAGCCATCAATGCCTGGTCTGACGTGGAGAGGGAGTTTCTAGCCCGCTTCTTTGAAAACGATACAGAAGTATTCATCAATTCTCTTCTAGCAAATAAACAAAGAGAGGATGAGACGGTTAAAAGTTTCGTTGAGTATTTCCATAAAATGTCAGTGTGATGCCGCATGGCATGTCACGGGAAATATTAGTGGAGATTTGCAAATACAATATCCAGATCAGGATATTGGTCAAGATGGGAGCAGTAGAGTCCAAGACCTGGAAGAATCTAATTAAATAAGGCAGCAAGCGGAAGACATAATACGACGTATTTATGAGTATCATGTCTAGAGAAGGATAACTATGAATCAGCCACAGCAACAATCATTCCATCCCAAGGGAAAGGAGGTAATAACCACCAAATCTGCTGCAAAAAAAGCACGGAATAATTGAGATTCTTCTATATCGCAACAGACGTACGCTTTCAAGGATGAGCAAACAGTAACCCTGTTAATTTGCTCAACAAAAAAAGATGCTATGCTTACCCGAAAATCCAAGACCAGAGGAAGTAGGGAAGACCAGCGACCCCAAGTATTTTCTCTACCATCAAAATATTGGGCACCCGAACAAGAATTGTTATGATTTGAAAGATAAAATTTAGGCACTCGTCGTCGCAAATGTGATTCAGTTGAGGCCTGAATAAAAGAAGGTGTTCACGAATGCGACGACAGCAAAATGATTATCATAAATTTTTAAAAAAGAAAATCAAAAAAATCAAAAAAAAAAAAAAGAAAGCAAAAAAAATTCAAAAGAAAACGTACGAATTTTTGTTGTCCAATGCCACCAAGGCAACGGGAAGAGAATAAAACTCTCGCCAACCCTATCATACTCGGATAAGAGTATAAAATCAAGCGGCCCAAAGTAAGAATGCGAGATTATGCCTGTGTACAATGTGAGGCTAAGCAAGCCTTAAAATTATCTAAGGCATGAAACTAATTTGAGACTAAACCAGCGTAAAGTCATCCAGACGCGAGGCTAACTCGAAACTAAATTAGCATGCATGGTTATACTAGTGCGCGAGACTAAGACAGTGCACAGAATTCATCAAGAGTACAAGAGTGAATAGAAATGCGAGGCTAAGGTTCAACCCCGCATAGTCTGTTGCAAAAAAGTAATCTATTACCGCATGACAAATTTCATAAACAACCAAACAAGTACCATGCAGGGGGTATGATCCACATCCAACCAAACAAGGATATTATGAAGTCAACGTAAATAACGTGAGGCTAATACCTGCGAATAGCGCAAGTCTATGCAAAACAACGCCAACAAAAGTGCAAAAGCTTCAAAACGTGAGTCTAGTTTGCAATCCCGCGTAAAACAGTTGAAACGCAAGGATAACCATACGTGAGGCAAGCCCAGCCTCTGCCTCGCACGGCGAGCCCAGCCTCCACCTCCTGTGGCGAGCCTAACCTTCGCCTCGCGCAATGAGCCCAGTCTAGCACATCGAGCAGCAAGCCCAATCTTTGTCTCATGCGGGGAGCCTAGCATCGGTCTCAATCATTTTATTACTGAAAGAGATGCATGATACAAAATTAAGTTGCAGTCCGGCATAAAACTTCAGTGTGCGAGATTAAGCTAGTGCACGAAAAACACAGCGCTCGAGACAAATCCAGAACACGAAGTTAATCCAAAGCGCGAAGCATGCCAAAATGTGAAGCTAACTCTCAGCCTCACGTATACTTCAAGAAGGTAGTCAATTAAATTATAATGACAATTCAAATGTAACCCACACAGGGGGTGGGACCCACACCAATAAACTTTGTATGCAATTCAAAGCAAACTCCACATACAATGCGTTTCCAAGTCAGCGTAAAATCATCTAAATGCGAGATTATGCTCACGGCCAAAATGTGAAGCTAACTCACACTCCTGCGTAAGGAGTTCAGAGTTTGAGACTAACTCTCAGTCCCGCATGAACTTCAAGAAAAGGAAGGTTAAGGTCTGCGTCAGAGACTTAAGGCGTCAGGCTAACCAGCAGCCTTGTATAATATCTGGTGAAGAATAAGGTGATCAAATTGAATGCTCATTGTAACCAATCAAATGAGGCCCACACAGGGGGTGGGACCCGCAAACCTTGCAGTTAAGCACCTGTTAAAGGATCAAGACACGAGGCTAAACTCGTATAAAGTAACTCAAACGCAATGCTATGCTTGCGTGGAGTGCAAAATCATACTCGCAACTAAATGCGAATCTAAGTCAGTGTACAAGATTAAGTTAGCACATGAATATGAATCTAACTCAGTATGCGAGACTAAACCAGCACACAATTCCAACCCCGCATATAATACGAAGTTATGCTGGCCTAATCGTGAGGCTATGCCAATTTAAAATGTGAGGCTAAGTCCGCGAGCAACAAATCGAGTTGTATCAAGCGTGCATTTCGAGAGCATTTAATAAGAAATTTAAATAAGGAAATTTCAAAAAATGAGACTTGGTCTTAACTGTCAAAAGATCAATTATAGGATTAAGAAAAAATTCGAACCCAAGTGGAAAGGATCTTTTGTAGTAGAAACCGTCTACTCAAATAGAGCTTATCGCCTGATCAATCAATATGGCGATAGGATGATTATGCCTATCAACAGTAAATTCTTGAAGAAATATTATATCTAGCCACTTTAAAAAAAAAAGAAGGGAAGGCTAATGAATCAACCACTCAAAGCTGTCAAAGGCAACGAGAAGAGAAATCAAAAATTTATCGCCAGCCCTATCATACTGAGTGTAAGAGTATGAAACCAATCGCTCAATACCAAAAAGGTAAAGGGAAGAGCGAACGTTTGCCATTTAAGTCCAAATAAAACCCTCGACAATTCATCATACTGAGGGGAATAGCATAGCTAGTCCAATGCAAACGGCGATTGGTAAAGACACATCAAATCCGTTCATAGTTAGGGATTTGCTAAAAATTTTATGATAAATTTTTCTTAATATTATTCTATAAGGATACTCGTGACCCAATGCTTCAAAAGTAAAGGGGAGAGGAATTCAAGTTCTCGACAACTCTTCATGCTGAGGTAAAAGTATGAACCGCCCAATACTTCAAAAGAAACGGGAAGAGAACAAATTTCTCGCCAACCCATCATGATGAGGTATAAGCATGAGCAACCTAATGCTTTAAAAGCAAAGGGGAGAGAAAATCAAAATCCTCACCAAGTTATTATGAAAAGGAATAATGTGCAGACAGCCCAGTGCCCTTGAGATAAGGGGTAAGAGGAAACTAAAATTCTTGATCAGTTTTATCATAATGGGGTATCAATAAACCTATAACCACTAAGGTAAAGGGGAGAAGGAACGTTTGATATCTAAACCCAAACAAAACCTTCGACAACTCATCATGCTGAGGAGAATAGTATGGCTAGCCCAACGCAAATGGTAATTGGTAAAACATGTCAAATCCGTTAATAGCTGGTGGTTTGCTAAAAATTCTGTGAACCTGTCATGTTAAACTCTTATCTCTAACAGAGAGATTCGAACCATCTCACTGGAAAAATAAATAAATTTGTCATGTTAATTTCTTATTTCTGACAGCAAGATTCAAATTATCTCACCTTTGTAGATACAAAAAAAAAAAAAAAAAAAATGAAAATTGCTAAGTGGGCACACCCGCGGGTGGCACCCGCGGGAGCAATCCCGCGGGTTGTTTTCCGCTCTTTTCCGATTATTTATTTCCTATTTTATTTCGCTAATATTCCGTGATCCGGTTTTTCAGGAATAATCGAGCCGGATTTGGAGCTTTTTCGGTCTATAAAACACAGGAATTTAACCGGAGAGAGGACTTTTGGATTGGAAGACTTTGGGATGATTACGGACGAGCTCGTGAGATCAAGGAAAAGAGCAGAGCCATCTTCTCCTGGTCGGACGGTCAACGGAGGCATTAACAAGACTCCATCGCCACCCGAACCCACATAAAAAAGAGAATAAATTAATATTCCCGTTCTTGTAATTTCTCGGATTATTTTGTAATCTAAATTCGTTGTAATTCAAATAATTTTTGCAATGGAATCAAAGATGCAATTTTCAAGCAAACAAGAACTGGCGACCACAGTGGGAGTCCCTCTGTTTACGACAGAGAATCTGGTGGCGCAGTCCGACCGGGTGCCAATTGGCTCAATGGTTGAGACGCTGGTCATAGAAGTTGACCAACAAAAATATGAGGAATTTCTTTCTTCCTCTGATTCGGAGCCTAGGCGTCATCGCCGGGCGACGATGAAAAAAGGTGAGGCGTCATCGCCCACTGGAAATCAAAAGGCGTCATCGCCTATGAAAACTTATGAGGCGTCATCACCCGTTCGAACTGACAAGACGTCATCGTCTGTCAAGAACACGGCGTTATCGCCCATTCCAAAGTCAAGCCAAAAGTCAAACCAGTCCCTGACCCGCTCCCAAAAGAGAAACCTAAGGCGTAAAGCCCAATGGGTTCCGCAGGCGGAACTGCGGGTTGCACCGCATGGGGGTAACCCCGCGATTGCAACCGCGGGTGCAAACCTGCGGTTCCAACCGCGGGTTGCACCGCGCGGGGGCAACCCCGCGGTTGCAACCGCAGGTGCAAACCCGCGGTTCCAACCGCGGGTTGCACCGCGCGGGGGCAACCCCGCGGTTCGGTTTGCAACCGCGGGTGCAAACCCGCGATTTCAAACACGGGCCGCAGACCGCGGGTTTCAACCCTCAGGTTGCACTCCGCAGGAAAAATCAAGGGTTGGTTCTGGTGTCTATTCGGGCACATGCGCAGTGAGCACACTGCGCACACCTAACTTTTTGGTTACTCTCTCAGGGTACCATCCCTTTCCTCTGCAGACAAATATAAAGATGTGCTCATGCGCTCACCAAGTTTCTCTTCGGATGAACATATTTCGAAGAATAAGTCAGATGCGTGCGGGGCCCGTGCAACTGCGCAGGCCAGCACACACTCCAGAAGAATCCGCAGAAGGGTTGGATTACAATCTGATACTGAAAAAGAGCTCAGCCCTGAAATATTGCAGACTCTCCAGTATTATGAACCAAATTTGCGACGCAAGAGGCGTCAAGATGCAGATATAAAGGAGAAGATACCTCAAGATTTGAGAGACTATCTCAATTGGAAGAAGAACTCCTCACAAAATATCCCTCACTGCCAATGCGAACAGCTGATCTCAACTGTTCTATCAAACTGCCAGTGCAACTCAAAACGATCAGTTTTTGAGCGGATCACCGAACCTAAAAGAATGCGAATGGTGAAAAGGGTGTGCTCGGAAACCGATCTGCCTGCTGCCACATCGCATATGGTTAATAAAGGCAAAAAAGTGGTTGGAAATAACCCTTCGGATAAGGAAATTACTCCAGGGTCAAAAGGAGTTTCTATCGAACTAGAGGGCGAGCTTCTAGAAGAAGTCTCTGAAAGACTTGAGAGACAAGAAAAACGTCTCGAACAGCAAGAGGAGACCATAGAAGAAATGAAACAACTTTTAATTGAGTTGTTAGCTCAAACTAGGAAGAACCAATCCTCGTCGTCCATTTCCGGTCGGCAGAAAGGAAAACGACCTGCCCAAATAAATGAGGACAGCGAGGATGAGAATGAAGAGATTCCTCCTCATTCAAGAGAAGTAAACCCTCACGCAGAGAAAATAGAGAAGATGGAGAATCAACTACAAACTCTTCTTCATCGAAAGAAACTGCAAGAAGTGGGGGCAGTCCGTCCCTATCCCATAGAATGGGAGACCATGCCTTATCCTGCAAAATACAAACCGTTGAACCTTCAGTCATTCGACGGTAGAGGTTCGCTATAACAACACATCTTCTACTTCCTGTCGCAGACAGGACACCTCATGGGGAATGATCCGACTCTGACTAAGATATTTGCGAGCACTTTACGGGGGCCCGCATTTACCTGGTTCATGCAGCTACCCCAGGGAACAATTAAATCATGGGCTGATGTAGAACGTGAGTTCCTAGCCCGATTCTTTGAAGATGATACAGAAGTCTCCATATTATCTTTGCTAGCAGTGAAGCAAGAAGAAGGCAAAACGGTTAAAACTTATGTCGAGCGGTTCCGAGAGCTTTCTGTTCGATGCCCACATTGCATGACGCAGGATACGCTTGTAGAAACCTGCAGACATAACTTGTTGAACGATATCCTAGATAAGATGGGCTCGGTCGAATCAAGTCATGGAAGGATCTGCTTAAACAGGGTGAACAAGCCGAAGAAATACTTCGACGCCTCGAAATGCAGCAGTCCGCAATCGGAGACAATACAAATGAATCTCCATTCCATTTTTCCCATTCTAAAGGGAAAGACATAATGGCAATGGCGGTAGAAAGCAACACAGCAAAGTCACCTAGGTTTCAAGCAAGGTCGCCCAGGCTTCAAAAGCAATATTCGTTCAAGGACGAACATACTGCTACTATGTTCAATCTGCTCAGCAAACGCAAAATGCTTAAGTTGCTAGAGAACAAGAGGCCTGAAGAGGTTAGGAAGACTAATGATCCGAATTACTGTCTGTACCATCGGATTGTAGGTCACCCCACAAAAAATTGTTTTATCTTAAAAGACAAAATTCAAGCGTTGATTGACGCTGGAGCCGTTCAGCTCAAAGCTGAACAAAAAAGGAGTTAGAGCTAACTCCGACACATCTAATGTGTGTGGTCTAAAGGTACCACTTGGGCTCACAACAATTCCCAAAATGAGCTCATGGCGGTTAATTTAAACCCCCATAAAAAAAAATCAAAAAAATATATCCAAAAAAAAATTAAATAAAAAAAATAATAATAATGAACCGCCCAACGCCGCTAAGGCTATGGGAGGAGAATAAATTTCTCGTCAACCCCACCATGCTGGGGGTAAAAAGCATGAATTACCCAACGCCGCTAAGGCTACGGGAAGAGAATAAATTTCTCGACAACCCCACCATACTGGGGGTAAAAAGTATGAATTGCCCAACACCGCTAAGGCTACGGGAAAAGAATAGATTTCTCGTCAACCCCATCATACTGGGGGTAAAAGTATGAATTACCCAATACCGACAAGGCTACGGGAAAAAAATAAATTTCTCGCCAACCCCTTCATACTGGGGGTAAAAGTATGAATTGTCCAACGCCGCTAAGGCAAAAAGAAGAGAAAAAATTTGGCATTTAAGCCCAAACGAAATCCTCGACAACTCACCATGCTGAGGGGAATAGCATGGCTAGCCCAACTCAAACGGTAGTTGGTAAAGGCTAATCAAATCTGTTGATAGCTGGGGGTTTACTAAAAATCCTACGACAAATCTGTCACAACAGTATTCTTATCCGAATATAAGAATACATCACTGCCCTAAGCTGCTAAGGCAAAGGGAAGAGGAAAAGTTTGGCATTTAAGCCCAAACAAAATTCTCGACAACTTACCATGCTGAGAGGAATAGCATGGCTAGCCCAACTCAAACGGTAGTTGGTAAAGGCTAATCAAATCCGTTGATAGCTGGGGGTTTGCTAAAAATCCTAATCAGATAAATCTCCTGTCACGTTAAGATTTCACCTCTGACAGCAAAACTTTTCTTGTCATTTTGCTCCAACAGAGCAAGCGACACTCCAAAATATTTGTCAAGTTAAAATCATACCTCTGACATCAAAATTCAAAATCAAAAAAGACAAAATCCTAATTAAATCGATTCCCTGTCACGTTAAGATTTCACCTCTGACAGAAAAGAAAATTCACACTTCATCAAGTCTAACATTACAACCTCTGATGAACGTGCTTTTGATGTCGTTAAGTTAAAAATTACCTCTGACGAAAATCATTTCCCTATCAAGTTAACAGTTACCTCTGATAGTCCGATTCCAAAGCTAAATACATTAACCGTCACCTCTGTTTAGTCAGCTTGTCCCTATCACGACCAGATCCTCTGAATAGGTTGAGTTTCAAGACACGTTTAACATCACCTCTGTCTTTCCCTAATCCGTCATACCAGATGTCACTGAACGGTTAGGATTAAAATGAGCATGTTAACATCATACCTCTGCTTGTCATCTAATGAGTACGTTAAAAGCATACATCTGCTTGATTTGAATAAATATGTTATCTCTATCGACAAAATCCTTTAAAAAGTTTATAGCCGAAATTAAAGAATCCAAAGTATTTCGAAATTCAGTAAGATTCAATACAGAACTTCGAAAACTTTGGAGGGGGTTACGTAGATACCAAAAAAAAAAAAATTGAAAATTGCTAAGTGGGCACAGCCGCGGGTTGCCACCCGCGGGAGGATTCCCGCGGGTTGCCACTGTATGCCCGAAAAATTGAATCTTCTTTTATATGCCAATTTAATTTTGAATTACAGCAATAAAAAAAAATTACAAAATAGAAAATCGAGATTACAAGAATGGGGATCGATTGATTTCGATTCCCTTTTATTTTTGTGGGTCTGGCAGCGGTAGAGCTTTGTTTCTGTACTCCGTTGACGATCCGATCTCTCTGAATTGAGGAACTCCTCTCTGGATATTTGGACTCTTGAAAATTGGACTCTTTCCCAAAGAATCTCCCCCCAATCCAAAAGTCCTATCTCCAGTTAAATTCCTGTGTTTTATAGGCCGAAGAAGCTCCAAATCCGGCTTCAATTATTCCTGAAAAATCGGATCACGGAATATTAGCGAAATAAAATAGGAAACAAATAATCTGAAAAGAACAGAAAACAACCCGCGGGTTGGCACCCCACCCGCGGGAGCCCCCGCGGGTTGCCACCCGAGGGTGTGCCCACTTAGTAATTTTTTTGTTTTTTTTTTTTTTTTATCTACAGCCACCCGCGGGAGCGATCCCTGGTCCTTCGATGAATATGTGAAATTAGACATCTCTGCCAAAACTCTATGAATATGTTTAATAGTACACTTCTGTCCATGGTCCTTCGATCTTAATTCAACCATTCCGACGTTGCTTGTCAACCAAGCAAGTCACCCTTTCATCCCAATTCGAAAATAATCATCGCTTTTGTTTGGTAATCCAAACAAGTCATATCATAATCAAAATATTCAAGATGTTAAAATACTTCCGCACTCTTAGCAAGGTCCATCTCCATGAACTCATCCACCAATTTCAAAAGAAAAATCAAAAGTATTTCAAAATTTTGCTAAAGCAAATGGAGAAATAAAATTTTAAAAACTTTAGAGGGGGTCTTATAGAACGAGAAAAATTGTCCACGTATGAATCCGAGTCCGAATCCAAGTCCGAGTAGGAATCCAAAATCTGAGTCCGAGTACGAATCCAAAATCTGAGTCTGAGATCCTAGTCCGAGTAAGAATCCGAGTCCGAGTAGCAATCCAAAATCCAAGTTCCAAAAAAAGGAGCAGCTGTGGCCAAGCCTCACACCCGCGAGGCTACCTAGGCAAGCCTCACACCCGCAGACTAGCCTCGCACCCGGGGTTGGCCAAGTCGGCCTCGGGCGTCCATTCGCCCCATTCTGCCTCCTGTTTCGCACGGTGCAGAAACAAGACGCGATTCAATAAATCTAGAGCAAATCAAATCAAGAGAAAATTCGAATATCTCATCAAGATTACAAAGAGATTTCAATTCTATGTATAAGAAAACCAGATCTTGTTCTTATCTAAAGAAAACATTTTCAACAACCGGGGGACTATAAATATCCATCAAAAGAACTCAAAAAGGACTTTTTGGCAATTCAATTACGCACAAGAGCCTTGAAGTGTTGAGACGGACAGAGAAAAAGAAGACCTTTGGACCTTTGGCCAAACCTCTCTCTCGTGCGAGAGTTCGTCCTTTCTCCAAGAATCAGTAGAAAAGAAGAACGAGCTCGCCTCCAACCATGGACGTTGGATCGTCAATGGGGAAAGTACCGATCCCTATAGCTATCTCGAATCCCACAGATTTTCTGCAAAAAGAGAGCGACGTTCCATAAGTCCTCTCTTTCTATTTTTTATTCTTTTCTTTTTATTGTAATCAAATCGAAGAAAAAGAGAAATTTTGATAATCTGTAATTTTTCTCTAATTCAATGGCAATGTAAAGATCCAACCATGTTTTCCCCGAGAACAGTTAATGGTACTTGTACAAAGGCACAGTGTCCTCTTCAAGGGCATTTTTCATCCAAGGGTACCTCTCATTGTGTTCTCTTAATTTTATCAAGAGTTTGTCATGACTTGGGTCAGAGAAGGCAAAGTAATAGAATATAGTGTCTATAATTTATATTTAAATAAAAGTAGAAAATATAACGTGGTAGTTTCTTGTAATTTTTAAAGTTCGTGCTAGTTTAGTGCTAAATTATTCTTGTGCTAGTTTCATAAAATTTGGCCTTGTTAAGTTGTTTATGTATTAACAAAATAGAAAATTCTCAATAAGTTTTGTCTCGAGTAGCATGAACTCTCTTAAAATTATAAAAGGTTCTAAGTTTAACTCCTGAAAAAAAAAACTCAATTTGTATAATATAGCAGAAAATATTCGTGTCAGAGTCTGACTAGATCAATAATAACATTAAAAAAAAAAAAAAAAATTGAGGAGTTGAATATGAGATTTTCCATATCTCTAACAAGACTATACCCAAACTTAGTATCTTGGCAAGCCCCTATTCATGATATAGAGAAACACAATAGTTGACATATTTTTCTTGAATGTACGGGGTAAAAATATTGGAAGATATATCCGGTATCACTATCTTAATTTCTAGAGATATATACGTGACCACAACCACCCATTTCCTAAATGAATTACTTTCAACACCATTTATCAATCTCTAGTATTTAGATAGTTGTCCGATATAATTAGTATGCACGCATTACTCACATACCATCAAAAAAACTTATTTCCATCTGAATAACAGAGTGGGAAATCAAACCCATAGTTATATCGATCAATTCGGACTTCAAACATCGGCTTCACTCCCTTTGAGAACCAAAAACTTAAACTGTTAAATTGAGATCACAACTTTGTATTTAAATTTATATACTTTTTTGTCATGTCCGATGTGAAACTATACTCACATATGAACAACTAACATGTTTATTCTTCTATTAGAAATTAGCCTCACCTGCCCCCTGTCTCATCTTTAGGCTCACCCAAATTTCCCAGTTAAGTTTAATATGATCAAAGGATCACGGTCTTGTTTGGTTTGTTTTCCAATGTATATGCATCGGATTAAAAATAATTTTTTAAATTTAAATTTTTGGATAATACAGACTAAGAGTAGACTCTTGGAGAAGTAAAGTCTCATTCTTATGAATATATGTGGTTTTAAGTGTGCACAACGATGTCCCTTTATATAACTCTTTAATTTGCTTGGAAAAAAATATTATATTTTAGCCAATTTTAAGACCTAGGAGATGATATCTCGAAGTTATGAAAAAAAAAAATTGCTCAAGAAAGAATTGTGATAGTAATATGAGAGGGATTCCAAATTATATTTATTGTTTGATCACAAATTAAATTCAAACTCTGACACTAGCATTTCTTATGTATGATGATTTGTGCATTTTCTTTTGGAAATTTGTATTTCCTTCCGTTAGTTCTCACATATATGAACTAAACTCGAAAACGGCAAGAGAAAATATCAAACAACTTTGATAAAATACTGAAAACTTCTCTAGAAATTAAAGGTGTCAAGTAACAAACTTTCAATTAAAAAAAATTAAATTAAATAAATCTGTTACTCCTAATGCTAGCTATGAGAGAACCTAGGGTTCTAATTCTACGCAATTTGCAGCTGATTGTTGAAGTCCCTTCCAAAAAGAAATGCTAGTCTCCATCTAGCCCATTTTGGACAGAAACATGTGCTTTACGCAGCGATATATATATATATACAGAGAGAGAGAGAGCTGATTGTTGAAGTCCCTTCCAAAAGAAATGCTAGTCTCCATCTGGTCCATTTTGAACAGAAACCTAGACTTTACGCAGCAATATATATATATATATATATATATATATATATATATATATATATATATATATATTCATTCAAAACAACCTGGATTGTTGGCTTGCTGTGATACCATGCATGTTGAAGGTCCCTTCCACTACACCAAAACTACGAAGTTGTGGTGAGAGTTAAGAGAAATTATTTTGTATTTTAACACTGATATTCTTTTATTGTTGGTTTTCACTCCTCTCCTTTCATTGTATTTCCGTCTCTTTGGCTAACTTTCTTTATTGAGACTGAAAATGCTAATTGAAGTCAATATGAAATTGAAGATTTTGTTCTCAAAGTTGATCCTTTTGTCTAACTGCTAGGTGTATCATAATAGAAACTTAAAAATAAAAGCACACCTAATTAGTAGCATCTGAAGGCTAGCTTTACTTCTTGGAGTTATTATGTTCCAGTGATATTAAAAGTTAATTGAAAAAGAAAATTAAAAGGTGTTAGGAGTACATACATGGAATAGTTCCATATCGGATAGAATAAGACTTTAAATAAAAAATTAAGTTTTTTGTCTATTAGTTTAAACTTTTGAATTATATTGGTTCTCAGTTATATGTTTAAAGTCCTTCGTATTTCCAAGAGGCTCTACATTTCTCTTAAACTTATAGTATCAGAGTTCAGGTTACGGTCTAA